>QRDG01000315.1:533066-1063479 GCA_012064385.1 Puccinellia tenuiflora
TGGGGGTGCCACCATGGCATCCCCCTGTACATTCAAGAAGACTCACGCGTCTAAGCTTGGCAAGGCCCATGGCATCCCCTCTTCTTCGTCGACAACCATCAGGTCGTCTCCGTTGAAACTATGTTTTTATCACTTTATGTGTTATGTGCTATTCTTGCAGCGTCAGTTTGTTTTTTGTTTGTTTGCTGGTCCGTAACTTGTTGGATCCTAGCTATCTTGTTTGGGAGAGACATGATCCGCTTTTTCATTATTATTCTTAACTGTTGTTTGTTTGCCAGTAAGCTCTCGCTTTTAGCTTTTATCTTGTTTAGAGCTGCTAGTTATTGATATTAAACTCTCTTGTGCTTCACTTATATTTGTTAGAGATTTGTTTTGGTTGCTTGGTTATGTGTTAGAACAATAAAATGTCGTGCATGTGGTAGTGGTATGATGAAAAAACCTGCATAGTCTTGTAGATCACTATGTGGATAATTTGATGCTTATCAATTACTTTGAGGTATTACTTAAACTAATGGTTAAAATGTGTTGGTTAACCTTGTTAGAGCTGATTATTGGAGACGTGTTAGTAGAGTGTGGAGCCGTACTTTTCTGAACTAAAAACAACCTAAGTCAATAATGCTTTTGTATCATGAATTTTGCTCTGTTGAAAAGTTGTTCCTATCTTGGGGTGTTTTAGTCACTTGTGGAACATTGAAACTGCTAGTTGTTTGCAATATACGAATGCATTGTTGAGTTTTGGTTTTTGGCACTTCCACCTCCATATTTTACTAGCCTCTTCGGTATTGTGCATTGCCCTCTCTAACATCGAGACTTGGTGCATACTTCGCCAGTACATCCAACCCGTGGGAGGACTTCTTCTTGTTCTCCTACTCATAAGCCAATTATCTTCCTCAAAACAGCCACCATAACTACCTACCATGGCATTTCCATAGCCGTTCTGAGATACATTGCCATGCAACATCCATCATTACATTACATGACTTGGTGTCATTCTTCATTGTCATATAGTTTTTCTTGATCATTAAGTTAGTGTGATGCGTGGCTTGCCACATGTTCTACATTTTTTCCACACTACGCTCGATCATGCATGCTCACTTGTATACATCATGTATTAGTCTTTATGAGTCATGAGTACCAAAAAGTGTGATGATTCATTTGGAATATAGAGTGTTGCTCCTACCTTTGAGGATATAAAGAAAATAAAAAAAGAGAAATAAAAGAGCCCAAAAGAAGCCAAATGAGAGAACATTTAAAAGAGCCATGGAGGCCACCGAAAAAAAGGAAAACAAATAGAAAAGAGAGAGGGAGCAGCACTACTATCCTTTTATGCCACACTTGTGCCTTTGTTAGCACCTACACTTCAGTTTTAGAGAGTTCTTATAGTTTTTAGTTGCATAACTATGTGGGGATCTTTTCGTTATAGAACTTGGCCAGGATGAGCCTCCTCAAGTGAGCTCTAGGCCTTCATGAGCAAGCAAGTTGGATGAAACCCCACTAGTTCCATTGGAGAGCTTTCATACACTTATAGTGCTATGTGCATTTGTTGCATGGCAATCACTACTCCTCTTACAATATCAACTACGAGACTTCCTCTTGTCTTGTGGTTACCCTCTTCACTATTTGAGCCTTTATTTTTGACCTCCAAACCCCATCATTATTCTCTTTGCCATAACCTCATGGTGCCAAAAACCATTTCTTGCTTGCACTAGTTGAGTAGACTTCAAAACAGTTAATGCGGGAAGGAAGTGAATTAGATCACTTGACTGGATCTTGACTATTTCATGAATGACTAATTGATGATTTGTAAAATGATTTATGCTTTACGTTGGAAACATAATTTGCAATTCTTCTTTCTAAACCTTATGTATGGTTCCATGTCTCCAACACACTTATTCATGAAAAGTTCTAGCATTGATAGCTAGTATATGTTAATCATTGTTTGCTTAATTTCAACTATGGACAATTGTTTTGGATCACTTTATTTCATATCATGTGATGTACATTACTATCTTGATCAAGATTACGTTGGTTGCATGTGTCATCAAATTATTCTTTTTATCACTTACCTACTCGAGGACGAGTAGGAGTTAAGCTTCGGAAAGCTGATACGTGTCAAACATATCTGTAATATTTTATTGATATATGTTTGTTTATTACCATTGTCACATGTTTTTACTATATTATTGTATCATTTTTAGGCATTTTATTTGACTAACCTATTGACAAGATGCCTAGTGCCAGTTCCCTATTTTTGTTGTTTTCTATTTCAGAAAATCCACTTCTGGAAATATTCTCGGAATTGCATGAAAATTTACGGAGATTTTTTATTCGCCAAGACAAAGACTGTGCCCGAAGGACAGCCTCGGGGGAGGCCCACAGGCCAGGGGCGGCTGGTGGCCGCGGCCCTGGGCCCACCCACAGGTGGGGCCCGCCCCTGTCCATGGTGGCTCCCGTCGGCCCCTCCGACGCCTATAAAATTGCATCTAACCTAAAAACGTCCAGACAACCATTATTTTCCACGAACTCGTCCTGAAGCCGCCGCCATCTTGAAACCCAATTAGGGGCGATTCTGAAATTGATCTTGGCACCGTGCCAGAGGGGAGATCGATCCCGGAGGGCTCTACATCGCCATGCTTTCTGCCGAGATGATACGTGAGTAGTTCCACCTTGGACTACGGGTCCAAGGCTGTAGCTAGATGGCTGTCTCTCTCCCTTGTGCTTCATTGTTAATGATATTGTGAGCTGCCTAATATGATCAAGATAGATTATTATAATGCTATACGATGTGTTTGCTGGGATCCGATGGATTCTGAAGTTATGATCAGATTGTGTATGGTTCTTATATGTTAATTTATGTTCTTGCATGCTCTCCGATGTGTGTAGTTACTTTGGCCAAATGATTTCTTGTATCTCCAAGAGAGAGCATTTATGCTAGATGGTAGGTTCATGCCCGCTCTTGTCCCTGCGCACGAGTGACAGAAACGTCTATGGACGAGGCTGTGCTATTGCTACTAGGGGTAAAATAGCGGTGTTTATTTCTACGTGATTATAAATATTGCTTACATCATGCACTTTACTTAGTGCAATTGTCCGTTACTTGCAACTTAATATCGATGGGTGACAGGCTGGATAGCGATCCCTAGGTGGATTTTTTAGACAAAGATGCAGTTGGGTCAACGATCTTTGTTATTTGTCGTGATGCCTACATGAATATTACCATGAACTCTTTGATTTGGCTAGATTAAATTTGTGCCATAATTTTGTCAATTGCCTAGCTGTAATTCATTTACCCGTCATATGAGTATTTTATCTTATGGAGAGACACCACTAGTGAACCCATGGCCCCCGGTCCATATTTTCCATTCATTACAACACCATTTACTTGATTCTCATAATCATTTGCTCGCTGGTCCGTTTCCATATTTTATCCATTTCACCATACATTTAACCGCGTTGTTTTTAGCAGACCGGGAAGATTGACAACCTTCCTACCATTGGGGGCAAATTAATTTTGAGTGTGTGCAGGTCCATGTTCGTTGACGGTTAAGCACCAGAGATCATCGACGGGCACCTCGTTGTTGATTTCAAAGTACTACTAGTTCGATTAAACCTTGGTTCTTCACTGAGAGAAAACTGCTACTTGCTACATCCACACCTTCGCTTGGGGTACCACCAAAGCTATCATCATCGCCAATCAATGACTAACCAGTAGACATCGGCTCCCTGAGAAATGTGTTTTCGACTAACGTTTTTAGCTAGGTGACATCGGTGAACATGGACGAGTTGCTGCCAACGATGACAAGGTCCAGTCAGGCATCGGATTGTGGCCGACTGTCCCGGAGCAACGACAGAGGTTTGTGGGCTGGCTTTGATGTGCTCGACGCCGCATGTCAAGCGCTCCCGCGAAACTGACGCGACCATCCTCGTCACTCAACATGCGAGGGCAAACGGTGACGAGGTGGCGGCGCGCCGCCTGGAAGAAGTCAACAACAAGCACTGAAACAGTGGTCGTGTAAATCTACCATGATGTACTGCCTCGACATTGAAGAACCCTAGGTTTAGTTTTATGTTTTCTCTAGATCTATTGTTTATATGTGATGCTACATGGACATGCTGAGGCCAAACTGTTGGGAATGTGCCCTAGAGACAATAATAAATGGTTTATTAGCATATTCATGTTTATGATAATAGTTTATTATCCATGCTATAATTGTATTAACCGGAAACATAATACATGTGTGGAATATAAACAACCAGGTGTCCCTAGTAAACCTCTACTGGACTAGTTTGTTGGTCAAGAGATGGTTAGAGTTTCCTAACCATGGACTTGTTACAATCACTTGATAACGGAGTCAATCATTAGGAGAATGATGTGATGGACAAGACCCAATAATAAAGAGTTGCAATTGATCATGTCACATAGTTTCATTGCCAACGCTTTTAGTATATGCCAAGTATAGTTTCCTTATACCATGAGATTATGTCACTCCAGTTTACCGGAGGATTACTTTGGGGACATCAAACGTCGCTTCATGACTGGTTGATTATAAAGATGGCTTTCAGGTATCTCCGATGGTAAGTTGTTGGGTGACATGTATCAAGAGTGGGATTTGTCCCTCCATGTGACGGAGAAGATATCTCCAGGCCTTCTCGGTAATATAGCATCATAAAGTTTGCAAACATGTGATTAAGTGGTAATCATGGAGATCCTATATTATGGTCGAGTAGAGAGAACTTGCCGGGTAACGAGATTAAACTAGATATGGGGATATCGACGATCAAATCTCGGGCAAGTAAAATATCGTGAGACAAAGGGAATCGTATACGAGATTAATTGAATCTCAGGCATCGTGGTTCAATTGATAAGGAACTTCGTTGAATATGTAGGAGTCAATATGGGCATCCCGGTCACGCTATTGATTATTGATCGGATCATGTCTACATGTTCTCGAACCCGTAGGGCCACACACTTAAGGCTTCAATGTAGCTAGGGCTCGAGATAAATGATGGTGTGAACAAATATTGATTCGGAGTCTCGGATGGGATCCTAGACATCACGAGGAATTCCGGAAGAGTCCGGAGAATAAGATTCACATATGGAAAGTAGTTTCCAGAGGCATCGAAAAGGTTCGGGAATTTTCCTGCAGGGTACCGGAAGATTCTAGAAGGTTCTAGAGGAGTCTAGAAGTGAGGCCCACAGGTGTATGGGTCCCACATGGACCAAAGGGGTGGTGCAGCAGCCACATGGGCTAGCCGCACCAGCCACCTAAGGCCCATGCCGCAAGGGTCTAAGGGAGGCGCCCCAAACCCTAGGGGGTGACTTGGGGAGCAAGTCCCCTCTATCCGCCGGCCCTAGGGCTTGGAGGAGGGGCCAAGGCAGCCCTCCCACGCCTATATAAGAGGGAGGGGAGGGCTGGGTCGTGGTACCTTTGAACCCTAGCCGTCGCCTACCTCTCCCACCTCCCTCCTCTCTCCTACAGCCGCTTGGCGAAGCCCTGCAGGAATTTTCCACCATATCCACCACCACGCCGTCGTGCTGCTGGAATCTCACGAGCCACTTCTTCCTCGCTTGCGGGATCAAGGAGAAGAAGTCTTCATCGAGCTGTACGTATGGATACCGCGGAGGTGTTGCTCGTGCGGCACTCCATCGGATGGATCTCGGATCGGATAATACATCTCCTCGCGACTAGATGAGTCTAGTTGCTGGGATCGACAGACCACCCCTGCATGGACAAAAGGCTTTGTTCGTTCTGCGAGGGTAAGAGATGGATCTCCTTCGCACTACCTTCATCTAATAGATTTAGATCCGTTGGGTTTCTTTCGCTTGTTTCGTAGGAAATTTTTTGTTTTCTATGCAACAAACCCTTCAGTGGTATCAGAGCCTAGATCTATTCGTAGATGTTGGTGCGATTAGAACACAAGGAGTGTGGGCGTTGATATTTTTGTTGCTACTTTCTCGCGTGTATTTTGTATCTTATTGGATGGTTGGATCGAAGCGGCCCGGACAACTTTACTCATCCACGCAGAGAGACCGGTTCCACGATTGACATGCAACTTGTATTGCATAAGGGCTGGCGGGTGTCTATTTCTCTGGCTATGGTGAGATGCAATCTGCAATGGAAGACCTTTATAAAGGATGAGTAATAAGCAACTTCTATACCACCGTTATGGTTTTTGCGTAGATTAGAACGGTTCTTATCTCATTGACCCAAGGCCACGTAAAAATTGCACAAACAAATTAGAGGACGTCTAACTTGTTTTTACGGGGTTTGTGATGTGGTATGGCCAATATGTGATTTGTGATATTGTATGCAATGGTCATGTTTGTAATCTTTCACGACTTGCATGTCGATGAGTACGGCAACCGGCAGGAGCCATATGGTTGTCTATTATTTTATGTGACATGTGTGTCATTGAATCACCATGTAATTGCTTTACTTTATCGCTAAGAGTAGCAATAGTTGTAGCTGCAATAGTTGGTGATGGCAACCATGGAGGAGGCGCCACAATGTCGGTGATGATGGAGATCATGCTGGTGCTTTGGAGATAGAGATCTCTCATTAATATCAAGATGTCTTCTTCCCTAGTATGCGCCGTTGCAAAAGTTCGTCGTTTTGAGACACCGCATGATGATCGGGTGTGATAGACTCTACGTTCGCATACAACGGGTGTAAGCCAGATTTACACACACACAGAAATACTACGGTTTCCTTGACGAGCCTAGCATGTACAGACATGGCCTCGGAACACAAGAACCAAAAGGTTAAACACGAGTCATATGGACGATATGATCAACATGGTGATGTTCACCTTTGAAGCTACATCATCTCACATGATGATCGGTTGTGGTGTAGTGGATTGGATCGTGTGTCACTAAACAACCAGAGAGATGTTGAGTTTAGTGGGAGTTCATGTAGTAATTTTATTAAGATGAACTAAAATTATCATAAACAAAAGTCCTAAGATGTCTTTGCAAAAATCCTTGTAGATCATGGCCGACTATGACCAACTCTTCCTTGCCGAAGAGCTACGTCTCGATGGGTCAAAACTTTGTCGAGTGGTACCTGCGTCTGAGAGAAGTCCTCCACACCCATGTTGAGCTCTACGTGTTAGATGAACCTTTAGAAGATAAACCCGATACTTCTGCAAGTTATGAGGATCACATGGAGTGGCTCGAACAGAGGACCACACACTTGAAAGTCGAGTGGATGATGTGCACCTTCATGAATTTTGACCTAAGTAGACAATTCACCGACTTGAGTGCCAATGAGATTGTCGCTGAGCTGAAGAATAGGTTCTTAGCACAAGTCAGAATTGCAAGGTTTGATTGTCTGAATGAATTTCTTTCAACTAAGATGGAAGAAAACTCTTGCTTGGAACAACACCTGAGGAAAATGCATAAGATGTATTATACTCTGGTGGATGTTTGGAACTACTGAGATGAATGACGATTTCGCGATAGATGGGGTGCTGCGCTCGCTTCCCCCCAGCTTCAAGAATTATGTCAGAGACTATGTCATGGGAAGGGATTCGATCACTTTCTGTGAGTTTGTGTCTCGGCTGCGTCATGTCAAAGTGGAACCCATAGCAGGAGAAGTTGACAATGCAAAAGGTATATAGTGATATAAAAGTTATAAATGTTAAGTCCAAATTGCAATTGTGGTGGTTCTGATAAGTATTTGATACTTATTTTTTTATGAAAACAGGACCTGCTACTTGAGATTTGCATAAGAGGATCTGGGAAGACGTTGCGGAATGGTGGCAATCAAGGAGTTGATGCTGGCGACGATCTGTCTCTACATTTATCTTTTTGATTAGAGGATTTGAATAAGTTTTGTAATCGAATTAAGTGTGATTTTAATTAGTGTCTCTTGCTTATGTGAGACGGTTATTCATGTTAAAGACAATGGTTGTTCAATTTTCATGAGTAGTCCCTCTTGGAAATCACAAGTTTTGGTTATGAGTGTATTATTCTTATTGTAATCTAGATGATAAATTGGTTGAACATTTATAAATAAGAAACATACTAAAAGGATATCTAAAACTTAATAATGACAATTTTATTCATGCTAAGTATTGTGAAGAACATTTTGATGTTTAACACATGTGCCTTGTTGAAGTAGTATGACTAAAATCGCCACTACTTTAGAAGTGTGCCGTGAATTGCTGGAAAAACACAAGTGTTGGGTATGTTTTCAGCAAATATTAAGTGTCATTATTTTGTGCGCTCCATCATAAATAACAAGAGTAAATAAGTTGTATTTATTTTGAGTTATGATATTTGATAAGATCAAATAAATTTTGGAGCATAAGGATATTAAGTTAACAAGATAATTAAGTCTTTTTGATTTGATCAAAAGGGACTGACATTTGAGTTATTGTTTAGTATGGAGACTTGTGCAAAGTGTTGTCACAAATTACATAATTTTAGAATTGTTTCAAAGGTGTTTGATATATCCTGAAATTTTGTAATCACACTCTATTAGATATTGTGTGGTCTAGCAGAAAGGGATTTATTTTCAGGGTTTAAGAAAAACATTTAGATATATTTGTAAGATAGAAAACACTCAAATTAAATAAGGATCTATTTAATGATTTGCATAAACGATTCCATATGAGATATGTGATGTCGTGGTAATTATGAGATAATTGGAAGCCAATGCGAATAAGTATTTTGTAGTGTTTATTCATATGTGACTATGGATAAGGTTTCCACAACTTGAGACTAAAAGGGGCAGACCAAAGTGTTGGTTGTGATAAGTATTTTAGCGGTTTATCATGAAAGGGTTTCATTGATAAAAGAGTTGCTGGAATAAATGAGAAACATAAATAAGGTTATTGACCTTGACTTTAATGTATCGAGTAACACAGCAGGAAGTGTTTCTCTTGGGGTTTTACTTGACACATGAAAGGAGGAATGAATGATGATGATCATTGAATTCGAATTCAGTTTTTCTAAGAATAGTAGGATTCAAGAATATATAATTTTTTCATGTTGCAAAATAATATTCATGATTTACTTGTCATGTTTAAGAAACAAGACATACCTACGAAACTACAAAGAAGAAATAGAAGCATTAAATACGAAAGTGACTAAGAGTCATCCTATGTTAAGTTTAAATCACAAAGTAATTGTTACTTGATTTTGTGAAAGTGATGTTTCACATATTTATTCCTCAAAAGGGGTTTTGTAGAGAATAAATAAAACTTAAAGCTAGCAAAGTACTAGTGTTCGTATATGAGTTCTCGATTTAAAGTTAATTAAGATTTTGGAGGTGTCCAAAGTATCGAGAAAGTGCATAAAGAACTGACTGGGATCTAATTAAAATATGTGGTGACATATATTAAGTTAGAGCAGAAACTATTTTCCATGATCAAAGTATGTGGTGACATATGTTTGAGTGGGAGCTAGTTAATTATGGTCAAATATAAGGATAACATATTTCTGAGTGAGAGCCAAAGTGGTTTCACAATTTAATATGTGTATGGTGTATATTTGAGCGGGAGTTTACAGCATCTTGTTTGTGTGAAATAGAGATTTCATAAATGTTGTAAATAAGTCAGGAACCAATGTATAACTTATGAAGTTAGTTTGAGCATCAAATATCTATGGAGATAGATCTATTTGATAAAACATTATGTCAGAATGTTTAGCCTAAGTAAGATTTTGAAGAAGTTCAAAATGGAACAAGAAAAGAAAGGTTCATTTGCTTGTGAGAAATAGGTGAAACATTGAGTTGATAACTCAGTACAGAAATAATGGTTGGAGGATATGTTGGTATTCGCTATGAATTGTTCATAGGACTAAACATATAAGAACCATAATTTTGTAGTTGACAAAATGTGACCCAAGTTCTTGGTTAGAAGAACGTGTTAGGATGAGGAGTCATTTCAACATGGAGATGAGATAATTGAATCTAGAGATTGGTAGACTTGGTTGAAGTCATGACACCAAACTAGAAGGAGATCTCATGAAGGCAGAAGCGCAGCGAAAGCGTGATCGAAAATATCGAAGTGACTTGGATTGCATTGTCGATTTGTTGAGTCTACAACATATAGGAGTATATGATTAATTCAAGGATTAAAAGATATAATATTTTGGTTTGAGATATTTTGTTTCAAGATTGAGTGAGTTCCGGGTGCACATGCTATGTGAAAGTTCTTTTGACTGATCATACGTCATGTAGGCATAAAAGGGAAACGAAAGTCTCACTCTGTAACCAAATATATTATATTCGTCATATGATGATGAGGTTTATCATGTGATGATATGAGGTTTATCATGTGATGATAAAGTAATGTCAAAGTAGGTGACATTGACGTTTTGCAAAGAATATAGAGAACTGTATAGTACATTACATGGACAGAACCTCTTCCACGAGCAAACATGATCAGCACTGAGACTCCATGGGTGTTGGATCAAGAAAATGTAAACTGGATTATTGACTCTAGTGCAAGTGGGAGACTGTTGGGAATGTGCCGTAGAGGCAATATAAAAATAGTTTATTAGCATATTCATGTTTATGATAATAGTTTATTATCCATGCTATAATTTTATTGACCAGAAACATAATACATGTGTGGAATATAAACAACCAGGTGTCCCTAGTAAGCCTCTACCGGACTAGTTCGTTGGTCAAGAGATGGTTAGAGTTTCCTAACCATGGACTTGTTACAGACACTTGATAACGGAGTCAATCATTAGGAGAATGATGTGATGGAGAAGACCCAATAATAAAGAGTTGCAATTTATCGTGTCACACAGTTTCATTGCCAACACTTCTAGTATATGCCAAGTATAGTTTCCTTAGACCATGAGATTATGTCACTCCCGTTTACCGGAGGATTACTTTGGGGAAATCAAACGTTGCTTCATGACTGGGTGACTATAAAGATGGCTTTCAGGTATCTCCGATGGTAAGTTGTTGGGTGACATGTATCAAGAGTGGGATTTGTCCCTCCATGTGACGGAGAAGATATCTCCAGGCCTTCTCGGTAATATAGCATCATAAAGTTTGCAAACATGTGATTAAGTGGTAATCACAGAGATCCTATATTATGGTCGAGTAAAGAGAACTTGCCGGGTAACGAGATTAAACTAGATATGGGGATATCGACGATCAAATCTCGGGCAAGTAAAATATCGTGAGACAAAGGGAATCATATACGAGATTAATTGAATCTCAGGCATCGTGGTTCAATCGATAAGGAACTTCGTTGAATATGTAGGAGTCAATATGGGCATCCCGGTCCCACTATTGATTATTGATCGGATCATTGTTCTTGAACCCGTAGGTTCACACACTTAAGGATTCGATGTAGCTAGGGCTCGAGATAAATGATGGTGTGAACGAATATTGATTCGGAGTCTCGGATGGGATCCTAGACATCACGAGGAGTTCCAAAAGAGTCCGGAGAATAAGATTCATATATGGAAAGTAGTTTCCGGAGGCATCGGAAAGGTCCGGGAATTTTCCGGCAGGGTACTGGAAGATTCTAGAAGGTTCTAGAGGAGTATAGAAGTGGGGATCACAGGTTTATGGGGCCCACATGGACCAAAGGGGTGGTGCAGCAGCCACATGGGCCAGCCGCACCAGCCACCTAAGGCCCATGCGGCAAGGGTCTAAGGGAGGCGCCCCAAACCCTAGGGGGTGACATGGGGAGCAAGTCCCCTCTAGCCGCCGGCCCTAGGGCTTGGAGGAGGGGCCAAGGCAGCCCCCCTCCACCACGACTATATAAGAGGGAGGGGAGGGCTGGGTCGTGGTACATTTGAACCCTAGCCGCCGCCTCCATCTCCCACCTCCCTCCTCTCTCCTGCAGCCGCTTGGCGAAGCCCTGCAGGAATTTTTCCACCATATCCACCACCACGCCGTCGTGCTGCTGGAATCTCGCGAGCCACTTCTTCCTCACTTGCAGGATCGCGGAGAAGAAGTCTTCATCGAGCTGTACGTATGGATACCGTGGAGGTGTTTCTCGTGCGGCACTCCATCGGATTGGATCTCAGATCGGATAATACATCTCCTTGCGACTAGATGAGTCTAGTTGCGGGGATCAACAGACCAACCCCTGCATCGACAAAAGGCTTTGTTCGTTCTTCGAGGGTAAGAGATTGGATCTCCTTCTCGCTACCTTCATCTAATAGATCTAGATCCGTTGGATTTCTTCCGCTTGTTTCGTAGGAAATTTTTTGTTTTCTATACAACGAACCCTTCACAAACCACCGAATGCGGCACGTATATTACTAGAGAAAATGCCATACACTTCACAAGTACACACTGCTTCAGCGTCGTGTGAATCCCATCAATAGTTGGAACCGCACGAGGTGATAAGGGAATAGAGGAAGACGCGGAAGAGCGGCAGTCATGGCGTGCTAGCAGATCTTCCCCCTGAACCGGAGGAGGAGCGGCATGTAGCACCCCGACCCCGGAATTATACAGAGAGGCTATGTAACCAACAGGCTATGCTACACAATCGAAGGGCATGAAATTACCGCTCCCACGCAACACATCGATCGTGCCATAAACACTGGCATAGCTATCAAGGTATAATAAAGAGATCAAGACTTGTGGAACAACTGGCACATCACAGACTCTACGACACAAAGATCATATAGCAACTCATATATGAGAAAGATACAAATATTACACACAGAGGTCACAGACCCAACAGTACATCATGCGGAAGCGAAGTAGTTGTCTAACACAACAAGATCGAAAATATGGCCTAAGAGGCCTGCATATAAACAAATCCCAGCCAGCTTGTTCCACGATGTCCCAAGCTGCCACCTGGGAACCCCAGACTACTCGTCGATGTCCACGAAGAACCCACCTGTCTGCTCGGTGTCGTCCTCCTCTGAAACAAATAATATTCAACAAGGAGAGACTGAGTATGACGTACTCGCAAGTTTAGTAGGGCGATATAGGCCCAATGATGACAAGGCTCTAAAGCTGTATAGTAGCTAATTTGCATCAAGCTAGTTTTCCTTTTCAAAAGACATAATGACTCATGGCATCGACTACTCAGAATGTTTTTCAAAAAGGGATAAGAGAGTAAACTTTCATCTTTGGCTACCAAATTGAAGTGCAACCTCTAGCTACCAAATTTTAATTAACTTTCATATTTACTATGATCCCGTAAATCCATTCCCAAGGCGTCCATAACCGCGGACACGGCTTTTCGAAAAGATTAACCCCTGCAGGGGTGTACTAATTTACCCATTGATACCGTCCGGCTCGCCTAATTAGCTCTCTTCCGGGGAAAGCTGGCAAGTGGGTGCGGTTAAACCTTTACCTCGCATGAGACTATCCAAGAGTCATCTGTGGCGACAGGACAAGTTTACCCAGCCTATTTCAGCCCCTGCCCCCATCGCCACACCCTAAACACCACCTTCCTCATCGTTTCTTTTTCCATCCACACACTCACCCGCAAATGGAAATAGCAAACTAGAGGACCCTTGGATACGTCCGCACAAGTTATTTAGTTAGTAAGGAGCCCATACCCCCACCAATGGCAGCACACTCAAACCTTGGTTCCGAAGACAGGAACTCGCACCTAGGGGGCAAGAATGAGGCAAAACACCATCCCCGATGGCAACTCTTCCTAGCATTTTTCTTAAGAAACCACAAATAACCACCATGTCCGAACATTCCATCAACATCACAATTATGGAATTTAATCACCGGACAAAGATAATATTTAACTAAGCATAGCTAAGCATATTTATACAACAATTATAAAGTATCTGAGGCCAACACAACAAACCTATGGTTCATAGGAGGGGAAACATGTGATGGCTTAGGGGACAATGCATACCATAGGATACTCTATATTTTGATCAAAAGTGACATTGGAATCGAATGCAATATTATGGTGGGTAAAATAATTGTATAACACAATAGGAGGCTATATGCCAAGAAGGTTAGGTTATCTCTTGCCTTGTTGACGGGCTGGGAAGTATGGATCGTCGGGGAAGGTAGGGGTATCCTCGACTCCTGAATCTATCGATACCCAAACAAATAACAAAAGAACAAATAAATCACATGAAGACAGGGTGCAATGCACAATCATGATGACATGTCAATTTTATGCAAGGATATACCCATAGGATTTAACCAACAATATTAAATGGAGTGCCAAATAATTAGTGCAATTATTTGGAAGCAACCCCATATTTAACTTAATGTCCAAATTGCTTATAAATTATTATATTACTAAACATTGGCTTAAATAGGCATGAACATGACATGATTAGATAGGTATTGTTCTTCTGATCGTTTTGGTACCTTATTTGTAATTTTTCGAGTTTCGATGAATAAATAGCGAATTAAATATTTATTTGAATTTAACTCTTTTAACCAAGTAAAGAATAACTTCACAGGAAAATTTGTGATTATGATGTGATAATAGCATGATTAGATAGCATTTGAATTGCTAAACAATTTGATATAACATTCATATTTTTTGGGTAATTATTTATCGAGTTATGATTTTCCCAATATTGTTATTAATTTTGCCATTTTAATAATTCTTAGTAAACAGCAAGAATATTGATTCAAAAGATCATTACAATGACACCAACAGGTAGGGTTTGTTTTTCTGAACAATTTGGTATATTATTTGCTAAATTTGGAACAATATTTAATTAGTTATCATTTAATTTAATTTTATTTTAATTAACTGTTTTTACTGTTTGGGCCGGCCTCCAGATCGGCCCAGGCCGGCTCACGGGCCGGGCAGGCATCGGAGGCAGCCGGCCTTCCGGCCGGCCCAGACCGGTCCCCAGGCCGGGCGAGCGTGGCTGGTCAAAGCCACGACCGGCGCGGCCGACGCGGTGACCACGCGCGGGCCGACGGCGAGCGCGCACGACACAGGCGCGGGCGAGCACGCGCGGGGGCGGGGAGGGGCACGTTCGATGCGCCGCGTTACGGGCAACTCCACTACGGCGACGCCGCCACCTAATGGTCGCCGGAGCGACACATGTATCGGCGACGAGCGGCGGACTACGGCGGGTTATGGCGACGCGGTGGAGCTAGGGGGGAGGAGAGGAGCGGACATGTCCCGGAGATGCGCAGGCTCACCCTGAGTGTGATGACACGGACGGCGAGGTCGGGGGTGGCCGGACGACGACGTGAGCTTGCTCGACGGCGGCGACCCGAGGCGGAAAGGAACGGCAGCGCTCTCGCGGTAGAGGGTGCCCCGGCTCGATTCAACTGGCGGGGAGGGACAGGACGACGCGGCGAAGGCGATGGCGGTGTCGGCTTGGTTCGGGGATGCCGGAATTGACGGCTTCCGTGACAACGGCGGCGGCGACGACAGGACCTCGGAGAAGCTAGGGTTAGGGTTTCCGCGGGAGAGAGGGCAGGTGAGGGAAGAACGTGAGAGGGAGAGAGGCAGGGCGTCGTGGGGGGTCCTCTTTGACCACCAGGGGGAGCAGGTGGCGCGGCGGTCGCGGCCAGCGACATGGCGGCATGGCGCCAGTGCCATCCCCGGCACAGTGAGGAAGGTGGGTGAGAGGAGAGGATGACAGGGGTGGCCCACCCGTCAGATTTTTACTCTTTTCCCCCTTTTCCTTTTAGTTTAAAACCAGCAGGGTTTTAGGAATTTAATTAAGGCCTTTATCCATTTTTAAAAATTCTGGGCAAATTCACTTAGGCTCCCCATAACATTTAGAACCTCCACAAAAATTGGTGTTGCAATTTGAATTGTTTTGGACAACATTTGTTTACAGGATTTGATTATAGTCATTTTGATAATTTCCAAAATGTGTTTATTTGGAGCACTTAAGCATTTCCAAAAATAATGAAATTATTCATGGAGGCTCCCAATATAGTAATGAAGCTCCCCATAATTTTATTTTGAATTTTCGGAATGTTTAACTTGGTTTCAGAAATAGAAGTTGAATTGAACCAATTTTTGAATTCTCAAATTTATTCCTTGCTTGGCAATAGTTGGATTTTGAGAAATTGTCATAACATGTAATTTGGAACTTCCTAAACAATTTGGAAGTCCAAGAATAATTTGGTTGCCAAGTTAAGCAATTGTATTAGGTTTGGAAGTTTGGGGAGGTTTGCTTTCCCCTTTTAATTTGTTCAAGTGTAACATTGTTGGAACTAGCAAAATTTGGATGCATGTCATGATGCAAACATGAATGCAAAAAGTGGAAAAATTCTTCGTATTTTTCAGTATCAAGCTGGGGCTGTTACACGGCAGCTATGGCGAACGCTCCGACGGTGGCGCCGCTGCGGACCTCACCTCGTGTTCCTCTCTGTACAAAGAGATATGTGGATATGCGGCAACTACAGACTGACCCGTTTACTCCACATATTTTTAGAGCTGTGCCACAGCCCCCGCGTACAGAAGTAAACGGGCCTGGCAAAACGGGCGCCGTGGACGGTCCGCTCCCGCTTGCAGCCTGAGTCCAACTCCTAATCCCACAAGAATCTCTGGGCTGTGGTGCGTCCACTGTTTTTTCGTTTGTTAATCTCACAAGAATCTCTGGGCTGTGGTGCGTCCACAGTTTTTTCGTTTGTGGGGCCCGGCTGCAGTCACTGAGCTACTAATCTTGGATGCGTGTCGTTGTGTCGTTCGCTACGCGTCTAGGTCGGTAACTCCCTCCGTCCCGTGTCCGATTTCCTTCTCCTCTGATGCCCATGTCCGGCCGTCCCCGACCCCGATTCCTCCTCGCAGTCGTCCATGTACATCTCTCCCGCCGCAATCCTCCTCGCCGCCGCCCCCGTCCCATTCTCCGTCGTACCCGTCCCCGTCCCATGCTCCGCCGTGCCCGTCTCAAAGCTCCGTCGTCCCTGTCCCATGCTCCCCTCGAAAAAGGACGATCTTTTCGACGGGAAGGAGAAAATCCGGCGGGATCCGTTGGTGGGGAAGCCGGATCCGGTGGCGGCGTCTGGTGGCGTCTTTATGACAATGGCCGCGGGAGCACGTGCAGCTTTGGGGGCGCCGACGTTGACATTCTGCTGCAGAGCTGAAGAAACTTTGATTTTTTTTCTTGCGTAGCAGCCCAGGGAATCAGTTTGGTTTCCTCGCATTGAGTCTGCGCTGATGCCGATGGATGGTAAAGAAGCCAGATGGATAAATGTGGAGGCAAGGGCACGGTTAGCTGCAGCGATGTCGGCGACTGTCGAAAGAGACTATGGTGGTGCATCTACAAGTCCACGCAAGCAGCATGTATTGATTTATCCCCTTTTCAGTCTACAAATTTTGGACATTTGTGATTCATCTCTTATCCATGTTGAATTAGTATCTGTTATATTTGCATCTATAACAGATGGTTTTAGTTTAGAAATGATTGAGCTATATTTAACTGTTTTAATGCAAGCCAATTCTTGTTTATTTTCTCCGCATGATTTGAGCAGCAGCCAGTGTACATAGGTTTTTTCCGTAGAGTTGACCATGTGATATTTAGCCCATAATCTGGCTTTGCAATCACACTTTGGTGGCATATAGTACTTTGAGGAAACTCCCTTGACATTTTTTTCTTAAGTTTCCAATAGTTGCAAGGCTGTCAGCATTAGTCATAGCAGAATTAGGATTTTCTAAAAATTCCCTGATGTATCACACTTAATTTAAGGTTAGTCCTGACAAAGGTTAGTTCTAGCTGAAAATTACTCATTTTATTTAATATTTTCCATTTCTCCCTCTCAAATTATATAACTATGTTGTGCTATACTTGGAGGACCTACTGCTTTACTGCCTTGGTATTTACTTGCTGATTTATGAGTACCTTTTTTTACCGGTCTATTTTAAGTTTTTAACAAGTATGACGATATGATGGTCAACAATCTGATGCTTGAAAGCTTGTGCCTTGTGAGCTCAGGTTATCATGAAGCTATTTTTAGAGATTATGCACACAAGTGGAATGTGTTAGAGTACAATACGCATACACGTAGGAGTTAGAGATAGACTAGGATTTAAGAGTCATGACCTTGTACTCCAAGTCTCTCCCCTCCTTGTACTTCTATATATACCTCATGAGAGTCACGGCAATACAAAAACAATATTAGGGTTTCAATACTTTTTACTTGGTATCAGAGCGGTTAGTCTCACGACGCCGATCCTAGTGTTCTAAACCTCTTTCGCAGCGCGCCGCCCCCGGTGAGTTAATCTCCTCGGGGGCGCGGCACCCGGTTTCGATCAAAGATCGGATCAGTTCTCTTAGATTCAATTTCCAGTTTGTAGATTAGATCCAATTAGCCACAAATAAAATCCCTAGATTAGATCCCCCGATCCTCAACTTTCCGGCGAAATCAGTGTGAGAAATCGGCTCAATGATCGTCTGCGCTGGATGCGATCCGGCGGAGAAGATCCACAGGGGCAACTCGTGAGACTCCACGCAATCATCTGCAAGCACGTCTCCAGAAGCGGACGCCGCCACGCGTGGCATCACCAGGAACAACGTCACATGCCGCGGGACAGGCACCGAACGGCAGACTCCAAGCAGATTCCCACTACCAGCATCATCATGTGCGTGCAGCAAACATCCACTCCACGTTGGGCTTCAAGCATTGACTCCATATAGGTATGAACCAAGAGATCGCATGCACTAGTAGATGTTCATATGCCATATTGCTACACGAGATCAGCAAACACCATGAAGGCCGCAGCCGCCAAGATCGTCCACGACTTCAAACACCCGGCATCGACCACGGGAGGGCGACTTTCAGAACCTCGCCAATCACGCCTTGTAGGCTTGTACATCGAGCCGTACGACTACATCAAAAGATCTCCAGTGCATCAAGTCGGACTACATCGAGCCGAAGCACGACATCCAGCTGTACGACTACAACAGACTACGAGTCAAGATCTTCGTCGAGCAAATTTATGAGAAGCGACATCGACATGCACGATCCACACGCCAGACCGGTGTGGAAAGAGATGCACTTCATCATCGACTTCTCCGACAGCAAGGTATCGACACCATCGTCGCCACGAGGGACGCCTCCAAGTAACATACCACATGAAGCCTGCTGCTTCATCGCCGGACATCATCGCCAAGGTCTACATCAACGTGGTCTCCATCGACAATCTCGTCAACACACCACCGCCGCCGCTACATCGTCCACAAGGATGGACATGTGTCCTCTGACCAGGCCCGGCTCTATATTGTACGGGGCCCTAGGGCGAGTTGATCATATGGGCCCCAAGGGTAAAATATGAAAACATCAGAGCAAGGATTTAAAGACGAGCTAGCAGCGGCAGACAGAGAGATCGATCGTTCGATCGTTTTTATTCCTCTCCTTCCGCGTCCCTGCCGAAAAGCCTGTGAGCAGCTCGTTTTTTTTCAGCCCAACACAAAGAACTGATACAGGTCATGGGCCCTCTCTAGGCATGGGCCCTTGGCCCTTGCCAAGGTCGCCATACATCAGGGCCGGGCCTGCCTCTGACAGTATTACTGCAAGATGCCTCGACACCGACGGATAAGACTGCATCGACAACAAACCGGCATCACTTTTAGTGAAAGCCCCTACAACCGCGCACACGGTCCTGGCAAAACCGTTGTGTGCTCAGTGGGATTCCTCCAGTCCTGGCAAAATTGGTGGACTCACCTACGACCGCGTCCTCTGAGATCCGCAAGACGCCTCCCGACGGTACCTTCAAGGTGCAAAACGTCGGCTTCGACGGTACCTATGAATTCCACAAGGTGCAAAACGTCGTAAAAAAACTGCAGCACCGTCATACAAAAATTGCGCAATTTTTTTTTGTGTCTCTGGCGTTGCGGCTTCCACGACTACGATGAGTACATGACCACGACCATGGCTACATCACGATCGGCTACATCGACATCGACACCAAGGGTCTACAGCTACTCATCGGCAACAACTCTAGTCAAAGCGTCTGCATCGTCACTTGCGTCCACGCCACTCCCGCTATGACTGCGGGAGGGAAGAGAGTAAGACCATCAGAGATGCAGTCGATGATGACGGAGAGGAGGAGCCGACGAAAGCTCAAGACTTCAAGTCCAGTCGCAATCGTCCGCTTCACTCCCGCTATGACTAAGGGGGGATGTTAGAGTACAATACGCATACACGTAGGAGTTAGAGATAGACTAGGATTTAAGAGTCATGACCTTGTACTCCAAGTCTCTCCCCTCCTTGTACTCCTATATATACCTCATGAGGGTCACGGCAATACAAAAACAATATTAGGGTTTCAATACTTTCCACAGAATGATCATTTGATTTTGCTTTGTATGTCATCACGTTGACGCTTAAAGTGGTTATCTAATGTAACATCCCAAGTTTTTGGAAAAATTGACAATTTTAAAACCATGCATGCCTTCATAATCGTCAAATCAAAATAATTTTGGAACTTAAATTCCGAATATCAATCCCCTAAATAGAAAAATCCCATTAAAGAGCCTATAAATGCTCCATGCAATATTTTGTTTTACTAAATTATTTTTTTAGGCCTAAGTATAGCCAAAAGGCTCCATATTGGACAAACTATCGAAAACTTACTTTTACATATTTTGCTGAAAATGTTTGAACCAAGTTTGGATCCAATTGTTTTGATTCAAATAAATAGAAACAAAAAAAAGAACAAGGAATAAAAAAAGTGTTTTAACCAGCCATTGGGCCGAGGCCCAACAGCCAGGCCGACCGAGCGAGCGAGCCTACGCTCGTGGTCGTCTCCTACCTTCAGCACGTACGTTACAGAAACCATGGCTATTTCTTCCCCTCCTCTCCCCTCTATTTATAGCGCCCGTTTCTTCTCGACTTAAACACGAAAGTTATTCAGAAATTGATGCTCAACTCATCATTCAGGGAATTTATTTCCCGTTTCATTGCCATAAACATCCAGACCGACGTGGTGAACCGAATGTCATCGTCGGCATCCATCTTCAGATCTCCCACATCAGATCCTACCAGAACAAACCGACCGCGTCACTTTGAGCCCCTTGTCTTCCTCAACCACTTTGATACACAAATTTTCTTGAGAGGATGTGATGTCCCTAAACAGAGCTAGAGAGAGATCAAGAAGGGGATGAGGGAATCAGAGGAGGAAAGGAGAACGAGAGGCCCCGTTGACCGAGAACGAAACAGCTAGCAGCTTGATTCATTCATTTCTTCGATGCCACCACTGGATACACGGGTTGCCTATAAGCACACCCGGACACACACTGCCCTCTGGGCCCCACTCCTTATACACAAGGTTTACACAATACGGAGTCATGGCCTCGGTACATGACACTTTCTGCCCCTGAAGATTGTGCTTGCCCTCAAGCACAACATAACATCAGGACTGGTCTCGGCCGCTACCACGCAGATTGCGTGCCGCTACACTGAAAGAGCACGTCTCGTCAAAAGACACAAGAATGCAGCTTCCAGTTCATGCCGTCTATGGATTCAGCTTAACCAGCTGGTACTGGTTCATCCAACAACTTCAAAGCATGAACTGTATCATCAGAGAGCACTTCCCCAAAATCACCCAGCTCAATCCTGAGCAGCTGAACTGGTGGCTTGCACTTGTGGTGTGGACTGTATTTGTCTCCACAGCGAAAACAAAGACCATTTGCCTGGCGAAAATCCCTCAACTGGCGCTCGCGAGAATAATCATCACCAGCTCGACGAACTCCTGTTCGGTTCACATCACTAGGACCAGGAGCTGCAATGGTTGATGGCGCAGTAGGATGCTTGATTGGTGGTGCAAACCATGCACGGGTGTGTCGATTTTCAGTCTCCTCCTCTTGAATTCTGGCCAATGCTGCTGCCCTGGTAACACTAGCTAGATGTTGCAAACGAACAGCAGCACGGAGATCATCCCGCAAGCCATGAACAAAGTGTGAAATAAACCATCTGGAATTGAGAGATGAATCAACAGATAACAAGTGATACATGCAGGATTCAAATGAGCGTATGTACTCAGTAACTGTGCCTGTTTGTCGAAGCTGCAACAATACTGACATCTGCCCATCATATTCATCACAGCCAAACTCAGCAACCACTGCAGTAATAAAGTAATCCCAAATAATCTGATGATGGGTACGCTTGTATGCTTGTAGCCAGAGAGCGGCATGATCCTCAAAATACAGGGTCGCAGTGCTAATCCAGTGACGAGCAGGAACGTTGTACATGTCAAAGTATGTATAGCAGTTATCAATCCAGAGCAAAGGAAACTCCCCTTTAAATACTGGAAACGGATGCTTTGGGGGCTTGAGGCGCTGGCCGTCGCGGCGCTGGCGGATGTCTTCATCGTCGCGACGCTCGTGGATGTCGTCGTCGTCGCGGCGCTCACGGTCCAGATGCCAAAGTTCGCTTCCAGCGTCTGCACCGTGGAGGCCATCAAGTTCCTGCCCGTGGTGCAGCTGTGCGGGGGGTGGAGGCGGCCTCTTATTGGCAAACACGGCCGCGCCGCCGATTTGAGGCTGAGGGCGATGGTCGCGTGGATGTGGGGCTGGTTTGGGGTGAAATCCCCTTCCGTCGCCGCCGTCGGTGCCGTCACGGTAGTTGTCCCCGAACTCGGCCGGATGCTGTGGTTCCGAAAGCACAGTTCTGTCGTTGTTGGTGAGGACGGCGTGTGGCTGCGCCCCTGACAACCTCGCTCCCGTCGGCCGGGGCGCCATGTCCACTGTCTCCACACGCTTGGCCTTGTCGGTGGCGAGCTGCTGACGGCGGATGACATCCAGATCCACTCCGAAATCATCCACCTGCTTGGTGAGGCGGGTGACGTCGGCGCTGTTGGTCTTGACGGTCTCCGCCATGGACCCCAACTGCTCGCCGAAGCCCTTGAGTGCGGTCATCACCTCAGCCAGCGATTTCTGCAGATCCTCCATCTTCTCTAACACAAAACGAGTCTGTGCGGATGGCTTGCTGGACGCCGTCGCGACTCCCTCCAAATCAACCGAACGCCAACTTCGGATTTACAGGGAGTTAAGCCAAAGGCGACTCCCAACCAGCTGGTCGATGTTACCGGTATATCGGGAGAATACGGAGCACGGCCGGGACCGAAACGAAGCTCTGATACCAATTGTGATGTCCCTAAGCAGAGCTAGAGAGAGATCAAGAAGGGGATGAGGGAATCAGAGGAGGAAAGGGGAACGAGAGGCCCCGTTGACCGAGAACGAAACAGCTAGCAGCTTGATTCATTCATTTCTTCGATGCCACCACTGGATACACGGGTTGCCTATAAGCACACTCGGACACACACTGCCCTCTGGGCCCCACTCCTTATACACAAGGTTTACACAATACGGAGTCATGGACTCGGTACATGACAGAGGAGCTCTGTGTGTCCCATGAAATCGCCGTCTTCGTTTGGATCTTCTCGAGTTCATCGGAACGGTACGACGCATACAACAAACATTTCTTTGATTTCTTTTACTACTGGGTTGTCCTAATTGTATCCTACCTCCAGGACATATCCATGCGTCACTGATAGGTCGTTGTTCGCATCACCACTGCCATCATCGCCATTCGAGTTTTGGAGGTTGTCGCCGTCGACTCGGTTAACCTGAGCATCTCCAACCTTGTCCATTAGAAAGCCCTCTCGATTTCCAGCCCGCCTAAACTTTCGATTTCGCAAACCGTGCACCAGGGAGTTTGATTTCGTCGCCGAAGCATCGTTGGAGAGTCACCTCGAATCGAGCATCGCCGTCGTCGCCGCAAACCCGTCTGCGTCCGCACCCGCCCGCTGGTACGAACCAATCAGATCCCTCTGCTCTTTTTAAATCGTTTTAAATTTCCATAAAATTGTTAAGCCTTGTTAAATTCGTAGTAAATCAACCGTAACTCCGTTTTCAATGTTTTTGTAGTCTATGGATTCGTATGAATGTGTAGAATACAGTGGTATAATAAAAACATATATTTTAGTCATGCACTAACTTGTTATTTACATAATCATGTAAAGTATTATTTTAACTATAGTTTTAATTCTGTAATTTATTTTGAGGTGATTCTTTTTGCTAATGTTAGCATTTGAGACCCTCTGTATAGTAGTATAATAAACATAAATTTTGGAGCTTATATTTTATTATTGGTTATTCAAATGCATTGTTTAACCTTTTACAAATCATCAAATTTGTTAAATTATTAAAAATGATTTTCAGTTTTTAAACTTGTTTAGTACTAACCTTTAGACAGAGTGCTTACAAAAATACTTTTGTGATTTTTTGGTGTGAACAAAATTGCATCCATGCATGCATACATGTTATGTAATGTTACATTTGTATGGTGAATTTATTTGTGTGTTGTTTAAATATTTGTAGATTGATCGGAGTGCAGCGTTCTTAATTCGTTGAAAAGAGTGCGTGAGCAACGACAATTTTCAAAAGGCAAGTGGCACATTCATAATTTTTCCTAAGTATTTTTGTGTCTATGCATGTTAGAATATTTTCCTTAGAAAAAGCATGTGTAGGTTGTATTAGTATTGCTATGCTAAACCTGTTTAGAATAGTACTCCTATACTAGTTGGTAAAAATCCTATGTTCTACTTGGTAGAATAGGTAAAATGCTATGTTATGAGTTTTGTTAATAAAATTAAAATTCTACTAAGTAAATGAACCTCCTGGGTGGAATGGTATTGCTATGGTGGTTTATTGTTGAGTGGCTACGCGGGGCCATGTCTATGGTGTTTTTCACCCGAAATTAGCTCACTTGCGGACGGCCACCCAGGGACCAAGAGATCGAAGTTACTTCAAGTCTTAGTTAGCTTACCGTGCAGCCATAAGTCATATGGGCTCTGGCTTGACTTAGTATTTTCCGTGGAACCGGCCCGGCTTGACAAGCAGATGTAGGTGGAACGGGTCAAGACGGCAGTGGTCGGGGAAATGCTTCAGAACGGTCTCGTCTTCATCTTCTCCTTTCCTTTTCATTTTAAGAAGTTCAAGGACAAAATGGGTTGATGAAGTCTTATGGTGAACGTGCACAACCTTTGTAGAGTGTCAAATCTAAGTACTTAGCCGTGTCCCCAGTTACGGACAAATCTGAGCAGCTGGACGAGGATGTCAACAGAAGATCTCATCACTCCAATTTTCTTAAGTAAAATATGAAGGGTGAACCAGGGTAGTTGAGACAATGGTTTTCATACCATACCTGTCTCGTTTAGATGAAAAGGAGTTTTGAAAAGAGATAGGGAAAAGTTGTCTTTATGCAAATGAGCCTTCAAACTCCACAGGACAAATATGCATATAGGTTATTAGAGTTTTTCCACTATGAGTCCACAAAGTGTCACTTGCCAGATCCATTCATATGGTTCTGACCAATCTTTTGGCTGCAACGCTTTTACTGTTGCAGGTTGTTTTGACGATGAGTAAGGATTTGCTTAAGGGTTTCGAGTCTACAACCAACATGTTTTCGCCTGTGGCTACATGAAGATTGGGACTCCATGCAATAATTTTAGTCTTCCGCTATTATTTCTGTTTTAATGCTAGCTTCGTGCTATGAAAGTTGTAACGAATATTTTCCTAAGTACTATATCTGCGTGTAATAATTGACACAATATTGTGATATTTCATCTTAACTATGTGTGCAAATGAATCGATCCAGGGATTTGCACTATACACAGGGACCTTGCTAATTTTAACTGCAGGTCCGCTACATCTAAATTCTCAAGGTATGATCCCTTCCTCTAAATCTCACACATATAATTGTTTGTTTTCTAATTATTTTCTTGGACATAGCCATCGGCTTAATGATTTTTTTAAACCATTATTTTGTTTACAAGACATCAAGGCACATGAGGTTGTTTTTATGATTCTTTCTTGGACATATCCATCACATTCATGATTTTCTTAACCATTATTGGGTCTATAGGAGATAAAGCCACATGAGGTATCAAGTTACGGAGTTTCTTGAAATGCTAGAATCATGTACTGCAATAAGGTTCATCTAAAGGGTTATTATTGTCCCGACGGTTTAGGATGAATTTCCAAGAGAGTGATTTTATGTTATTTTGGTGTGATATCTTCGAATATGACCATCGCGTTAGGCTCTAAAGGGTTATTAATGTCAATAGTTTTGAACTGTTTTTCCAAACCTTCTATAAATTTAATTTAATTTGATATGAAAATATTATCTGTTGAACAAATAGCATGTAACTGTTGTTCCATTCAACTCCTGACACAAATATTCATCGAGATTTTACGTTGATGGAGTCGGAAAAGATTCATTGGACAATCATGACCAGGGTGGTCTAAAGCGGAATCATCACTACATCACTTGATTGAGTGAGGGAGGGAGGGAGATGTTTGCCGAATCACACAGATATAACACCCACGGAGTGGCAACAAGACGGAGAGCAGTCAGTAAAAAATCTCATCAATATATTTCGGATGCCATGTTCTATCATGTATTATCTGCTATCGGATATAGAGACCGTGATATGAAATTTTGTGACATACATAGTTTTACTTTTGCAAGAATTATTCTGTGAGTTGTCAAACTGATATTTGAACCTGCAATTCTAAATGTATTTACATTGAAATTGCATGCGGTAGGTTTTTAAGCCAACCAACTTGTCCTGCAAAAGTGGAATTGGACTAGGTGAACAGATATCACAATTTTTTGTTACTATTATGTTCTTGATTTCTAAAGTTCTATATATAGGCATATTTTTCCCAAATAAGGTTAATGTATCATTCTCATCATATGATAAACTGAATATGACAATGTGTTTTCTCATCATATGCTGAAGTATATTCTTCCACAGACATCAACCAATAAATACTTTGTTGAAAGTCTAACATGAGGATCAAGTTATAGATTGAATTTATGTTTTAATATTATTTATGTGTTCTCATAGATCGGTTACCTATTTGAAGGCCATTCTTCTCTTATCACCAATTGTAGCCCTGTAGTTCCACGAAATATTTTGATTTATTTTTAAGGGTAGGAAGGATTCAACTTAGACATGTTGAGCTTAGAGAATTGTGCAGGTGGGCATTTTATTTACTACCATTGTCCTAGCTTCATCTAACTAGCTAACTAGCTACACGCACTGACGCACACATTGATTTCTATCCCATGGGAATGCAAAATTTGGCACAAGTATATGTTAATTGTTCCTGATCATGCTCTTTGTTTATGGATGTTCGTATAAGGTTTCATCAAATATACTACTATGATTCTGATTGTTTTGCTCTTATTATTTTCTTGGAATTCTCATAACCTCACAGTGGGAAGCGGAAATTTGGATGCATTCATAGGACGGAATCTTATTTATCATGGGGACTACTATAAATTATAAACAATATGTTGTATGTGCAACCTTCAGATGCAAAATACATGCTAGATACCATTTTTGGATTTCACTTTCTTTCTCTTAACATTTTCCTACTAAATGCTGGGGGAACGAATAGATCATTAACATTACATTCTGCTTTGGTTTGAGTTGTGAAAGCCATACTATACATTACTCCCATGGTTTCTAATCTCCACTTAAGTTATGATGTAGGCTTCTGTTCGAAATACTAAAGAGGATACTAGCAGCTCTACTTAAAAATGTTTTGGTAATGTAATACACCTCTTGCCTTCAGTGAAATTTGCAAATGCGTTTAATGGTAATATGTAAGAACAAATAACTTTTCATTACATTTTATATCTAAATGTTGTCTATTTATTTTTAATGTTTACGCCTATCAAAAAATCGGAGTGCTCAAACACATAAGCGTAGAGATGATATCCTTTGTTTGGGAATTACTCCATAGAACATTGTACATTTTCCTATTTCCTTTATAACGTGTTCCCACATATAATATTTGATATTTCATATGAATTGAATTTTCTGTTGCATGGCTGACCTGTAAAAAAAGAAAAATGGTTGTTGCATTTTGTTTTGTTTTCAAACTAGATCTGGAATGTCCGCCTGCCCATGACCAAGAGCCGTTGACGCAGTCTGAGAATTAGTAGCCTTGTGAAGACAGTATTGAACTGGTCAGATTTCACCAGGTTTTTTTTTATGGGTCATGCCTTTCTTCGGTGTTCTAGAACTGGGCCAAGGGCATGCCAAAATTCCTTTCATATCTTAAAATGTTTTCATTACTATCGACTACAATTTTCTTTATACTATAATTAAAAATTTGTATGGTCTATACTGATAGTTTTCTGCCCGGTTTCCTTTATGCTTTTGATACTATGTTCAGTCACAATATCCATCCGTTGTGGATGAATATTGAGTGAAGAGGAGTAGTGTTGGATACTCGGTGTACTATATGTTTGACATTATTTGAAAATGGGGGTCATCTTTATCTCGGATGCAAGTAAATGAAGAAGACGTGTAGGGTGTTTGAGATGAAAAGAAGATGTGCGGGGTGTTTGAGATGGGGGGGGGCACTCGATTGCATTAACCGTCTGGAGATTGTGAGCCCGCTGCTCTCCCTTCCGAGCAAACAATGCATGAAGGGAGTGATAATTTTGTGGTGCTGGTGGCTGAAAAGAAATGGAGCTATTCATCAAGAAGAACGCTTGTCAGTGGAGGAATTCAGATTTCATGTGCAACGTCATTTTGAGTACCAGACTGTGCAAAAAAGTGACAACAACAATCAGCCGAGAAGCACAACAGTGGAAACTACTGCCCACGGATCTGGTTAAAATTATTACTGAATGAGCCTTCCATGATGACAGAGGTACTGATGGCTGGTATGCGATTCCTAGGGATTTGATATGTCATCCCGTTTTGATGCAGCCGAGGGAGTGAATATGGTTGTTGACGCACTGATGACTGAACTGGTGGCCCTGGCGAATACGATCCCAAACAGTGAACAACAGGGCCACTGATGATGGCCCTGGTGAATACGATCCCAAACTATGAACAACAGGGGATCGGCCGCCCTATTTCCTCCACGGACTGCCTTGACACCTTGTTTTCAAGCAGGCAATAGAATCCACTTATGACTTGGCCAGGCTGGGACCAATGGTTCTTCATGCAAAGTTCCTCCCAAGTACTTCCTTTATTCAGTTCGGTTTTTAGTATGTACCGAGGGCTTGTAACAAGGCCATTCACACTTTGGTGGCACAAGGGATAGAGTGATGTCCGTAGTACTTCTATATGGGTTATGAACCTACCACCTGATGTGAATGTTCTGGTTATTGGCAATTGCGTTGGGCCATAATGGAATTCATATGTTCCATCTAAAAAATGTCCATAAATGTTGCATCTATACTTAGACGTGGTCGAGGTGATAAGTAGTTAAAAACTTCAATATCGATTTAGAGGAAAATGAGGAGGAACATTTGCTAGCTTCTTATTATGTTAAAACAAGATGTGTTTCTTTCTTTTACATATTAATTTTTGTTCTTAGAGCCTAACAAAAATTGGAATATGTCCACCGCATGCAATGTTATTGTTTAGAGTCTAACGGAGGATTTTGGATATACTTATTTTGTTGATTTATATCTAACGGGCGCAGCAAAGCGCGCCGATCCCTTCTAGTAATAACGAAAGTGAAGGGAACCCCCCGAATGCACAAGTTTATCCTCCAACGATCTTCTTGCCACCCAGGTGATGTTCGTTCTCGGAAATAAATGTCAATGTTTATGTTCATGTCAGAACAGTTTCCAGCTGATGCCTTGATCTCAGAGGCTACGGTGACATCAGGTTAGCCGTATGAGGAGGACGTACTACCCTGACAAATATGCAACTCATCATGAAGATGAGCAGCCATTGGAAGCAACATGTCCTGGATCCCAGCGAGTAGACCTCTGATGCTCTCACGGTTGCGCGACTGGTGCATGTCGAGCTATGTTCCACAACCCACTTGGTGGAATCAAGGATCTTCATCGTCAGTAACCAGCAAGTGAACATTCTCTCAAAACACATCAAACAGAAAAGGAACGGTAATTTGTTGGATGTGCAAAGGTAAGATAACTTTTCTCGCGGAAGAAACAACGGCAATGCGACAGAAAGCCCTACCTTCTCTGTCTCTTGCACAGACTGGTTCATGACAAGGCTACTTCCCTTCAGTTGGTGCGCTAACTCGGCCATTTCGTCAAACAAATCTTCTTGCAGCTCTCTGTGCAGTTAGAAGATCCAAAACAGTAAGAGGATAACCATTAATCCAGTATATTCATCTGCTGATCTTCCACAAGCCTGATGTTTTCCAGCATGGGTCTTAAAACATCAGAAGAGAAGGGTAGATAACATAGCACTGAGTAGTGATTACAGATTCAGCTTTTCATAGCAGCAACATCAGTGTCAGTAAATTAGATGCTCATGTACGCATGTGCAACAAAGAAGTGGTTCATAAGAATAATCACGCCATTCAACCAAAGGCTGAGATAAGAAAGAATCTTTGAAAAACAAAGGAAAGAATATACCTCTGCTTTTTAATGCGAATCTGAGCTTCTGCATCCTCCAATTTAATTGGTGTTCAACCATCTCTTTGTTCCCTATCATGGCTACTAGGTTCAACCTCCAAATAATCTCGTTAGTTCATTTTCTATAACGGTAAAAATAAAATAAAAACAATATGGGACAAAGTTCAACTTACTTTGATCTCCTCCGCAATTTTCTGATGACAAGGATATCTGACTTCCTATCTGATCTCCACGACAAGAGTCTTCTCTGATTTCATCAGCCAAGTTTTCATTTTCTAGCTGCATCAGTAACATGAAAGTAAAGAAAGTGGATCTAGAAGCTACTTTATACAAGTAATGGTAGTGTGCACTGTTCTGAGAAATCAATTCACATGAAGAACTTGAGTAATCATATGTTAACATGTCGTGTTGCATCTAGTTCTACAAAGTATAACATTATAGAAGCACACATGGAGGAATTTAAAATAGCAATGAACAACAATCAGCACGATAACACATACTATAGCAGAGAGCGTGGCAGCTAGAGCTTCAATCAATTCTGAATATCCACCAAGCTTAACTTCTGAAACACTGAACAATGAAAATAATCATGAATGAACATATTATTTCGATCATAGAAAAATAGAATTTGAGCAATAAACAACAGCAAAAGTTTTGACAATGCTAGATGCTTGCTCTGCCCGATTGACTATCAAGCAGTAAGATTGTTGATGCAGAAGCCAGACAGTAACCAAAATTCACAATGAAAGTGCAGGATGTCAAGTGAAAGAATCAAAGAAGACATGCAAATTTATGGTTGTGAACTGTAAGAAAATAGTCTAGCATGCATGGCATATGGAAAAATGGGGTAGTATATGTGGATCATTGCAACACATAGTCAAAAATTTAAATCTAAGAAGATCAACAAATTAACGCAACTGAAAAGTGCAACAGTAAATATCAATAGCACACGCAAGTTCCCAGTAGAAAGAAATAATATGAAACATGTTCGCATTTGGGACCAGTCCGAAATCTCTAAAACACAAGTTGAGTAAAATGATGGCAACACCACAATGTTCGAGGGATGTGTGTTACCCATGATCCATATCACTGCAATAGTGCAATTACTCAGTTGGTCTTTGTGACCACCAATTCAGGGAGACAGACACCCAATAACAGCAAAAAGGAATACATAACATCATTGAAGAAATGTTCAAGTAGCCACGCACTGCTAGGCTATGCTATAGAAGATATCACATAACACAGAGTGTAAATTAGGGAATGTAAGGACGGCACTAAAGGGAGATAATAAGATATGTAAGGCGATATTGTGTTATCATGTTTATCCACAGCACTGATTCTGACCGATAAAGTACCAGGTTCCCCACTTCGGCTGTATTCTTGTAGTTGGGTGTATTTTTTCAAACCAAGATTCTCATTTTATAGCTACCAAACATTGTTGTGTCGTAAGCATTATACATATATGTGATGGCTAGATTTAGTAGTGAAGTACTATCACCGTCTTTTTACTTGATGTCCTAGAATTTATGCCATCAACTCCCTAAAGCTTGAGCCCCAATTGATTCATTACTATCTAGATTGTATATAAACCATGGTTTAAGCGTGCGCGTGCTGCGTACCTAGGCGCTAGGCGACAATAAAACATTGACCGCTTAATTGTGCTATGCATGTGCGTAAGTGAGCCTAGGCATACGCTTAGGTGAGATAGGCACTAGGCAGAGGCATTAAGAAGTCCTCAGAGGATTCTTTCGGAGGGGCATGAAGGAAGCCTACCATGTGAATGTGAACTAGCAGAATGTGTGTCACTCACAAAAGTACGGAGGCCGGGGAATCCACAACTTGTAGGAAGGAAGCAGCCGGAGGTCACCGCCATAGTGCCATGTATACTGGTAGAAGGCATGTTGCCTGCTCAAATATGGAGGCCTGGGGATCTATGAATTGTACAAATCAGTGATTTCTCTCCTGTTCGTTAGTTCTGGAGGACCCGCACACTCCCATAGCGCCATCGCTAGGGAACATCGACATGCAGTTCTCTAGTGGCAATCGTAGTGTGTTTGCCACCTCTACCAAGATGGGCACGACTACTGCAGTACTGAGTAGTCCCCTGCTCCCTCGACCCTAGATCTAGCTCACCTGCCGAGACAGATTTTTTTTTGATAAAGGACTTTATTACTTAAAAGGTTTAAGCATTACACCCGACCTCTGCATAACAAAGATGCACACAGCCGACAGTCACAAATAAAGAGCTAAAAACATAGGCCTCATTACAAATCATGAGATCGTGCACTACGCCTATGGTGGTGGTCCGATGCGAAGATCATTACGCCACCCATGTTGAGTAAAAATGTCCCTCGCCGTAGTCTCCAGTCGCGCAGAAACCTCCATAAAGAGGTCTCAAAACTCCACGCATTGTAACATGGACCGAGACAGATGATTTGAGACCACAAAGCACATCCTTGTGGACTTCATGATCCCGTGAGACGCGTGGTATGGAGTCCTCTCATGATTTAGATCAACCGTTGGCCCTCCTTCCTGTGTAGACGAGATGGCTGGTGGTTGGTGGTTGGCCAGTGACAATCAGCCCTCATCACCACTCCACCATGGCAGAGGAAGGCCTTATCATCATTGATAGTTGTTAGAGCCTAGTAGATTTACATGCAGCGCAACACTGCCCGTTGTCAATGGAGAGAGACCTGATACATCCATGCTCATCGACACTGTCCGTGAAGAAGCACGATTGTGGGCCAGAGCAGATGCCATCTGGCTTTAGGTGTCACTACCGGTGGAGCTTAGTGCATAGGGGTGTGGCGCTTGCTCGTAATGGCCAGCTCATAGGCAGTGGGATGTACTACCTCCGTTCCATAATGTAAGACTTTTTAGCATTTCTCTTTCCATCCGTATCTAGACATGTTTTAGTGTAAGGTTCAAATGAATCTTGCACTAAAACATGTCTAGATACGGATGGAAAGAGAAATGCTAAAAAGGCTTATATTATGAAATGGAGGGAGTAGTTACCTTTTCTTACCTATGAGCTATGAATGCATCGAGATGCAAAGCTTTTGCGTTCTCACAAAGAAAAAAAAAATATTGGACTCCCATCCTTCCAGCATCAAGTCTGCCAGTATTTTTTAGAGTTTGTGGACTGGGCCATCTGTCAAAGTATTTTGCACATTTCCTTCCTCTAGTTACTTCTGTTTGACATTCATATTTACTACTGAACTTAGTTTTGATGCGTTATTGACTTATTGCGTTCTAGTTTCACTGAGTTATTAGCGTTCTTGCAACTGAATTTCTCGACAAAGTTTACATTCGTATTTAGCAACCAACACTCCATTGCCCACTTCTAGAATTACCTTAATAAGAATCCAAAAGATGGATGTTGATACATACCGATGCACAGTGCACTGGAAAGATCAGTAATTGGTAGCTGGTTAGATGCACTAGAATCACGAAACAGGAGACAGATGAGGTTCAATGAAATTTTTATATCAGCTACGAGTTATAATGGATATTATGTTCTTGTCATATTACTAGCTGGGTTTCTTTCTCAAGTTATGGATTCTCAACAAACATTTAGCTGGATCACAGTTTGCAGGATGATGCGTATCTAGCGAAGCTATACTCTAATAGAGGCATACAAACACGTGAGTACCTTGATAGCTCTTCATGTACTTTCTGGTCCTAGCTGATCCAACAGCCCCCTGGCTGTGGTTACGTACTACAATTGGAGACTGTCAGTTTTCATGCACAGTCCATTCAAACTGATGAAGACTAGAATAATTGGCTTCTCATTGTTAAAACTGAATAAAAACAAAGGAAAAAAAGCAATATCAAATCACCCGAATTTCCTTATAGATCTTTTAATATCCAGAAAAAAAGTAGATCCTCGCCTTGACTAGATCTTTACTTATCTAATAATAGTTGCATACAAGTTTGTGGCACCCCCCTCTGACACATGTTGCCAGAGAGGCGGTCGCCCCGTGCGCCAGCCCAGGATATCCGGACGCACGTTACGACAATGCAACATAGCAGAAATATCATTACACAATCAGGCCCAGAGGGCTACAAATGGTTTTACATGGCCATAAAGGCATGAGAAATTCATGGCCAAGTATGGCACGGGACAGAGTTTTTAACTCGCAGCGGAAGACGACTAAAGCAACGGCTTGGAGTGGCTCCATTCCACAGGCATCTGGCTGGGCTACTGATCCTAGCACGCTCTTGCTCCATCTCTTTGCTATGGGAGAAGATAAATCCTCTCAACATCTGGCCACATGAAAAGCCAGTCTGAGTACGATGACGTACTCGCAAGAAAACAACCACAAGACATGAACAGTCAAGCAATCAGGCAACAAGTAGCTAGCAACATGGCAAGTGTCTACTTACGGTGGTCCAAGTGGGTAGCAACATGGCAACACAACAAGTCATGGCATAAGCAAATAATAGGGGTAACACCAGTACAGAGTCCAAGCCAGGTGGGGTTGGATCGTATACCGGTGATCACACAAGAGAACTTACCTGTGACGAATAACGGGAGTGCCCATTGGTACCAAATATTAAACATCACCTGTCATCACCACTAGGCTCAATGGCCTTACCACATATGTCAAACTGCTAGGCCCACAGGCCTCATATCTCTGCTCAGGGCATACACGGCTGACGTTGGCTCGGGCCTAACTCTAGGCTCCCAACGATCACGCCGTCACCCCCAAACGCGGTTAACCATCCACGTCTCGAGTAACATTCCCTGCATCATCCTATTGTAATCAGGTTGTTCATCTTTCTTTCAAACCAAACTTAAGTTTAACCTCCGGACTCGACAAAGGACAATAGTGTGACCGACACTGAACTATTCCATGACCTAGGAACGAGGCTAGCTGCTAGTTGACACACTCTCAAGAGGTTGCAGTTACCACCCATCTAAGTGCACCTTACTTAGCTAGGGCAAGATACACTTACATAACCGTTCACGCTACCAAGACACTCCCTGTATAGCTACCGACATAACTTTATGTCTTATGATGAAGTGAATCCGGCACGTCCCCAACTCATGAGCGACGCCTAGCTCCGGAACCTTCACAAGACTAGCCCCGACCACAACTATGCAGTATCCGACTAGACTTGCCAAGTGGGTAGCATCAAAGGAGGCCTGATAGGTTACATAGGCTATGGCTCTCCCATTTGGGCGACAGTGGTAGTGCGTTCAATGCTCAGATTGGTGGCACTATGGACTGACCCTATCGAAGTTTGGAGGGGGTTTTTCATTTAATCCAGTTTCTTTCAACAACAAGTCCAAACAACAGAAGATTAGTCCAACAAAATAAAGGATTAGTCCAACACAACAAGTATAATATCATGTCAACATGAAACAGATTAGTCCAATGCAAAACCATAATATCATATCAACATGAAACAGAAGCAAACTGCACACAATAGTTCAAGCAATAAGCAATAATAATCATGTAATAATTCAGCAAGGATGAATAAATTCAACCGGGCGATGGCGGAGATGCCTCCGGCCAGTAACAGCCACAGGTTGAGTAACGAAAATAAAATAGCACGGTCAACCGGGCGAGGGCGGAGATGTCTCCGGCCAGTAGCAGCCACAGGTCGAGTAAGAGGATAAAAAATAACAAAACCAACCGGGCGAGGACGGAGATGTCTCCGGCCAGTTGCAGCCACGGGTCGAGTAAAGAAAATGAAATAACACAATTGGTTAGCGTCAACCGGGCGAGGACGGAGATACTTCCGACCAGTGACAGCCACGGGTCGACTACAAAAGTTAGTGGAGGCGTCCACGCGATCCCGTTCCTCCATTCCATTGACTGCGGCGGTTTCCCCAGTCCATCGTCGCCGGAATGGGGAGTGGTGCATGGTACCGTCCAACGCACGCCACAACTCTACAGAAAGTAGCCGCTTCAATCCACTTGGGCAGGACCCAACGTGTATTTAGACGGGGTACCGGAACTCAACCCACACATGATGGGTTTATCGTATTGCAGGAAAGTAAAGGTACATGAAATAATAATACTGAAAGTAGGCGAGATTCAATCCACGTGGGCGGTGCCCAACATGTATTTAGTCGCCGGCCGGAACTCAACCCACACTTGATGGGTTTATCGTATTACAGGAATGAAAACAAAGCCACGATATCTTGTGACGCATAGTTGACAGGTTATAAACAAAGCCACGATATCTCGTGACGCACAGTTAACAGAATGTAAACAAAGCCACGATATCTCGTGACGCACAGTTGACAGATGATAATAAGCAATAAAATGCACCGATATGACAGGGTAAAATGCAAACAAACAAACACCGCTTGAGTGTTCATAGCAAGTGGTTAGCTTGCCTTTGACGATCGACGCCATTTGGTTTCGGGGTTACGGGCACGTCGCGGGTTAGGGTCTCGGTTTGCCGGTACCGTGGAATACCTATACATGCATACACGGGTGCTGAGCATATAAACATTTTTAAAAAAATGTAAAACCTATACCACTGGATAGAGCTCTTAAAACTATGAATTTACAAATTTGAATCACCTCAAACGGAGCTACGGTTCAAAAGTTATGGCCGTGCGAAGAATAGCTATCTTCTGCTCATTGGTGAAAAAAAAAACAGAACGGGCTGTTTCTAACTGGGCCGGGCTGGTCGCGTATTTTTCCGGAAATGCGCCTTCGCTGCTGGGAGACGTAACTCGCCGGTTACGCCTCCACTTGCCCTGACAGTGGGCCAGGCCGAGGCGGGACCCGCCTGTCGGCGCCACGAGGGCGCCAGGCTGGCAGCCGTCTTCCCCGCATCGACCACGCGCGGGTCAAACCCGATGCGGGCGCGCCAGGGCAAGGCCGGCCACCGGAGCTGGCCGCACCGCTGCCGCTGCTCGAAGACACCGCCGCCTACCGGTGCTGGGGAGTGCACCCACCGCCGCCGCCGGTCGCCAGCTCCTACACGCGGACAGCCGCGGTAGCGAGCCCGACACGGCCCGGGCCGGTTCGGCCGCCGGCCGACGACCGCCGCCTCGGTGCACGCCGCCGGCTGCTGGGGGAGGGAAGAGGACGGCCAGCTGCGCCGCCTCCGATGGGAACGGCCACGGGCAAGGGGAAGCTCCGGGTGTGCCGCCACGGGAGCGTGCTCCACGAGCTCGCCGCCGGCAGACAGAGACGGTGCCGAGGCTACGGTGCACAAATTTGCAAACCGAGTTGTCTGGGGGGTGGAGGGCATCAAGAGGAACCACTCCACCGGTTTAATCGGAGGATGGCTCGGTATGGAGCTCGCCGGGGTCCGTGAACCGATGACGACATCCTCGGCCGAAACGGAGCAGAGCTCCGCCATCCCACGACTAAACGAAGCAGAGGAGCTCCAGGGGGAGAATGAGGGTGTTGCTCGCGCGAGAGGGCTCGGAAGTGGTCTTTATAGGCAGGGGCAAGGAGGGGTGGCCACACACGTGTCCGTGGCCATGGAGGTGAGTGGGGGAGGGGATAAGAACAAGGGGAGGGCTGGATAAGAGGGTGAGCTGGATACGCAGTGATCTACAGGAAGTACACTGCTCGGGGTTTAGGCAGGGCTTAGGGCTAAGCAGGTTTAGGTCACGCCTAATCGTGCATCCGGGAGGTCCAGAGCACGACGCGAGCGACATCGTCGCGTTCCCGTTGACTCGGGGCATGAAATGGAAAACGGGTCGCACCACTGGGTTCGTAACGACGAGACCAACAGAACAAAACCAGAATCACTCAAAGCCGACAAACTTTTATGTATAAGATTTTCAGAAAACCGGGGTTGCGCCAGATGTTCGATGAAATGACAGAGGTCTTCCCCATCTCAGAAAAATCCCCAAAATTCATAGTAGGCTAGGATAGGTGTATGTAGGATGTTGGTGAAGTTTTAGCTCAGTTGGACATAGGGAAGTTGGTCAAATAATTCGGTGTCCAAAAATGCCCTAATGGCATGGGCATGCCAAGTGTGCTTCCTCAAATGAGATTGCTTTGATATTGTGGATATGGGGTTATATATGGGAGGTTTTCAATCTGGAAAAGTGTCAATGCAAAATGATTTTTGTAGCTCGGGGTTGCTTTGGAAATTGCTATTAGGCATAAAAAGGGCATTACAAAGGAAGTACCTCAAATATTGCTCAAATGAGGTTGGGCCAATGGAGTGAAATGTTCAAGAGGTTAAATAATGCACCTCACCAGAATTGCATAATTTTTGGATGAGTGGAAGGTGTCCAGATAATTTTTGGATTGAAAATGGCATAATAGGAAATATGAATAAACTTGGAAATATTGCATGGGACTATGGAATATTTTCACATGGGAGGGATGTATCTGTATGAGGGAACCATATGGTAGTTTGGTAGAATTTATTTCAAGCTATAATTGTGGTGGTGGCTTTGGTGGGATAGATGGGAGGGGTTTTGGAATGTTCAAATGGAATCAATGTTTGACCGACAAAACAATGGCATGGAAATATGGTGGAGGCCGACAAAGATCAGGGATTATTGGGAAAATTTCTAAGAGAGTGGAACCAAAGTCAAATCAAAGACTATCTGGTTCAAAGAAAATAGTTTGAAAACAGAAAAAGTTTTTCAAGTGTGAGAAAACATTACTAACATTAGGGACAAATTTTCGGGATGTTACAAACCTTCCCCCTTAAAAAGAATCTCGTCCCGAGATTCGGAGACTTACGGAGATTACCGGAGTTATACGAGATATTTTTTTGTATGGTTTAATATACCCCTATATTTGAAAAACTTTTTGCAAAACCTTTTCTACAAAATACTGAAGTTTAGCACTAAAGGATCAACACTCAGCAGGATATTTTACTAGAACAAAATATTATCCAACCATGATATTTGTATCACACTCCATGCATTCTAAGGATGGCATGGCAGGGGCCCACACAATTCAATCAACATAGGATGTGCCACTATTATTAACAAAATACTAAGGTTTTTAGTTCAACCAAACACACGCATGGCAAAATCAAACAAGATCTACACATGAATCATCAAGTGAGCGGAGAACCATGGGTACAGTGTATCCTCAAATACATCCACTTAATGGTTAAAGTCGTGCAACACACCAAAATATTTTTCCTACTAGAAAATAATATCCCATTTAAAGGTTGTGTAAATTTTACAGATGGATATATGTGTCTTGGTCCACATACACGTCTTGTTTTAACTGTTCTTTCATTTGTTCAAAACTTTTTAAAAGGAAGAAAGGGCATGGTGTTTTGACGCAAGTCAACCAAGTAGTTAACAAGCAAACAACATCAAGTTTTCACACGGAGTTGAATTAACAAGTCCCATAGCTGCCAAGCTAACATGCGATACAAACAAACACAAAAGAACAAACAACCTCACAACTCTCACCTACAAACTTAGGACTCCTCACTTGGTGGGGACTTGGTCTGGGCTTCATCCACCTTGCTGCCTTCAAGAGCTTGCAGGTTTGGCCTAAACAAAGCTTGGTGTCCACTGGGCTCCTCGCCACCACGGCTAGAGTCTCAGGGATGCCTTCTGGCACAACGCCAAAGCTGCGAAGGGGTTGGAGGTCGTGGGTTGTGGCTGGTCCTGGATGAAAGGTATCGAGTCCAAACTTCAGAGCTTCCATTGATGGGGGTGGCCCCTGGAGTTTAATTGTTACTGGTCCTTGCGAACTAGGTTGTTGTTTGTTGGATGCGGGACTCGGCCAAGGGCTTGCCTATTGGAATGGCATTCCTCCAAGTGGTAGACAAGGATGCTCTCCAAGGCAGTGGTGTAGGCTACAAGCTGGGACAAGGTTGAGTTGAGCATCACTTCGATGCTTACCATGGAATGGCTGGGGCTTGCAAGGGATCTTGGCGGGAAAAAGCGAGACGCGGGAGGTTCCATCACGGCTTCAAGGTACCGCAGACAAGCGAGACATTTCCAAGCTGCGACTTGGAGGGCCATCTCAGGGGAATCCACGAAGTGGCTTTGACTCACATACGGCGTCGTGCTTCCTAAGGCACTTGTGCCGACATACACATCGGCATGATACTCGCTCATGCAGGAGGAGAGGTTAGACCGATATACATGGTACACCGGGCGAGAAACACAACCAATAATATCGCGAGCAGCTTCCCACAGCAGAGGTGGAAAACCGGGGCGAAACTCAGCGGTGGTCTCGAAAATAAGGGTAGGTGCCATCTAAAAACTCAAGCTAATGTACTTGGGAGAGAGGAGAGCGCAAGATTCCTGAGCGGGATCTGCTTCAAGAGAGTTGGGTTGCAAAGGATAGCAAGCGAGGGTGGGATTTTATAGGTAGCTAGGACTTGGGTTTCATACTAATGGGTAGTGTCGATTCCTTCTCAAGGAAGAAACCGGCGAGTCTGGTTGGGTAAGATTGGGACAAGTTTTACTGCACCAAACTGTTGACCGACACGAGCCATGCCGGTAGGCGGATACGAGGTTAAATCCATTAGGTCGTTGTCGGGAAAAAGCAAGGCGGGCTTTCCATGCTAGGGTAGTCTACAGCCAGCCTGGTGCTCTGATACCATGCTCTGTGGCACCCCCCCTCTGACACTTATCGCCAGAGAGGCGGTCGCCCCGTGCGCCAGCCCAGGATATCCGGACGCACGTTACGACAATGCAACATAACAGAAATATCATTACACAATCAGGCCCAGAGGGCTCTAAATGGTTTACATGGCCATCAAGGCATGAGAAAATTATCATGGCCAAGTATGGCATGGGACAGAGTTTTAACTGGCAGCGGAAGACGACTAAAGCAATGGCTTAGAGTGGCTCCATTCCACAGGCATCTGGCTGGGCTACTGATCCTAGCACACTCCTGCTCGATCTCCTTGCCATGGTAGTAGATGAATCCTCTCAACGTCTGGCCAAATGAAAAGCCAGTCTAAGTACAATGACCTACTCGCAAGAAAATAACCACAAGACATGAACAGGCAAACAATCCGGCAACAAGTAGCCAGCAATAATAATAATAATCTAAACATGGCAAGTGTCTACTCACGACATTCCAAGTGGATAGCAACAAGGTGGCACAACAAACCATGGCATAAGCAAACAACGGGGGTATCACCAGTACAGAGTCCAAGCCAGGTGGGGTTGGATCGTGTACCGGAGATCACACAAAGAACTTACCTATGACGAACAACGGGTGTACCCATTGGTACCAAGTATTATAACATCACCTGTCATCATATCTAGGCCCAATGGCCTTGCCACATATGTCAGACTGTTAGGCCCACTGGCCTCATCTTTCCACTCTGGGTATGCACGGTTGATGTTGGCTCAGGCCTAGCTCTTGGCTCCCAACGATCACACCATCATCCCTATATGCGGATAACCATCCACAACTCAAGTTACATTCCCTGCATCAGCTTTATTGTCCATTTAGTGAAATCGGGTTGTTCATCTTTCTTTCAAACCGAACTTAAGTTTAACCTCCGGACTCGACAAAGGACAATAGTGTGACCGACACTGAACTGTTCCATAACCTAGGAACAAGGCTAGCTGCTAGTTGACACACTCTCGAGAGGTTGCAGTTACCACCCATCTAAGTGCACCTTACTTAGCTAATGCAAGATAGCTAATGCAAGATACACTTACATAACCGTTCACGCTACCAAGACACTCCCTGTATAGCTACCAACATAACTTTATGTCTTATGACGAAGTGAATCCGGCACGTCCCCAACTCATGAGCGACGCCTAGCTCCGGAACCTTCACAAGACTAGCCCCGACCACAACTATGCAGTATCCGACTAGACTTGCCAAGTGGGTAGCATCAAAGGAGGCCTGATAGGTTACATAGGCTATGGCTCTCCCATTTGGGCGACGGTGGTAGTGCGTTCAAGGTTCAGATTGGTGGCACTATGGACTGACCCTATCGAAGTTTGAAGGAGGGTTTCCTTTAATCCAGTTTCTTTCGACAACAAGTCCAACAACAGAAGGATTAGTCCAACAAAATAAAGGATTAGTCCATACAAAACCAGTAATATCATAGTCAACATGAAACAGATTTATCCAAGGCAAAACCATAATATCATATCAACATGAAACAGAAGCAAACTGCACACAATAGTTCAAGCAATAAGCAATAATAATCATGTAATAATTCAGCAAGGATGAATAAATTCAACCGGGCGATGGCGGAGATGCCTCCGGCCAGTAACAGCCACAGGTCGAGTAACGAAAATAAAATAGCACGGTCAACCGGGCGAGGGCGGAGATGTCTCCGGCCAGTAGCAGCCACAGGTCGAGTAAGAGAATAAAAAAAACAAAAACCGGGAGGACGGAGATGTCTCCGGCCAGTTGCAGCCACGGGTCGAGTAAAGAAAATAAATAACACAATTGGTTAGCGTCAACCGGGCGAGGACGGAGATACTCCCGACCAGTGACGGCCACGGGTCGACTACAAAAGTTAGTGGAGGCGTCCACGCGATCCCGTTCCTCCATTCCATTGACTGTGGCGGTTCCCCAGTCCATCGTCGCCGGAATGGGGAGTGGTGCATGGTACCGTCCAACGCACGCCACAACTCTACAGAAAAGTAGCCGGTTCAATCTACTTGGGCAGGACCCAATGTGTATTTAGACGGGTACCGGAACTCAACTCACGGGACATGAGTTTATCGTATTACAGGAATGAAAACAAAGCCACGATATCTCGTGACGCACAGTTGACAAGTGACAAGCAATAAAATACAATGCGCATATGTGACATGATAATATGCAAACAAACAACACCGCCTGAGTGTTCATAGCACGTGGTTAGCTTGCTTCGAGAGCGACACCCTTGGCTTGGAGGATCGCGACACGTCGCGGTTTAGGGTATCGGTTTTGCGTCGCGGGAAAACAACTACGCAAGCATACGCCGGTTCTAAGCATACAAACATCATACAAAAATATAAACCTATACCACTAGATAGAGCATTTTAAAATATGAATTTACAAATTTGAATCACCTCAACGGAGCTATGGTTCAAAAGTTATAGCCAGGCGACGATTAGCTATTCGCTGGCCACTCGAAAAACAAAACAGAGCGGGCTGCTTTGAACCGGGCTGGGCTGGTCGCGCACTTCCCAGAAATATGCTTTCGCTAAGGGAAAGCGTAAACCTGAGAAAAAAATATAAATACGTCTTTACCTAGCCCTCATATGGATCGATAGGCAGCTTCTTCTCCCTGGTTCACGTACGGGAGAGCTCGGGAGGAGGCCGGCGCCGGCGACTGGCGGCCGGGGCGGACGCCGGCGACGGGGGACGGCCATGCCGGGCCGGCCGCGCCCGTGGAGGAGGCCAGGGATGCCGGGACCGCGGGGGCTGAGGCGCGCCGGGCGCCAACATGGCAGTGGCAGCCATGCGGCGTCGCGCACGACGGGCACCGCGCCGACGACCGGGCGGGCCGAGGAGGGCGCTTGCTGGGAGTGCACCCACCGCCGCCGCCGGTCGCCAGCTCCTACACGCGGACAGCCCGCGGTAGCGAGCCCGACACGGCCGGGCCGGTTCGGCTGCCGGCCGATGACCGCCGCCTCGGTGCACGCCGCCGGCTGCTGGGGGAGGGAGAGGACGCCAGCTGCGCCCCTCCGATGGGAACGGCCACGGGCAAGGGGAAGCTCCGGGTGTGCCGCCACGGGAGCGTGCTCCGCGAGCTCGCCGCCGGCGGACAGAGACGGTGCCGAGGCTACGGTGCACAAATTTGCAAACCGAGTTGTCTGGGGGGTGGAGGGCATCAAGAGGAACCACTCCACCGGTTTAATCGGAGGATGGCTCGGTATGGAGCTCGTCGGGGTCCGTGAACCGACGGCGACATCCGGCCGAAACGGAGCAGAGCTCCGCCATCCCACGACTAAACGAAGCAGAGGAGCTCCAGGGGGAGAATGAGGGTGTTGCTCGTGCGAGAGGGCTCGGAAGTGGTCCTAATAGGCAGGGGTGAGAAGAGTGGCCACACACTTGCCCCATGGACTTGGACAAGAGGGAGGGGATAGAGAACAAGGGGAGGGCTGGATAGAGGGTGAGCTGGATACGCAGTGATCTACAGGAAGGACACAGCGCGGGTTAGGCAGGGCTTAGGTTTAAGCGGGATTAGGGCATGCCAAAGCGCGCGTTCGAGGCATCCAGACCACCACGATGTGAGCGACATCATCACGTTCCTCCCGACTCGGAACACCAAAAAGGGAAAAGACACGCGTTGGGTTCATAGAGACTATGGCAATGCAACAAAACAAGAATCACGCAAAGGCGACAAACTTTTATTTATAAGATTTTTAGAAACCAGGGTTGCACCAGGTGTTCGATGAAATTACCAAGGCTTTCACATCTCAGAAAAATCCCCAAATTTCACAGTAGGCTAGAATAGTTGTATATAGCATGTATGTGGATTTTGTGCTCAGTTGGACATAGGGAAGTTGGTCAACTAATTCGGTGTCCAAAAATGCCCTAATGGCATGGGCATGCCAAGTGTGCTTCCTCAAATGAGATTGCTCTGATATTGTGGATATGAGGTTATATACGGGAGTTTTCAATCTGGAAAAGTGTCAATGCAAAATGATTTTTGTAGCTAGGGGTTGCTTTGGAAATTGCAATTAGGCATAAAAAGGGCATTACAAAGGAAGTAACTCAAATATTGCTCAAATGAGGTTGGGCCAATGGAGTGAAATGTTCAAGAGGTTAAATAATGCACCTCACCAGAATTGCATAATTTTTGGATGAGTGGAAGGTGTCCAGATAATTTTTGGATTGAAAATGACATAATAGGAAATATGAATAAACTTGGAAATATTGCATGGGACTATGAATATTTTTCACATGGGAGGGATGTATCTGTATGAGGGAACCATATGGTAGTTTGGTAGAATTTATTTCAAGCTATAATTGTGGTGGTGGCTTTGGTGGGATAGATGGGAGGGGTTTTGGAGTGTTCAAATGGAATCAATGTTCGACCGGCAAAACCATGGCATGGAAATATGGTGGAGGTTGACAAAGATCAGGGATTATTGGGAAATTTTCTAAGAGAGCAAACCAAAGTCAAATCAAAGACTATCTGGTTCAAAGAAAATAGTTTGAAAACAGAAAAAGTTTTTAGGCGCGAGAAAACATTACTAACCTTAGGGACGAATTTTTCGGGATGTGACAAAGTTGAACCGAAACAAAGCATGGGGAAATCTAATGACAGAAGCTTAGCTTACATGAAAAAGCTTGGCCTGACTCTGCTGCCTAGGAGCTACCTCAGCAGTCTTCTCAGGTTCACTTCAACCTTGCTGAGCCCCATGGTCAAAATGATTAACACATACTATCACTGGAACATTAAAACAAAAAGGACACTATTATATTACAGTCAACAAAAAGACAAGGACTCCTTTTGATCCATCAACAAGCAGATGTCATCCTTAAAGCATAAGCACAACGCATAGTCATACTCACAAATCTATGACCACTTGATGGGAGGGAACAAGAGATCAGGTAGTATCAGCAATAATCTGAGAAGTTTCAATCTGGCAAGCAGATGAACTGTTGATACAGGACATAGTTGTGCCATGCGGCCATGGCGCTACATTTGTAGCAATAAAAGTATTCCCCCCCCCCCCCCCCCCCCCCCCCCCCCCCCGTTCTACCAACTGTCGCTGCTCATCCATTAACGTCTAATTTAACCATTGAATACAAATTATTCCACAAAGCAAAAAAGGCTGACAAGGTCATAAGATTGGCATCACCAAACTTATTTTCCATTTCGTTTTTAGGTCACCTTCTATTGATAATTATTCAAAGACTTGATTCGACATTGTGATGCTCAAGTAGAGTAGAAACATACATCCATAATTTGTGTACTAAAAATTACTTATTTGACAATGTATAGCTATAACTTTATCAGCTAGCCAGTTCAAATACCTCTAATTTGATCTGGGGCCCATTTTTACTACACAGTTCTTTTCTGCTAATAATATAATACGTGAGCGAGTTTACTACTGGCAACTCGATGTCGGTGACTAGCATGCAAAGCAAGTAGCAACAACTAAAAACTAACAGCGAGTGATCTAATAGCTCAAATCCACCACTTCGTTGTATGATGATTGCTGGACAAACTCAAGACGGAGTCGAAAAATCTGCATTTCCTGATGAAGTCGTGTGGAGGAATAGAATAGTCTTGGTCTTTCCGCAGCTCTTTAGGTCAAAAAGTTCTGTAATCTTTCTATCTGATGGGAACCTTGAGCTGTGTGGCGTGTTTCCTTTTCTGGATGGTTTTGCTGTTTTTCTCTCTGTAAAACTGGTATCCCCAGTGTAATACTGTTTGTGCATTCTATAAAAGCAGGGCCTTTGGCCTTTCCTCTAAAGGCTAGTGGGCCACTTGCCAGTGAGGTTTGGGCCTTGGGTTAGCCTCTGCCAGGAGAGAATATCTAGTGCTAGTGTGCTACCATCATATACCCATATAGGTGCTCTAAGTTCTCAAAAAAAAATCATATAGGTGCTCTAAATGCTACCATTAAAAATAATTATCTTAAATCTTTCAAAAAAATCTACGAAAAAGTTTGAGTATTCATAAGATATATGTCTACAACCTTCAAAATTTTCAGGTCAAATTTCAAAATGAGCATTGAGAAACAAAAAATGACACTATTCATGCTTGATTTGTCTTTTTTGTTTCTCAGTGCTCATTTCGAATTTTGACCTCAAAATTTTGGAGGTAGTAGAAACATATCTTGTGATCACTCAAAAATTTTCGTAATTTTTAAAAGATTTAAAATAATAATTTTTAATGGTATCACTTGGAGCACCTATACATGTGGTAGCACTAGATATTCTCTCCCTCTGCCAGGTGCTATGCTAGCCGTGCTCGCGTGAGAGCGCAAGAATGCTCTCTCCTGTGTCTTGTCACTGAAAAGAAAAAATATATAGAAATCACCCCCAAAATCCATTCTCATGGATCCATAACCCCTAAACTCAGAATTGGTATTATTTGGACCCTCCGGTTAATAAAAGAGGTAATTGCACTAGACATACAAGAACTTGTCTACCATGTCCACTTTCATACAATTTCTTGCTATGTGTGGTGCGGTGGTACAATAACTTTCATTTTATGTGCAATTTCATACAACACGAACCAGGATCCGACACATGTCAACGTCCATGCTGGCAAATGGCCCTGGCCCAGCGCCTATCGTAAAGAAGACCCTCTCACATTTGATTATTGTGTACAACTCCTCCCACCTTGCTGGGTAGAGCACAAACCCGTTGGTTGACCTCTCTCTCCTCCTCCCATGACGCTCTCCCCCGCACCGGCGAGCTGTGATTCGTACCCTTGACGCCGCCCTTCACCAGTCCCTACCGGAGACCGGCGATTCTCATGCTCGCCACCGCCCCTAACCCCTTCGTGTCGTCGATTCGTTGCTCGACCGATTTCACCAGATCCCCCTGATCCCGATCTCGCCGGCCGCCCTCCGCCGCCATGGCTTCCTCCACGCGAGAGCCCCCGCACTGGCTGCTCGTCAAAGCCAACGCGCGTCTCCACCAGCAAGCAGTACAAGTGTGGAGGCCCTCTCCTCGCGCCACCCTCCCGGTGAGGAGGGAGACGTTGACCACCGGTTGAGGTCCCTTTTTTTCTTCTCATTTTTCCTATCATTCCTCTGCTCACGAACCCAAGTTTCCCATAGTTGCAAGTTAGCTGCTGTGAAGAATGAAAGAAACGTTCCTCCCAAGCAATGAGTGATGTTCTGAAACCTGAAGGAAGCTATGGGTGAAGCATTTGAGCTGTGCAAGAGTGCAATTTGAGTTGTGCAAGCTGTGAAAGCTCTGGGTGATGCTCCGAAGCAATGCAAAGCTGAAGTAGTAATGTAGCAGCAAGAGCTGGCATTTTGAGCCTGAAGATGGACAAGAAATGTAGCAGCAAGAGTAGTATGTGTGCTGTTTATGTATGTGCTAGTTTGTGTGTGTGCATTCGAGCTGTGCAAGAGTAGTATGTAGCAGGAAGAGTAGTAGAAAGGTAGCAGCAAGAGTATTAGTGTGTGTGTGTGTGTGTGTGTGTGTGTGTGTGTGTGTATGTGTGTGTGTGTGTGTGTGTGTGTGTGTGTGTGATAATAGTTTGTAATACTCCAATTATGCAAATGAAAAAAATTATGTATTGGCCCATTGCAAGTGCAAGTTCTGTCAAAGCATCTTTTTATATTCATAAACTAGTGTCCTCTGTAGTTGCATTTCAAATATATTAGTGTGGCCAGGCAGAAAAGTAAACAAGTAATGGACTATGCAAGATCCATCCTATGTTTCTACACAATGATTATTCAGTAAATGTTGTGGACCAAAGGATCTTCTTCTGTATACAACATAAGAAAGTTTTAAAGTAAATTTGCACTAAGTTTGAAAACTTCGCAGGTAATGGAAAAATATAACGAACCTGAATGGCTTCAAGCTTGGCAAATGTTTGACACTTCAAGAGGTATGTATCAATGAGACGTAACCTAGCACGAGTGAGCAGATGCAACATGTATTAAATATATATTTGTATGGTCAAGTGTGTTTAATCATGCTTGAGCAAGTTTACGCTATATATAAGGCCTTCAAAAGGCAGCCAAAATTCTGAAGTAACCGTGCAACTGTCATGTATTTTCAGAACAGGAACAAGTGGTGTCAACAGATATGCTACTACTGCACTATTCAGTTTTGAGATCAGATGCCCCTAAAAAGTATTATCCAGTAGGCCATCCAAAAATACGAGAGAGAGAAAAATGGTACAAACTAGTAGTACAATGAACTGCTTCCACACCAGTTACAAAACTACAGCGGAAAGGATGAAGACTAGCAGCTTACAAGAACTAGAGCACAATACTTTCGAACTGTGTAAAATATGTGCAATGCAGTGATGTTCTTTTTGCACCATATCTAGAACTGTGTAAAATAGATGCAAGACTACAGCTGAATGTTCAGATCACTTGTGTACAGGAGAGGGAGTTACAGTATATTTGCATCACCTAAACCAGTGTACAGGAGAGGGAGTTACAATTGTTGCTCAATGGGTGTTGTTAATTACAGTTCCAATCCACTTTACACACTCAAGCACCCTGATCCTATGTCCCCTTTCTTGTCCCATTCATATAATGCAGAAAATTCAGAACAAAAACTTAGTGTCACAATTTCACGTAATGCAGAAATTTTAGTCCTAACAACTACAGCAAACAGGACACTTTCTTTACTCCCTAAAACTGTTAAGATACACCTCACTTACATCATACAAATAGACTACAAAGTGACAAGAACCTACTGAACCACAGATACATCTCAATCGACAGGTTGTCCGCATGAAATTTGACACCTTTTGGCAAGAAGCAACAGTGAAACAGGGCAACCTCAAAAAACAGATTTTGTGCAGATTAATAGCAGGGAAAAGATTCCTAGACACTGACTCGACATACATCATCTCGTTTTCCAGTCGATTATCCATGGGGAAATCTTACCAAAACACCTCACTGCGCCCATGCCATGAGCGGAGCAGAGCTCATCCACCACCGTAGTGCGCAGCATCATCCCAGTTTCGGCGGCGCGGATCATAGGCCATCGTCCTCCGCGCTTCCGTCCTCCTCACTCTCTGCTACTTGCCTCTGTCCTCCTCGCTTCGGCCTCTCCGCGGCTGCGCAAAAGGCGACTGCCAACAGAATCTGCATTATTGCTGCGTACCAGGTAGGAAATAGAAAATTGAAACAAACGGGTTCCTTTCCGTAATTTTCCTTCGACCAGCGACGTGGGAGGACTTGAGCAAAAGGGAGAAAGACTAGAGGGGTTATTCGCAAATTTTCCCGGCACCAGGCCCCGCTATTTTCCAGAATGGACGGGACACATGTGGGCTACTCAGCGATATTGTATGATTTTGCACGTACGAGTAAACTTTTTGTACCACCGCACCACATCCCACAACTTTTTGTATGAAACTGCACATGACTGACAAGTAGTTGTACCTCTGGTGCAATTACCTCTTAATAAAACTGTGCAAATGATCCCGCAAATGGTTTGTGTCATATCAATAACTGTTTTACTACAAATATTGGTGACTAAGGGCTTGTTGATGATATGGTGGTAACGAGCGTCCCGGGCAGTTTCCTAGAGCGACGGCGGTCCGCTCCGGAAGTATGTCCCCGTGCGGCCGTGCCCCTACTTCAACACGGACCATGGTTGGGACGCTCGGTCATCCACCTCCCGCCGCTAATTGTTGTTGTTGGTCGGTCTTCTAGTTTCATGACCCCCGGCTACGGCTGCTTCGCATAGATCTCTGTCCTCCAGCAGCAGGTCGGTCACCTATTCATCTCTGATAAATCATGCCATGCCTGCCGTGGACGCACGCACACGGTAATTCATTTATTCATGACTACGGGTGACGATAATGCGGTCGCAACTGGTGTGCGGAGTCCAGAGGGCCATTGCGCCAGCCAGCCGCATCTAGTAGTGGCTTCTGAACACGAAAAGTCCAAAAAGAGCTCGGGCTACATGGAGCTTGATATTTTCAAAAACGTAAAATCTCCTTTTCAAAAGTTTCAATAATTTCTGAGCAAAAAATTCTAGACGTTAATAATGTTGAACTCTAACAATGTGCAAAAAACCAATACAAAATAATTTATTTTTTAGGCTACACAAAAATAACAAATCTAATAACAATTCAATATTTGAAAATGTGTACTATTCACCACACCCAGATCCACACTTTTGTTATTTTTCCTCGGGCTAGAATATAAATTATTTCGTATTGGTTTTTTTCACACTAGTAGAGTTCATCATTATCTACATCTAGTAATTTTTATGAATTGTTTGAAACTTATACTCCCTCCGTCCTAAAATAAGTGTCTTAGATTTTCCCAACTATGGATATATCTAGACATAAAACACATATAGATACATCCATTTTTTGACAAATCTAAGACACTTATTTCCGGACGGAGTGAGTATATACAATTTTTTAAGTTTTAAAATTAAGGGCTCCATGGAGCCCGAGCTCCAAAACGCCGCACTCCTTCTGAACAACACTAGCATCGCTGACATGCTCGGGCAGCTGGACGCCATCAACAACAACTTCGTAGTGCGTACGGTGTCATGCTCTTGCGGGAGCTCATGGGTTGCCATGTGTCCATGCCGGTGATGCACTCATCATTAGATCGATGGCAGTGGCGAGCCATGATGCGAAGCTCTAGGTACTTCTTCTAGAACAGGGGTCAAATTACCATTCCACCACATTGCTAATCGGTGGAATATATTAACTTGTACTGAACTTTTATTAGTGTTAATTTTGTTCCTACAAGTTACATATACGACCATGTCATCGACAAATCAATGCCTAATCAGCACTAGCTATTTAGCGCAAAACCATTATTGATATGACACAAACTGCTATGGGAAGTCATTTGCCCGATTTTATTAATCTGAGAGTCTAGATCATACCAATTTCAAGTTCAAGTTTTATGGATCCATCGGGATGGATCTAGGGGCGATTTCTATATGTCCTTCCACTGAAAATCCTCCTTCCTTGGGGGTACTTGGAGTCTACAAGCTACACTAGCCTGGTCAATACACTCACGCATTGGCCAGCTACATTCTTCCATGCAAAATCCCATTGAGACCTTGTTTGGTTAGCCCCTCCCCACCGGGATTGGAACCCAATCCCCTTCTATCGCCGTGGTTTCGCACCGACCGGGTTTCCATCCCGGTCTGCTTCTAAAACGTGTTCGGTTAAACCCGGTCGGGGTCACACCCCGTACGAATCCCGCCAAACCCTGTGAAACTCGTCGGGGTATGATCCACGCCTTCCACCTCGTGGATTCTTCCCCGAGCGAAGCGAAATGGTACGCCTATCTCTCGCCCCGACCCTCCTCCCTCTCCCGAAAAATGTGGACGCAGCGGCGACGACACCGGGGCCTATGGGGATGGAGGGACAACACAACCGACGGAGAAGGCACGGCAGGCTTCCTCCTACCATGTCCCCTCCACCTGTTCACCGGAGGCACCACATCCAACCACAGCGGCGCCATCTCGACGGTGACCAGAAGTGGTGACTGCAACGACCCCATCGCCGACGTGCTTCTCCCCCCCCCCCCCCCCCCCCCGATGTTGGACTAGTAAGGCCCCGATCTTCATCCTCTTCACCCCCCCCCCCCCCCCCCACACACACACACACCTCATCCTCTTAATTTTTATTCTATTTGGTTCATTAATTTCCTGGGTTCCTGGTCTGTGGTTCTTGGATAATTTGTGGGATTCTTGGTCATGCAAAGATTGAATTCTTGGTATTATTTGGTAACACAAATTACTTCACATGGCTGCCGGATCCCCGTTCTAGGATCTGAGATCTCTCTTTTCTCTGAATTAAACTAAGGCATGACTAACAAGGGGATGGGGGGAATAGTTGTCAGTTTTTTTTTTCGAAATGGGTAAACAGTTAACTCTGATGATTTTGGGAAATGGCACAACAAAAATACTTCCAGTTCTTTTTGTATTGATGACAAACATCCTCATGATTTTGATGGTTCGTGATTCAAATCCAATTAATTGTGCATCTTGCTATCTCTGTCGAGGCAGTCACATGCTAAGTTAGCTTAAACCAGATGGACACTTGAGCTGGACGTTGGCAGGATGCCAACACCTCGGTAGCCGCGAGTAGTCGCTCTTTGTTGTTCGTTGGCTGGAGGCAAAGCCTCCGGCTATCTCCTTTTTTCCTTTTTGTACAGTTGAGTTCCTTGTAACAACTCGCAACTTCTTTCTATCAATGAAAACGCAGGTCTCCTGCGCCTTTTCAAAAAATATTCTGCAAGGAGCCCTTTCTTTCACGTCATCATTGTGTCTTTTATCTTTTGTATTAGTGGTTACAGCACGTACCTTCATGATTTTTGTTTCTACGTGTTTAAGTGGATATGCTCAAAATTTCTCTGGAGCACTTGCATCTATAACATGCCTTGATGTGAATCACTACAATTTTCCTTTGGATGTTTCACCGTGTACTTTTGCCACGATCAGTTGATTATCGAGATACATATTCAATAGTCCTTGTTTATTTTTCTTCTTCTTGCGATTGAATGATACTATTATGAAAGAGAGAAAAGATCACACGGTTTCTCTTGTGTGTTTAGGTTGAGACCATATCCGGCTGGAGGGGGTGCAGCGGCGCAGCGCAGCGTTACGAGTTTTTTTTTGACGAAATGCAGTCGGAGCTGCTTTTTCATTGATCAATAGAAGAGAGTACAAATGGTACAGAGCTAGCAAAAGAACAGGAAGATAAACAGCTAGAAATCTAACTTAGGACTACAAGCAGAAACATGAGAGGAGAGCATCAGTCAGGCTCCCTTGGTCTCTGCAGCAAAGTGTTCACGCGCGGTCGCCCAGCCGCATGCCATAGCGAGGCGTCCTCGTGGATCTTGGCAATGATCTTCGTCATGGTGGCGGCGCGAGACTGGAAAATACGCGAGTTGCGCTCCTTCCAGAGCGTCCACCACACCAGCTGGACTAGAGAGGTCCAATCCTTGCGCATGTGCTTTGGAGTGATACTAAGCGAGCACGTAGCACGTCGTGCTCGAACCAGATCCGCCGGTGCACGTTGCGTTCAGTTGCCGCGGCTCCGGCGGCGGCGGCGACGAGAGTGCATCTTCCCTCCTGGTCACCGCAGTGCACACGGACGAGGACGACCGTGCCGAGATTGGGGTGAGGGGACTAAGCGAGTGAGGCTTGGGGCCCTGCTTTAACTTGAAATAATCGACGTTATCTTGAGATACGTGTGTTTGTATGTCGCTTGCTGCTTGAGCTGATGTTTGTATATCTCTATTTGTTTGAGATTATTTTGCATCGGTATTGCAGCAGTACTCAAGTTTATGTTTAAGAAGATATTATTTTGATTCAAAGTTACTGTTTTTTCCTATTTATATGCCTCTGATGCTTGCTGTTTGCACTGCTTCCCGCATGTGTTTGCTGCCTGTACTTGCCGCTGGGTGTGTAGGGATTTTTTTTTGTTGATAAAGGGAATTCCATTTCAATGTATCAAATATACAAAGTATGCCTACACCTGGCCTCTGCATCGTAAAGATGCACACAGCCAAAGAACAAAAAAAGAAAATACAAAATCAAGAACACAGGCGCAATACAAGAATCACTGAAAAAAACTTTTTGGGAGAGAATTTCACTTCCCCGGCCTCTGCACCAACTAGATATGCACACAGACATTAAGTATTAGTATCAGGATTTTTATCTTAATTAATAACCAAGTCTGGTCCTCAGGATAAATTGCATGAGTATTAGTAAGTCCTAATCCTTAAGTATAGATAGGAACCTAAATTCGCGTCCGTGAGGACTTGAACTTGAATGTTAGGTGTGTAGGGATTAACCGAATGGCACTAGTAGCAGAGGGATTAGTAGGGAATATGAGGAGAGGGATTATCTGGGAGCTGGGTGACAAATCGGGTTCACCTAATCCCTGCACGGGTTAGATCCACTAGGGGGTCTAATCACCTGCGACCCAAAGCCTGACAGAGACGGGACCTCCCCTAGCAAATTCTCTCTTGATAAAAAGAAGAGAATAAGACGGTACAGAGTAGCACACTAGCACGGACAGAGACACCCTAACGACTGACTTGACATGGAACGTTCAGGTGCAGCCAGAGTGGGTGTGGTTCGTGTCGGCGCATCCATCAAACTGCTGAGACGTAGACTGAAAGGTGAGTGCCGTGCTAGGAGCCATTCCGTCATAAAAAACGTGTGCACTGTGTATAGTCGTTAGTCGATCTATTATATGTAATAAAAACAGAATACGGATCTCTATTTTAGAGACAACACGTTAAGCCACAACATCCAAATTATTTTTGATAGTTAGATTTAAAATTAATGGTTAGGATTTAATATAAGATTATTAATTGCGTGGCCATGTAGTTTGCAGTTGACACGGTGCATACTGTTTTTTTTTACACATGTGCTCCCGTAATTGATTAAAGCGTAGACAAAAAAAAAATTGGGTGGAAGACATCCCGTACAAATAGCCAAGTCCGTTTAAAACATGGACGTACGTACTCTTGCAGACCTATCAACCAAAAATAAGAAGTTTTAAATTCAAAAAAAAAAAAAAAATAAGAAGTTTTTTTTTACACACTAGTAAAATTGCACGTGCAACGCACGACTTCTACTCTTTTATCTACATATTTATGAAATAAATGCAGTATATTTAATTGCAACATATTATCATTCAATTCTAGTTTGATATAAAACTGGAAAAAAAAACAGCTAGTACTAAGAGAAAGAGCTTATATGCATACAATCAAGAATGGCTCGTTCGTAGGGACATTGTCTTTAGCTTCATTTTCGTCTTCCTTCAAATATGTACCAAGAATCACGAAAGTGGGCGTTGTTGATATCATGTCAATATGCATGATAATTGTTCTGCACGAACATGTCTTTCGGCAGAACTTGTGCACATACATGGGCAATAAAAGTAGCTTGCCTAACATAGCAAAGCTGACAAGATAAAAACGCCCTACTATAGTCATTCAACACAAAATTACAATCAATCTTAGAGGTTAACTTCTGGAGGCTCTTACTCAGTTGCTAGCAATACCGGATACGCTTGCGTCTCCGCCATCTTCTACCTCATTCACCATGCAATATATAGTAACTCTTGCACCCCTGCTTCAAAAAGTTGTACAAAGCAGAATTTGAAGAATGCAAGAATAAAGAATTGAGAATCAGAGAGCCATACAAATATACCCTTGGAATAGAAGAGGTGATATTATCAAAGCTCCTCAAATAGGAACGGAAAAGGTCAGCATGATGCTTTAGCACAAATTAACGAAACTAAACAAATAACAAGCCCAAATATGTTAGGTAATAGGCTAGCAAACTACAACTTCATTAATTATATCATGTCACAATCATGAGTGAACAATTTAATCCAGCAGAACACAGAGTTTAGTTACAAAAGAAAATCCCGCAAGAGGCATTAAAATCTCCACTAAATCAAACACTTGGTTTGATCAGTACAATAGTCGAACCATTGTGTGATTTGTTGCAACCAAAAGGAAATTCAGAAATTCTTTTAAGTGCAACAACAAATAACCCAAGTATATGACTAACATTCTGCTTAATAGAAGTTGTTTTATCGGTGCACATTATTTTTTCTCATAAATACCTAAAGCAGCAGAATCTCAATTACCATGTTTTATACAACTTTTTTAGTTTCAAGCTAATTAATGAAGAACACCACACCTGCCGGTAGATGTTATAAACAGGGGAGGCGTAGTTTAACAACTTTCAGAACATCAATTGAGATAGTTGAACCCCACATCATTGTGCTACACGATGCAAGAACAACATCGACATTAGGATCAAATGTAGCTGAGAACACAAATCTAGAGGAATAAGGAACAGAGAAGCACCTTCGTGCCTGGCATTTCATGCAAGACTTCAAACACCCCAAACAATAATCGTGATCTGCACTTAATGTTCATGATTCTGAGTAGCTACAAAATAATGGTACATGCAGTATTTTATCCATTCAATAGAACTTTCCACCATATGTCAACATAAAAAAAGTATGTAATGGGTGTTAATTAGCTTGCTCATGAAACATATCCACATTCCCGCACGGAAAAGAAGGAGCGGAAAATTGAAACCAATAATAAACACAAGCTTACCTCTTTTGCAATGTGCAAGAATTTTGAATTTGTCGGCATAAATTAAAATAGGAGGTGGCTTCTGTACGCTACCTGCATGGGAGGGAGTTTCCCGACAGCGGCATGGGAGTCGGAGGCCCGACAGCAGTCGGTGGCGAGGAGGGGGTGGGGACCAGGGAATCAGGATTCAGGACGTTGTGTTCTCCGCGGTAGCCTAATCCGACAATGTTGTTGCTCGGTTCCCACTGCATCATAGACAGTTGGTAGCATAAACATGATGAGTATGTAGACAACAACTGCATCATATAGAAAAGACACCACACCATCCATGGTTACCAAGATAATGGTATAGAAAACTCAAAACACGCTTGTATTTGCAAATGATTTCTCTTTCTCCTTGGAGCATTTCCTTCATATTCATTTCGTTCAAGAGACATACAAAGTAACACAGAGATCAAAATCAAGTCGAGCAAGATATGTATGATCAGATATCTACTGAAAGCAGGAGCATGTATATTTATCTATAAGAGAATATTATATGCCACTATTTTAGTTTCTAGAATAAGAATGGACTTTAAAATTGGTTTCCCCGTTGCAGCTATGATGCGAATGACCATATCAGAACTAATATGAATACTGTAGAGTAGGTGCAGCACAAATTAATGTATGACATCTCAAAATAAAATAAAAGGGACTAACTTGACCATTAGCACTGTGGTCCATTTTGGTAGAATGTGCACCACGGGGTAAACTCCAGATCAAACAATACAGGAGATAGCCTTCGAATTCATATGTCAATGTTCTCTTCCATACCTGAATAATGAGGAAAGTACACTTTAAGCACCAAATAAGATATCAAGGAAATGTAACTGCAAACCAATCTAGCTACGGCCATAGCTTAAGGTGTTAAAGAATACACCGCCAACAGTATATGCCTCCGAATCAAGCTAGGAACAGCCAAGGTTTATTGCCTGAACAGAAAAAACAAAAACAGTAATTGCAATAACAAGAAAGTTACATGAAAATAAATAGCTTGCCGCCCCAAGCATATAGAGAATTGCACAACACAAACACTAATAACCTTACCATTTATCTTTAGCAGGACCTTGATAAGGTATTCATCGTCAATCTTAGACCTGCTAGGAGCTACGCACTGTGTAACAATAACTAATTCAGAAGGACATTTACAGTTCCATGGTCCTGACGAAACAAGGCAAGGCATAATTAACTTACTTGTAGAATCAGGCCAAGTAGCTCAAACCGTATATGTCACTCTTCCTCCCAGGAACAACACACAGAAGAAATGTGGGTGGTTGTTCCTTAAAGATTAATTTATCTATTATAAACATGTCGTCCAGCGTTTTTGCCGGAGGCTCCTCTCTCATTATGGACTCTCCTGCCATCTTGACGGCACGTTTGCTGCACATAAACATGTTTAAGAATACAAGAATTTGGGAGAAGATTAGGCAAGGAGGTGGAACATACAACTCCCTTATCTTTCCCACATAAAATGAGGTTCTGAACAATATTCTGAACATCACGTCTTGTATAAAAATTATCAACTTCCCAGGTCTTCACTTCCTTGGTCCGAAAGAGTATCTGGAGAGTAGAATTAGTAAATGTTATCAATGACATCACACAAAATTGAAGAATATATGTCACATGTGAAAGTGAGGAATTCCAACAGAAATGTTGACCCTGTTATTGAAGTTCCACCTGCCATTACGTGCAAACATATCTTTACCACATCCAGCTTTCAACTATTTTTTTTCGAATTAAAGGGCCATCGTCCCCGATTTCATTATAAAACAAAACCGATTAACAAGAGTACATAAACAGTTTAAGACCTGACACCTTGTGCCATGACCGCGGCAGCCTGTAGCACACTCGCTGAAGAAACAAGCCACAATATCATCATCAAATATCTTTTGCACATACTATCAAACAGGTGACGTGCGACTCCAGTGAGGAAGAAGGAGATGGTGAGCAGCGCGCTATGAAGGAGCAAGGGAGAGAGTGCAGGGTCGGGGAAGAGAGCATCATGCAGGGCGGCGGCAAAGATTTGCAGTACCTGAATCGTGCGTGTGGCGGAGACACAGCGGTGGCGGCGTAGTCCCGACAGTGGCGGCAACAACAATGGCCGCATCAAGAGAAGCTAGTCCGCTGGAGGGAGAGGGTGATGGCGGCGCCGCCGTACAAGCAGTGCAGTACGTGACATCCATGTCAGAGTAGAGGGGTGGATGCAATGGAGGGAAAGCGTGGATCCTGGCATGGCATATAATACAGTAAAGGCGGCGTACCTGGGGCAGGCGGCGATGTGGGCAGTGGCGGGCAGAGCGAGGGGCGGCGGTGGTTTGGGCGCAGTGCAGAGTAAACCGCAATGGGCAGGGCCGGGGCGTGCGGCGGAGTTGGCTGTAGGCAGGGCGTATGGCGGCGACGTCGACGGTGTGCAGGGCGGTGGCGTGCGGCGGCGCGGGCGATGGGCAGGGCGGGGACGTCTAGTGGTGGGGCATGCAGCGACACATGCTATGTGCAACGACGGCAGTGGTGCGATTGTGGCGGTGGGCAGGACGGGGGCCTCCAATGGTGGGGCGTGCGCGATGTGCAGAGCTGGATCATGCGATGGCGTTCGGCGGTGGTGCTTCAGGCCGTGGGCAGGGTGGTTGTGCGTGGGAGTTCCAGATCGTGGGGTGTCTTTTTTTTTTTACATTGCGGGCATGGGCGTTGACCGTGGGACGATGTTGAGGACGGGGCGCGTGATGAGCACCTCATCATTGCAGCAACGTGAGTCGTTGGATGAAGTTTAGATGGATGAGATGTGTTGGATCATACCCCCTCTCTTTATTTTTATATTAGTAGAGATGTGTACTTGGATTGTACATGCGTGACCCGTGAGCGCGCAATATTTGTCTTTCACATGAGTTGATCGGACGTGTCATGTTCAAAGCAGTTAGTCGCTGGACCCGAAATTCACGCTCGGGGCGACCGTTTGGCGATCTGATGGCGATCTGATGGCAGTCTCTTCGCCGGAGATTGCTGCCGGCCGGCGGCGTTTCACGCTGGCCCCCGCGGCTTGGGGCAGGCCATCGGGGTCGAGGTTTGCTTGCCTGGGTGGGATTGTGGCGGAGACGTCGGAGGATGTGGACATGGAGGCCGAGCACGTGGCCGTGCTGTCGGCGCTCGACGCCATGGACGAGGAGGCGGGCTGCCGTCCGCCCTCTCCTGTCGTTCATCGTCCCTGCCTCCCGGACTCGGAGGTGCTCCAGGATTTCTGGACGGGGGCCGGGTTCGCGTCGCCGGCGAGCAGGGTCTGGGAAAAGGGTGCTTCGACGGGGGAGGTGTTTCTTCTGTTGTTGATGTGTGCAGGGTTAGGCCGGTGGTTGAGGCGGCGGCGCTCAGGCGGCGGGGCGGTGGCTGTTCTGCCATGCCGTCGAAGGGTTTCCGCCTGACTAGGTCACCGCCGAAGATGGGGAGCTGGAGGGGCCCGCTTCCGCCACGCCGGATTTCGCCTCCGCCGGTCCTTGGATCCTTCATCGACGACGCCCTCGCCGCGCATGGGTCTTCGGCAGGCCATGGTTCTCGTCCGTCGGCGTCTTCGTCGGCTGTTCGGCGGCCGGTGGCGCGATCTCGGGAGGCAGATGGTTTTCAAACTTCGGGCAATCTGGGCCGTCCGCGTCCGTGGGCGCATCTGTGCCGTAGATTGGAGCCCTATTGGGCCTTGTGTCGCCCTAGGGAGCCGCCTTCGATCATCTTGCCGTCCTCGCTCGCATCTTCGTCCTGCGTCCGCTCGGGTGGCGTGCTCCATCGCCATCTCCTTCTTCGTCGGGCTTGCCGGCAAGCTGCTCGCGGCCGTCGCGGCATTCTTCGTCGGGCTCTCCTGGTCTGCGATCCTTCGTGGCTGTGGTCGCCTCTCGGCCGTCCTCGTCCATGGCGGGTGCTCCGCAGCGGCCACCGCCGCAGGGAGTGCAGGCGCAGGGGCTGAGTCGCCCCCCTGCTCTGGCCCAGCTGCAGCAGCTGTTTCCGATGCAGACGGGTGCCTTTCCGGCCGGGGTTGTCCCTGCTGCTGCTTCGTTGCCGGGCTACGGCGCCCCGGGTTTCTATGGCGGAGGGCAGGGGGCGATGGGGGGAGTGCCTTTGCTTCGGCCTCGGGCACGGTTCCGTTCCGTCCGCTGCAACCTCCGTCTCGTCAGCCTGGCCCTCCGGCATACGTCCAATCGGTGCAGCAGCCGAGGTTTCCGGCTCCGGGGCCTGTTCCGCAGATGGGCTATCCGGGCGTTCAGCAGCAGCCTGTGCTTGCCCCGGCTGCGGGTGTGGCACCGGTTGTCTCCAGACCTAAGAGGAAGAAGAAGAAGAACGCGCAATCGTCTCAGGTAGTTCAGCAGGGTGTTTTCCCGATGCCGCAACCTCTTCCTGTGCAGCAAGTTCAGCAATCAAACCAGTTTATGCAGCAACAGCAGTTTGTGCAGCCTCCTTTGTACCACCAGGGGCCGACTTCCTTTGTTACTGTGACGCCTCCGGGACCTGTTGTGGCTGTTGAGTCGGGTGACACCAGTTTGGGTGTGGGAGCCTCGGTTCAAGCGGATAAGACGATGGTGAGTGGCAGCAGTAAGAAGACTACGAAGTGTTGGAAGTGCTCGGTTGATACCCATGCATCTAAGAATTGCCCGGTTCAACATTATTGCTTGGTCTGTAACAATGCAGCTCACCCTACACTTAGATGTCCGACTCTTCGGTTACCGAAGCCGATGGCCTTCTCGTCGGGGTATGGGACAGATGATACGCTTTTCCTGCAGTTGCCTGACAGTGTCTACAAGCCTCACTTGGTGCCGGAATGTTCTCCTACGGCTCTTGTGAGGGTTTCTGGTGTTTCTGTACCGGCTGAGGCTATTCAGAACTTGATGTCGAGGATGTGCCCGTCGAGTTCTCCGTGGACTTGGGAGGCGCTGCCCCACGGGGACGATGCTTTTCTCATTGGTTTTCCGTCTCTTGATGATCTTATGCGTGTTGATGGGTTCCAAATGAGTATTCCATCTTATGCGGCACAGGCGACTATTTCAGTTTGGAAGATGGATGACATTGCACCTACGCGAGAGCTGGAGCAGGTTTGGGTCCATGTTCAAGGGGTCCCGTACCCTGTTCGTCATTTTCTGGGTATTTGGGCTGTCGGCACGCTTATCGGGACTACTCTTGATGTTGATCTTGTCACTCTTCGGAGCCGTGGCATTGTGCGTATCCTGGTTGGAATGCTTGATTCCAAGGCTCTTGAGAAGCGCACGGATTCTTTTGGTACTTATATTGGTGCAGCGTGTGTGGTCAAGCTAAAGGAGTTTGAGTTCTTTTTTCGCCGGGAGCCGGCTGATTTTGTTCCGGATCAGGCGTTCATTCCGTTTTTTTGGAGGCGCAAGGGAGATGATTCTGAGGACATGGGAGATGCGTCTGATAAGGGACAGGGTCCCTCTGGGGCTGCTGGTTCGCATGGTACTCATACAGCCAATATGGAGGTGGATGCAAGCACTCCCTCTGGGGGTGCTACTCAGGGCAACCCAGATAATTCTTCTCATGCTCAGCAGGTCGCTATGGCTATCACCCCTTATAACCCTTCTCCACAAACGCCTAAAGGAATTGAGATTGTCGACAAGATACGCAAATCTTCTCCGGGTCTGCTGCGTGTGGATGCTTCGGTCAGCTCGCCTTTAGTCGGTGCGAGTTGCTGCATGATGGCGGGGGATTTTGCTCCTGTCACTGAGGTGGTGGGGGATGATCTGCTGGGGACGGCAAGGAGGGGTAGCTGTTTTGCGTCTTCAGAGGTGTCGATGGAGGGCAGGTCGGTGCCGACCAGCCCACGGCACGTCATGGTGGGCGGAGAGCTGCCCATGGATGGTGTGGTGGAGGTCGGAGTGGGTGATGGGGCTGGAAGTCCCTCGGGACTCGCCACCATTGCCGCCCTTCAGCCGGTGGTGACGGAGGAGGGGCAGGTCGAGGTGGCGTCGCTGCCCGTCTTGCCCTCTGTGTCAGCTGGGCGGGTCTCTTCTCCAACATCTATGACCCGCCATACCCCCTCTTCGTCGACTTTGGGGGCTGTTGTGGTGGATGCTAGCTCGCCATCCACACCGAACCGAGCTACGATGACGGACTCCGTTCGTCGTAGTGCGAGGTTCGGGGTGGCTGCAGATGGGTCCTCTGCAACAGATGAGGATGCGCTACAGAAGGCCATGCGTCGCAAAGCGTCTCTTAATCTGGAAGATAAAGGTAATATCATGTCTTCCAAATCCTTTTTGTCATTTTCACCGCATTCAATTAATTCTAATCTGAGTAGTGTAGGTTTTAAGTTGGGTAGTAATGCAAATCAAATTGATATTTCAACAAGAGTCTTGAGGCATATGGAACTCGATCGTTTAACGATTGTTCCTAAAGTTTCGACTGAGTTGGAATCCACCTATACGGATGAGGAAGAGGCGATTGCCACATCAGATGGTCAGCTTCTATCTCACATCGTTGGTGAAGTGTCGGAGATTGACTTAGATGAGGACAAGCTTTGTTCATTATATGAATTAAAGGCTTCGGGCCGGAAATCCAAGACATTCTCTAACAAAAAATCTGGTAGACGGTCAACTAAGTCCAAACGTGATAAGGTTTCCCAATGAATGGCTTGTTTGCAAATAGCAGAGGTCTTGGTGACTTGGCTAAACATTTGCACTTTGCTGATTGTGTTCGGGACCATAATTTGGATTTTTTGGCAATCTCGGAAACAGGTAGACGGGATTTCTCACTAAGTCTTCTAAACCGTCTTTCGGGTGGTATAGACTTTGTGTGGCATTCTCGTCCACCTCGTGGCCGCTCTGGGGGCATTTTACTCGGTGTCAGATCTGATACGATGGATGTTTTGGATGTTTCGGAGGGGGAGTATCACATAAAACTCCAAATCAGAAACAAAGCCGATCATTTCATTTGGAATCTTGTCACTGTGTATGGTCCGGCCCAGGAGGAATTTAAGGCGCCTTTTCTTAGAGAGTTGGTTAACTTAGCAAAACAGAATCCATATCCAATAATCATTGGAGGCGATTTCAACCTGCTTCGTTTCCCCTCTGAGAAGAGTAAAGGCCGGTTTGACAATCATTGGCCATTCTTGTTTAACGCTGTCATTGACAGCTTAGATTTAAGAGAGGTTTCCATGATTGGAAGACAATTCACTTGGGCGAATAGCTTACCAGATCCTACATATGAGAAGCTTGACCGGGTGCTAATGGATACAGACTTTGAGTCTAAATTTCCCTTGGTATCGGTTCGAGCTTTGGAGCGTATTGTAGATCTGTCAGATCATGCCCCTATTCTTTTAACCACCGGTCTGGATAGGCCGCCATGCCCACCTAGGTTCAAGTTTGAACTTGGATGGTTACAGCGTGATGGCTTTCACGAGATGGTTAAAAGGATTTGGGAAAGACCTGTTGTCGGGTGTACCCCAATACAAAGGTGGAATAACAAAATTCGTGCCACACGAACACACCTTATGGGTTGGGCTCGCCATACCGCAGGTTTACTTAAGAAAGAAAAGCTGCGTCTTGTTTCAATCATTGATAATCTTGAGGCTCTAGCAGAAACCCGTTTGCTATCTATGTATGAAATTGAGCTTAAAAGCCAATCTAATGCACAGTTAGCTGGGTTACTGCGTGAAGAAGAGCTCAAATGGTATCAGCGCTCTAAATCACAATTTATCCTACAAGGAGATTCGAATACGAGATATTTCCATAGTCTTGCCAATGGCAGGCATAGGAAGAAACGTATACATTCTCTTTTTCAGGATGGGGTGACGATAGAAGGACATGATCAGCTTAAGTCTTATATTACCAGTTATTATAAAAATCTGTTCGGGGCACCAGAGGAAGGTTCTTTCTCCTTGGATGAATCCAGAACAGATGATATTCCTCAGGTGTCTGATGAGGAAAATAGTCTTCTTACCGCACCTTATAATGAGGATGAGGTACGAAAGGCGGTTTTCCAAATGGAACACAATAAAGCCCCTGGTCCTGATGGTTTCCCTGCTGAGTTTTATCAGAATTTTTGGGACATTATCAAGACAGATCTCTTACACCTGTTTAGTTGCCTTCATAGCAATCAACTAGAGTTATTCCGGTTGAACTTTGGTGAAATAATTCTTCTACCTAAGGTTAACGAGGCAGAATGGATCCAGCAATATCGACCCATCTGCCTTCTTAATGTTAGCTTTAAGATCTTCACAAAGGTTGCTACGATTAGACTAAGCACTGTGGCGGATCATGTAGTTCGTCCTTCTCAAACTGCTTTCATGCAAGGTCGTAACATCCTAGATGGGGTGGCGATCCTTCATGAGACGGTGCACGAATTGCATAGCAAAAAGCTGAATGGGGTGATTTTAAAAATTGATTTTGAAAAAGCTTATGATAAAGTTAATTGGTCTTTTCTTCAGCAAACCCTTAGAATGAAAGGTTTTTCTGAAGGGTGGCGTGCTTTAATCCATTCTTTTGTCTCGGGTGGAAGTGTTGCCATTAAGGTTAATGATGATATTGGTAATTACTTCCAAACAAAAAAGGGGCTTAGGCAGGGTGATCCGCTATCACCCATTCTTTTTAATATTGTGGCGGATATGCTCGCTATTTTGATTGAGCGGGCAAAGTCCGAGGGTCAAATTGAAGGAATAATTCCGCATCTTGTTGATGACGGCTTATCTATCCTTCAATATGCCGACGATACAATTCTCTTTATGGAGCATGACATCGAGAAAGCTAAGAACCTGAAGTTAATACTATCAGCGTTTGAGCAATTATCGGGTCTTAAGATTAATTTCCATAAGAGCGAGTTGTTTTGTTTTGGTGAGGCTCTAGATCATTCAGCTGAGTACGCTGAATTATTTGGCTGTGAGCAAGGACAATTTCCTATTAGATATTTGGGGATTCCGATTCATTATCGGAGGCTCACAAATGCTGAATGGAAGCTTGTCGAGGAAAGGCTCCAAGCTAGATTAAACAGCTGGAAAGGAAAATTACTATCTCTAGGTGGGAGATTAGTTCTCATTAATTCAGTACTCTCTAACATGGTACTGTATATGATTTCTTTTTTCCAACTGCCTAAAGGAGTCTTAAAAAGATTGGATTATTTCCGGTCGAGATTCTTTTGGCAAGGGGATAGTGAGAAGAGAAAATATCGGCTGGCTAAATGGAGTGTGGTTTGCAGCCCAAAGATCATGGAGGACTTGGAATCCATGATCTGGAGGTTAAAAACAGAGCCCTTCTAGGCAAATGGCTATTCAAGCTATTGTCTGAACATGGGGTCTGGCAAACCCTCCTTCGGAGAAAGTACATTGGATCAAGAGCGTTATCCCAGATTTATTGGAAACATGGTGACTCGCATTTCTGGGCTGGTCTTATGGCCACGAAGAAATATTTCTTTCCTCATGGGTCTTTCTCCATTAAGGATGGTTCGGAAATTCGTTTCTGGCAGGATAAATGGCTGGGTAATGCCACACTCCAAGAACAGTATCCGGCTTTGTACAACATTGTGCGTAACAAAAGCGACACTATCGCTAAGGTGTTGGAGACTTCCCCGCCGAATGTTTCGTTCAGAAGAAGTTTATTGGGGCCTAGACAAGCGTCCTGGAATGCTTTGTTACAGCGCTTAACTTCGGTTCAGCTAACGCAAGGACCCGATAAATTTCGATGGACTCTAAAAGAGGATGGTAAATTCTCTGTGGATTCCATGTACAAAGTTTTAATGCGTCCTGTTGTTCCAGTCGATAATAACAAAAAATTTTGGAAGATGAAGATACCATTAAAAACTAAGGTTTTTGCATGGTATCTTCGTCGGGGGGTAATCCTCACTAAGGATAACCTTGCAAAGCGGAATTGGCAAGGGAGTAAAAAGTGTATGTTTTGCCATCATGACGAAACTATTAAACACCTATTCTTCCAATGTAATTTTGCGAACTCTATATGGTCAATCATCCAAATTGGCTCTAACTTATATCCACCGACAAGCATTGCAAATATTTTTGGCAATTGGCTTAATGGGGTGGATCGTAGGTTTAAGCTTCTTATTAGGGTGGGAGCGATTGCCGTTTTATGGTCGCTTTGGCTATGTAGAAATGACAAGGTTTTCAACGCTAAAAATGTGTCTCTCTTGCAGGTCATCTATCGATGCACAAGTACCATCCGGTCGTGGGCGGTTCTACAGCGTGTGGAGTACCGTGGCCTTTTCTTGGACGTGGCCACGAGATTAGAGGCAGCGGCGAGAGACTTCCTTTCTCGGCACGGATGGCAGCATAATCTTCGGATTGGTCCCCCTGTGCTCTAGGCGTTTTTTACAATTTCTCATTCTGATATGTAATGCGCCTTTTCTTTTGATTTATAGACTTCTCAGACTACGTTGAGGCTGTGTGCATCTTCGTTATGCAGAGGCCGGGTGTAATGCTTAACTTTTTAAGTAATAAAATCTCCCATTATCGAAAAAAATATAACATATCTTCTCAAGAAAAGGAAAACAGAGTACGCTTAAAAGAATGAAAAAGGCGTATCCTACTTAACTACGAGTAGCAGTGTTCTTCAATAGGTATCTCCTTAGAAATCGCTTAATCCGTTTAGAAAAAAAAAACTGCGTACACTACACAGTACACTATAGAGAAAAAATCGCTAGAACGTTGTGACAAGGTGATATAAAGCATATTAAACTGAATAATACATGTACGTACCGTTCGATACATATGCATCCATGGTTGAGTAATAAAAATGATCACATGACAACTCATTTCAAATTCAGCACAAAACAAAAAAGAGATGTAAATGTTTCAAAAGTCAATTTACTAAAACATTCAACGCATAATAGTAAAACTTTAAAAGTTCAATAAAATCTTCGCAAATTTCAATATTACGAACACCTGACATGCTGAGGCGAGAAGTTCCCATTTCAAAAAAAAAAAAAGGTCAGATGCTCGACACATTGATTATTCTTAAAAAATTGAGATATTACCACTTGAAGGTAATGAAAGCTACAAATTCTTGACTCTATCTATTATATTATATATAAAATAAAGTAAGACGGAAAAATAGAGATAAGTTAGAAATTTCTATAAAACATCAAATCATCCACCCGCCAATCTAATTAATCCCATTTTTGTCTAACTATATATGTGAAAGTATCGGAGCCAATGTGGCACAACAATTATAACTAGAAAGATCACGAACATGCTAGAAGTTGTCACAGAAACGCAGCCATCTTAATGTCAATTTTTTGGGACCATGTTTTATTAGAATGCAAAACTATTATTTCTTAATAACTAGGCATAAACACGAGCACTATAAATGAATCAGCATAACTGATACCTATTACATCACAAGTGGCAAATATTGAAGCCTTAGTGAACCAACTCACATCGACAGATTATTTTACCATACAAATTCATATTATAACCATTACAACTTCATTGTAGTAGCTAAGCGTATTAAATTTGGATTATCTTGGTAACTAAACCTAATCATATCGCAAATATTATATATCTTAAGTGTGCATAAATGTATCACAATCAAATAAAATTATTTAAAACCATCTAATTATTGTCGGTGGATTCTAATAATTAGTTGGAGTACAAGCAGACTTATTTATGTCACCTTGGATCTATAGATATATAAATTGACCCATGCATCCTTCGCTAATGTTACAAGAAAGAAAAAGATATGCACCCATGTGGGCATCCGTAGTTGAGTATGCGAGGAGTAGAGATGCAAGTGGGATCCCACCTTAGTCCCAGTTGTAGTACAAACGAAAATTTGTAGTGCAATTTTTAGGAAAAATTTATACTAGAAATTTACAAATGAACTACAAGTGGGACTAAGGTGGGATCCCACTTGACACCTTAGCGACGAGCGATGTCATGCTTGATGACGTTGAAGCCTTGAAGTTGTACAAGTTACTGCATAGTATAACTATTTTTACCTTCTCGTAGAAAGATAATATGTTATACATACAAGGAAAATTATTGAGTGTACGTTACCAAGAGGACAGGACGGTATATGCCGTATATTTTTCAATATTTATGAGTTACTATATTGTTATCAGGTAAATTCATTGATATGTCACACTAATTTTTTAAGTTAGAGGACTAAAATAGGGGGCAATTTTATTTTGTAGGAACTGTTCCAACTGATATTGTTTAGTTTGTATGAGAGCCGATATCATTCCAATCACAAAATAAAATTAATGACATATTAACAGGTTGGAAATATGTCATCAAAGAAGTGGATTCATGTTACATTACACAACAAATATATTTGATCGCGTGTGTGGAACTACTAGATTGAACACCAAGATAGCATGGAGACATCTAAACAAAATGGGAAAAAAATGCCAGGAAGAAATAGGTAATAGTGAATGAAAGGGAGAAACATATAATAATGTAATATTCCTTTCCCTTTCAATTCATTGAGAAATTTGATAATCATTCGCCCATAGTTTTAAGATAGTTACAAATGTTCCTCGCATATATGATATTTTGCTTACTATAATATTTTGATATTCGTAGAACATTATTGTTTTCTTATCCTCGAGACATTTCTCGAACACTTTTAGCCCATTTAAAATATGATGCACTCGCATTTGCAAGGGCCACCTTGCTAGCTTATTGAAAAAGTCCAGTTGAAACCTCGAACTCGTAGAGGTCGGGCGGATCGAATACTGAAGTTGAAATCTCTGCCGTTGTATCCTGAACTATTGGATCACGTTCTAAATCGAACCCTGGAGCGGATTTTCAGAGCACCAAAATAAAATCTCAAATTGCTACTCTCACTGATTGCGTTGACCTACTTCTCATATCTATCTTCTACCTTTACCCCCTCTCTCTTACCAGGTCGCTCCCTCGGCTGTCGGGTCCTCTTGTGAGCAAACCAAACAAGCACACACACCCGACGGCTGGGGAAGCGGTGGGTGGACGTCGCTATCGTTTACACCGGCGCGCAAAGGAGGACGCGCGGGAGCTGTTGTGGGAGGAGGCAGTGCGCCAGAAGACGGCACTGTAGAGGCAGAATCCCATGATTCGACGCTCTAGCTCTGACGCCGCCTCGTCCTCTCTGCCTCCACGCTCCGCCTCCAACTCGACCTCACCCACGACCCCACAGCCTTGGTGCTCCCCGATAGCGATGTGGATCCTCAACGTGCTAGTCCGATTCGCCGGGAAGGGACTCTGCACGCAACACGCGCCCAACCGAGTGGTTCTCGGGTCGGCTGCACCTGCCGCGCTGCGTGGTGGCCACAGTGATGGTGCACTGTCCGCGTGCGACATGCCAGGGTGGGCGGGGAGAAATGAATCTGTCACATGAGTCCACTATCGCTGAGAGTACATGTAATCCCGGCTGGGTTTTTTGCTTTTCTGGTACACTAAACAACTTCAGGATTCGATTTAGACCGGGATCTAATAGTTCGTGGTACGAATTACAGGGATTTCAATGTCATGGTTCGATTCGCCTGATCTTTAAGAGTTGAAGCTTTAGGGCCCGTTTGATTTGAAGGATTTTCGAAGGAAAAGTATAGGATTCTGGTTCCTGTAGGAATCGACACTGTAGCACCGTTTGAAACGTAGGAATCAGGCATAGGAAAAGTGAAGGAAACTTTCCTTTGGAGTTGGTTTCGTGGGAGAATCACAGGAAATGAAACATTAGGTCTGACCTCATTTTTTCATTCCTGTGCAGAGGAACGAGGCAAATCAAGCACCATGATTCCTTTTGTTCTTTTTTTTAACATCGATTCCTGTGGTTCTCTTTCCTGCGTTTCAAACAAGCTTGTGTGATCTTTTCCTCTGTTTTGCATTCCTATAGTATTGCACTTACATTCCTTTCATGTTCCTACGGTTTGCCTATTCCTGTGTTTTTCATATCCTGCGTTTCAAACAGGCCCTTAAAGTGGACCTTTTCCTTAGTTTATCGTTCAGATGTTAGACTTGCCTGTGTGCCAGCGGCCGGGTTTCGTATCTTGCTGTCAATTCCAGCACAGTTAAGCTCCCTGCTGGCGATGTGACACCGCAGGAATTGCGCGACATGCCCCTTCTACAGTGGCTACTGGCTGGCTACAAACAGCGAAACAGTGACAATACCGTTGCATTCCGCACGTTTCATCTCTCTCCAATGGCGAGCGCGAACGTCCTCCTCCTCCCTGAGCCCGGCTCTGGCCACCTCATGTCCCTGATCGAAGCCGGCAAGCGTCTGCTCGGTCACGGCGGATCGGACGAGCGCCGGGCGCTCACTGTCACCGTGCTGATTATCCGGCCAGCGACCGCCGAGTCGGTTGCTGAGGTCGACTCGCACGTCAGCCGCGTCGCGGCCTCCGGGTCCGGCATCCGGTTCCACCACCTGCCCGCCGTCGATCCGCCCACGGACTGCGTCGGCAACCTGCAGGAGTTCAAGTCTCGCTACATGCAGCTCCAGGCGCCCCATGTCAAGGCCGCCGCGGCGGATCTCGACGCCGCCGCGCTCATCATCGACTTCTTCGCCACCGCCGTGATCGACGCGGCCCGGGAGCTCGCCGTGCCCACGTACGTGTACTTCACGTCCACGGCAGCGCTGCTGGCTCTCACTCTGCGCCTGCCGACGCTGGACGAGGCCGTCGAGGTGTTCGACGGCACGGTAGACGTCCCGGGCATGCCGCCGGTTCCCGCGGGGTCTATTCCGGGGTTTATGTGCGACAAGAAGAGCCCCAACTACACGTGGTTCGTGTACCACGGCCGTCGCTTCATGGACGCCGACGGCATCATCATTAACACGGTGGAGGAGCTCGAGTCTGGACTTCTCGCCGCGATAGCCGACGGCGAGTGCGTCCCAGGACGAAGGGCGCCGCCGCTGTACCCAATTGGCCCAGTGATCGATCTTGGCGCCAGAGAATCGAGCGAGGACTGTGTCCGGTGGCTAGACGCGCAGCCTGAGGCGTCGGTGGTATTCCTTTGCTTCGGGAGCTTGGGCTGGTTCGACGTGGCCAAGGCGCACGAGGTCGCCACGGGACTGGAGCACAGCGGGCATCGCTTCCTGTGGACGCTGCGCGGTCCTCCGGCCGCCGGCTCCCGGCACCCGACGGACGCAGACCTAGATGACCTTCTCCCGGAAGGGTTCTTGAAGAGGACCAAAGAGAGGGGCCTCGTGTGGCCGAGACGAGCCCCGCAGAAGGAGATACTCGCCCACCCCGCCGTTAGCTGCTTCGTAACCCACTGCGGGTGGAACTCGACGCTGGAGAGCCTGTGGCATGGCGTGCCGCTGGTCCCGTGGCCTCTGTACGCGGAGCAGCACCTGAACGCGTTCGAGCTCGTGTCCGCCATGGGCGTGGCCGTGGAGATGAAAGTGGACAGGAAGCGGAACAACTTCGTGCAGGCGGCGGAGCTTGAGCAGGCGGTGAGATGCCTGATGGGCGCGTCGGAGGAGGGTACGAAGGCGAGGGAGAAGGCCACGAAGATGAAGGCGGTGTGCAGGAAGGCTGTGGAGGACGGCGGCTCGTCGTACGCCGCGCTGCAGAGGCTGCGACATGCAATTACCAGAGGCCAAGGTGCAACGGCGTAGCGTTTCCAGGAGAGACGCACGTACAGAACTAGACATCGTGAGTCCACTGGTTCATCGCTTGATACTCTTGATACTTTGCAATAAACTACTTTGTAATAAACGACTGTGTGCATCGGTTGATGTAGAGGCTGGGGTTTTATCCCTATTTCGAAAAAAAACATTGTGATCCGTCCTCTGGTTCATCGATTAATTGGTGTGCATACAATTTCTTTGCAACTTAGGACAAACTCACAGTCGACCCAAACGGACGGCCCAAATGTCCACGTTTTGCCTGTTTGGGGCGTCTCCTTTCTAGACCGTTCTGCAAAAATTCGAACTTGGAAGGTTGTTGACACTTGTAAATCAGGAGCTGGCTACATGTCTATTTTTAATTGCTATTTTATTCGAGGTTGTGATTTGAAACACTCGCATTGGACTTGTTCCAATGTCCTTGTTTTTCGTTTTTGTTCTTTTAGTTTCAGTTTTTATAACTTTACTTTCCTTGCCAATTTTCTATCTTTATATCCCAAATCTAAAAGGCACAAAAATATTTTAATTTGATTTTATCTTTATCTCTTGAATTGGTGTTCCCGTTGGTATTGTAATCTTTTGCACAAGTGTGGTCAACTCTGAGTTTAGAAGAATACATCGTAAGAAAGAGAAATATTTTCATTGACGAAAGGTATGTCTTATAACTCCCACTTTAGAAAGTTGGAATCCTCTGTTAATAGTTGTAACTTTCGAGTTATCATATATGTGTTGGAAGTAAGTCTATAAATAGAGTAAGATTTGTATTCACATGATTAGTTATTTTTGTTGCTCTTGCTCTATTTCTTTTAGTAAATCGAATTTTGCCATGGTTTTAAGTTTGGTAAATAAATGAATGAGAAAAAGTCTGTAAGTGAAGGCTTGGGTGTTGTTAGTAATTGTTTTAAAGAGTCTAGTTTTAGAGGTACTCAACCCCAAAGCACTTGATGTAATTGACTCAAATATTACCTTTGAAGAGATTTTTCTGATAGAACATATGTTAGTGGTAAGTGAGACACATATCAAAAACCTGCCATGTTAAATCAATAGTTTGATATTTCCTTACGCGTGTCTTACACCTTTGTCGCACTCCATGAGAGGTTGACAACTCAGCTGGTCTATGAACGATCTATCATGAGATAACTCTCAGATTTCAATCATGAGTCGATTAAACATCTGTAACAACAATGTTATGATGGGAAAAATTCTCAACTTTCTCATGGATTTGCATTTTTAAACAAGAGTTGGACACTCCTTTGACTCTTGAGCGGTTCACACTTGAGGGAAACCTCAGATATCAGTCACGAGTGTATACTAGTTGTATCATATTTGTTACACTTGGTACTCCGGCCTGGCCTTCACAATAGCGATTGACATATACAATTCTGTGGCATGGTCTCCTTACTCATAAATTGAAAATTCCTAACGTCAATGAAAAGAAAAGTGCATTAAAGACTCTTTATTTAATTCAATGGGTGTTTATGAGTTACCCTGATACTATGCTTCTTTTAAACATGCTCTCGTACTCCTAATTTCATACATTCTTCCTCAGTGTTTGATACGTGTCAAACGTATCTATAATTTTTTATTGTTCCATGCTTGTTTCATATCGTTATTACATGTTTCTACCATATTTACTTGTGATTCTGGGTATTTTATTGTACTAACCTATTAACAAGATACCTAGTCCCGGTTCATGTTTTCTGTTGTTTTGTATTACAGAAAATCCTCTTCGGGAAAAGTCCTCCGAATTGGCTGAAAATTTTACGAGAATTATTTTTATGAAGAAACGAAGACGGAGTCCGGAGGGCGACTCGAGGGGCCACCTGCAGGCCAGGGGCGGTCCCCAGCCACGGCCAGAGGGAGGGGCGTGGTGATGTAAACTGGGGATCCCGATCTTTCGATGAGAGAGGATAACTATGATTTCCGGAGGATTTGACTCTCACGATTCAGCTACCAACCGTACAGGGAAAACCGTACACGACTGATATCCACGGCAATCGCTGAACCAACTCCAAGATGTTATCAACCGAGCCAACGGCGCGATCAACCTGTCCACGAAGGACTTTTCCTGCGTGCAAATCGAAGAACAAGCAAGAAAATAATAGCGTAAGCAATCTGAAATTGCGGATATGCTAGATGAATAATAATCTCAAAGAGATGAAAGTTGAGGTTCCGATAGGATGTCTGTACGGTCGCACTAGCCGCTACGAGCGTAGACAAATAAAAGTAGCAAAGGGGCTAAACTTTCTCTAAACAAAACCTAAAAACGAAACCCTAACGAAAGCTAACTATTTATTGGCAGTTGGATGGCGGCGCCTGGATGTCTCGCGGTGCCTTCGGATCCTCACGCCATCATACGATCGGTAGGCTTGGGCCTCATGCATGGTGCGTACGAGTCATGGGCCAACGTGTGTGCATGACATGCATATCCTGGGGCCCACCTCCTTTGTGTATTTCGTTGCATGCTTGACCAAGGAAATAAGCAACGTGACAACGGTTGATCAGCTGGCCCATCTGCTTGGCATGCAGTAGCGCCATGCAAATCAACGATGACGAAGGTCTCACGTACACGCTTCAAAACAAAGGATGACGCTTGACGCATCGAGTGACCTGGCACGACAATGTCCTCATCATCCTTCCTTCCTTGGAAACAAAGTCGTCCTCGACTTTCATCGACCTGAAACCCATCACAAAGCAAGGCAAAACTAGGTGCAATCGTTATCTCACTGTGGTTAGACAAACGATATATATGCCACCATGTGCTATCCATAAATGAATTATGAGGATCTAAATAGATATCACAAGTCATGTCCAAAGCAGAATGTGAAACACTAGATGTATAAAAGTCCGAATTTATAGCAAGTATACTATGATGTGTCTTTAAGTGATTTGTAGTAGTATCTTGTTCAGTTTTAGTTTTACTTCTTTTGCGTTCTCATCGGTTATTATTTGATCAGGAGTCATAGGCAATAAATTAATTGTTTTTCCTTCAAACATGAGAGTATATGAATTTGTTCTACCTTGATGGATAACACTATTATCATATTGCCAAGGTCGACTCAACAATAAGGAACATGCTTGCATAGGTACGACATCGCAATCAACATAATCATGATAGGAACCAATTATAAAATGCACTCTGACACGACGTGTTACCTTCAACTTACCACATTCGTTGAGCCATTGGATGTAATATGGACGGGGGTGTCGTGTAGTTGTGAGACACAACTTCTCCACCATCTCTATACTGGCCAAGTTATTGCAGCTTCCCCCATCAATGATTACACGAACTGCATGGTCTTTAACGATAAATTTCGTTTGAAAAATATTATGGCGCTGATGTGATACAGTATGCCCCTCCTGTGCACTTAGCACACGCATGGTTGAAAGAACAACTATGCCCGAGATGTCGCCTAGAGGGGGGGGGGGGGGTGAATAGGCGATTAAAACTTTTTCTAATTAGGGGCTTGATAAATGCGGAATAAAACTAGGTGTTTAAATTAACAAGCCAACAACCTAATATGCTAGGTTCACCTATGTGCACCAACAACTTATGCTAAGCAATTCAAGCAACAAGGTGATAGCAAGATATGAACTTCAAGCACGAAGGCTCTCACAATGTAAATTGCATAAGTAAAGCTCGGGTATAGAAATAACCGAGGCACGCGGAGACGAGGATGTATTCCGAGTTCCTCCTTGTTAAGGGAGTACGTCTCGTTGGAGGGGTGTGAGCTCGCCACAAAAGGCCTACTCAAGATGCCACAAAGGCCTCACCCTATTCTCCGATGAACCTCACCCAAGGGATTGGTTCACCTTCCACTATCGGAATCCTTCGGGGCGGATTCCGGAGCCCTTTACAACTTCTTCTTGGGGCACACACCCACAACTCAATTGGGGGCACCCAAACTCGTGCCGAAGCTTCACAAGCGAAGTCTTCGCGGCACCTCCAAACCGTCTAGGGTACACAATGCACCCAAGAGGCAACAATCTCTTGGGAACACAATGCACCCAAGAGTAACAAGCTTCTCAACTTCGATCTTCACGTATCACGTACGGAGAGCAACCCGATGCAACAAATGCAAAAAGGCAAGAGCACACAAAGTGCTCAAATCCTTCACTCCCAAATTCCAACCAAGCAACTAATGCTATGGAGGGAATAAGAGAGGAAGAACAAAAGGGATGAACACAAAGCAACCCCAAAATCTAGATCCACAAGTTTCCCTCACTTAGAGGGGATTTTGATTGGTGGAATGGTAGATCTAGATCTCCTCTCTTGAATCCCTAAATTTGGGCAAGAATCATTGGAGGGGAAGAGAGGAATCAAGCTCACAAGGATTAGGGCAAAGGGGAAGAGCAAGAACAAGTGAGCAAGAGCAGCAACCAGGTTTTGGGGGGGGGGGGGGGAAGGAGGCTTTTTATAGCCTCCCCCAAAAACTAGCCGTTGGAGCCTGTCCAGGCCGGAGACTCCGGAGTAAGTGGCCGGAGACTCCGGCCTGCTGGGTCATCGGGGAGGCCGGAGATTCCGGTCCTTGGGGCCGGAGACTCCGGCCAGGCCGGAGACTCCGGGCACCCTCCGGGGTAGCTCCGGACCCCTATCCAGAGGCGCACCACACAGATGCAGAAGGCTGAGGAAAAAGAGAGGGCCGGAGATTCCGGGTCCTTGGGCCGGAGACTCCGGTGGGCCGGAGACTCGGGTCCATCTCCGGGGTACCTCCGGACCCCAATACAGAAGCGCACCACAGCAAGGTCAACCGGTAGCGAAAACCAGGGACCGGAGACTCCGGTCATTTGGGCCGGAGACTCCGGTGTGGCCGGAAACTCCGGACCAACTCCGGGGAAGATCCAAAGGCAAATTCAAGGCCCCATAACTTTTGCATATGAACTCCGTTTTCGATAATCTTGGACTCGTTGGAATCGTCACAATGAGCACAACAAGATTATGCAGAGAGACATCATAGTTCAACAAGATATAATAAAACCAAATGGGGAAGTTTAAAAACTCTTTTTCGCAAACCGGAAATGACACATCTTTTGCAATTGAAGTCCGAATAAAGCAAAACCAATTTTGTTGGAAAGAGGACAACAAAAGCAACCATTGAGAAAGGCAAACAAGCAATGGAGATTTTGCAACGAGATGAAAGATATAAATCTTCCGCACGGATGAACCGGCAAAATCTCCAATACCGAAAACACGAAAGAAGACGCAAATGCAAACCGTTTTCGGTGACCTTGGCTTTGTCATGACAAGCATGACAAGCACCAAGACCACACCACGATAAGATCCAAATAAGAACCAATAAAGATGATTGTAAAGATGCAAGGATGCAAAGGTTTGAGCTCTCCACGAACGATACGATCACGATACTCGGTCGAGAGCCCCTCTTGATAGTACGGTATCTATCCTATAACCCGGTCTCTCACTAAACAACATGAGACCGGTAAAATAGAAACCCTACCAAGATCATACCTTTGCCTTGCGCATTAATCCACTTGAGGTCGATGAAGACGATCTTCATCTCCTCAAGACAAACCACCTTTCTTGATTGCGCTTCGCTTGGTGAAGAATCACATGACGCTCCCCCATACACCAAGATGGGGAAAGCACTCTTCGGCATATCTTCACTTGGACTTGAATGTCGATCAACCCGCACTTAGCCTTGATCAACACAAATCTTTTCTTCCCTTGAGCTTGACTCCAACAAATGGAGACAAGCAAGCTTGGCCTTGATCAACAAATGATCTTGACACAAGCTAAAGGACAACCTACACATAGAGCTCAATGCAAATATTAGTCCATAGAGATTGTCATTAATTACCAAAACCATGCATGGGATCAACCATGCACTTTCAATCTCCCCCATTTTGGTAATTGATGACAATCCCGTTTAAGAGGGTTTATATAATGAATAAAGCACCCTTGCATGACAAACAAGCAAGGATGCAAAGCGCATTAAAGGCAAATGCAACACAAGCATAAAACCCAAATTCCCTTAAACCCTCTAAACTTCTCCCCCATTGGCATCGATTGCCGAAATGGGAAGAAAAATTTAGAGAGCCAATATAATAAGAGTTCCTCCATAAAGGTGTGCATTTCTCAAGATATGAGTGAAATCAAATGCACTTATTCATTGACGAATAATTAGAGGAAATCAAACTATATTGAGGATCCAAAGATTGCAAAAAAGATGAAATCATTTTAAACATCTCCACAAAGGAGAAAAGCAAACAAAAAGATCCAAAGCGAGAGTTCTAAATAAAATGGAGAAGCTCCCCAACGTTCATGCACAAATGAGGAGTGCACAAATATGGCATCCTCACTCCCCCAAAATCATCTAGAACACGCAACAAGTGCAATAGTGCATAATGCAAAAGCAAATCATAGCACTTGCACCAAAGATGTGGTTGAGCCATAAGTAGATACCAATTTTAAAAAAATTCATCGTAAGATAGGCCCAACCGAGAAAAGAGATCTTTTAAAGAAATATGTTCACACGCTTAGGGATACCAATTGGAAACTAAAACCAATTGAAAATGCCAAAAGCTAGTGAGAGCATTTAGCCAATAAAATTCAACATGCTCACCATGGTAGGCATGAAGTCAAAGATCTTTAAGAAATACATGAGTGTGCAAAGATACCAATAAACAATAAGACAAGCACTCATGAGGCAAATTTGGAGCCACCAAAGAATTATAGATGAAAAACAAGGTGGCTCAAAAGAAATAGGATACCAACTAAAAAATGACTTCTCTCATATGTATAGGTTTCTTATTAGACAAACCATTGAAGATATACATCCGCAAAGAAACATATACATACGAAATGGTCCGGGAAAAAGATAACAAGGTATCCAAAAGGAAGTCATAAATATACAAATGAGATTGTTGCTTAAAAGCATAGCACATAGCTCAAATTTATCTCATTGTACATAAATGAACTTCAAATATATCAAATGCATCACACATATCACTAAGGGAACAAGAGATAGTGGAGGTTTTTGCAAATGCATTTGAATACAAAATGCATACACAAGGGATCATTACTCTCCATATTTTATTTACAACACTAAACACTACCAATTGAAAAAAAATAGGATCCATTCAAAAGGCAAGGAAGGCAATAGATAAAGCAAATTTAACGCAAGAACCAATGCGAAGATGGTCTACACAATCCACCACAATTACTAGAAACACTTGTCATGGACAAGGAGTATATAGAGATATTTCTCGGTGGTATAAAGAAAAGATGTACAAGACCAACTTCACCACAAACTAGCAAATGGCAAAAGATAGGAATTAAAACACCATTTTTAAAGTGGGTTGTTAGTAGTTTCAATTATTCGAATCAACCGGCAAAGCCATGATTAGAATAAAAGGAAACAAATGGTTTCTCACATAATATATGGACATGCATATTAGGGAAAAACCACACCAAGCAACCTCACACAAACAAGAACCAAAGGGTAACCACAAAGGAAAATTGGAACTTGTTTGAGTAAACATGCCACATAGGAAATGGATAATATACAATATCAACTCTAAGTGGCAAACCTCAAATGTTCACATTTTTATGGGATTGTAATATGCACATAGCTTATTACTCCCCCATAATGTGATAATTCATTTTATTTTTGAACAAGAGGCAAATAAAACCAACTAGAGAAATTAATGGACATTATAGAATTTGAATTTCTCATGAATATGACATACCACATAGTAACTAGATAATATGAAATATCAATACTAGGTGGTGTGCTTCATGTACATACATTTTAGGTTTGTGAGGTGCACAAAGCACATCACTCCCCCAAAATGAGATAGTCCATTAATATCTCAAAAAGCCAAATGAAATCCACACAAGATTCAAAAAGCTCAACACACAAATTACACATACATGATACACAACTAACATACACAACCTTGAGTAACAAGACTAGTAGGAAAGAAGCATATCATATACAAGCACATGCTAGGAACAAAACTAACACATGCAAGGGAGCAAGCAACTTTCAATGTATATATGAGTTAAGTACAAGTTACCGCAAGGAGGAAGCATTGGTTATGAGATAGATATGTGATGATCCAATTGACTTGGCTTGATGAGATAAAACCATGAAGATCCCTTAATTCTTCAAAAGAAACCAAGTCACCAATGTCCTCCACTATCACCTATTGGTCAAGTTGAAGCTTGTTGGTCCCCAACCAAGTTGGGTCCTAAGAGGTTAGTCACAATAGGTTTGGGAACCCAAATGGTGCTTTTCTTGCCACCACTTTGAGCTCCCACATATTTGGCAAACACATTGCCAACTCTATCCTTCCCAAGAGAATAAACATCATCAATTATGATAGGGTTGGATGGAGTACCGTTAGTGCATGAAGAAGCGAAATGACCTTTGCCACGGCAAAGGTAGCAACACCGACTCTTCTTCTTCTTAATAGGCTCCTCAACTTGAGGAGCAACAACTTGAGTCTTCTTAGGAGGTGGCCTTTGTTCAACTCGTGGTTGAGCACGAGATTGAACAAGAGGCCGCTTCCCTAGTTGCTTCTCACTAAGAGGCTTCTTCTTCTTCATTGGGCAATCACGAACATGATGCCCTTCTAGCTTGCATTTGAAGCAAGTGATCTTGGCCGGATTCTTGATTTGAACTTGGCCCTTCTTCTTCTTCTCAACCGTGGACTTGTTCTTGTTGTTGGAGTTGAATCCAAGTCCACTCTTGTCATTCGGGGATTGTTGCACACTCAACATGTTGTCAAGTGCACTTTTCTCCCCATGACGCTTTTCCAAGCCCTTCTTCATAGAAGTGGCTTGGGCCTTGAGCTCTCCTCTTTTCTCTACATGGTTAGTGACAACACAAGTACTAGAGGAGGTAGATGCATCATTGTTAGAGCAACAAGGCAAAGCAAGTAATTCATCACAAGATGTACCAACATTTTTAGTGGATGAACTACTAGGACTAGCACATGGCATTTTAGCATTTTTAGTTATGGTTGTGCTATTGTCCACATGAGGCTCACTAGATATTACCTTTGTAGTGATGGCCTCATGAGCTAACTTGAGACAAGCATAGGATGCTAGAAGTTCATCATTAGAGCTAGATAGCTTTTCATGATTTGCTTCCAACTTCTCATACTTGCTAGTTAGCAACTCAAGTTGAGCCCTTAGCTCAACATTCTCCTTCATAATAGATGCTTCACAAGAAGTGGAGTTAGTAGTACAAGCATCATTGACATTAGGAGTATAGGAAGATAACATGACAAGCTCATTATTTAATCTAGCATTTTCCATTTTAAACACTTTATATTTAGCATGAGCATGGTCACGTTCTTTAATGATTTTAGCAATTATATCATTATGAGACTCCTCGATAGATTCTAGTTTCTCCTCTAGAGAAGCACGAGTCTCTTGCTCTTCCACAAGAGCATCTTCTAACGATGCTTTCTCCATAGCATCATCTCTTTCTATCTTACCTTTTTCTTCAAGGCTTGCTTCCAAGGCCTCAATTGTTTCCCCACGCTCAATAAGAGTGCTCATGATTTCAAAGAGGTTAGCTTGAGCACTTTTATTAGTAGGAAGGGCTTTAAGAATCATAAGACCGTTATTTTGAAGCCTAGCATTAACCTTTTCCATATCATCTTCTTCATCATTTTTATCATCATCATTATCATCATTATTATTATCATTGCTAGAAGAAGATTTAGCCATAAGGCAATGAGTGATGGATGAAGAAGAATAAATAGTTTTTGAACTACACAAGTTCAAATCTTGTTCCACAATTAATTGGGTTTCCTCTACATTATTATTCATGTAAGAGTTAGAGGGAACACAAGCATGTTTATCATTGGAACAAGATAAAGCAAGCATATCATCATTAGATTTATCTAAGCAATTTTTGGATGATATACAAGGACTATCAACACTAGCATGTAAATCATTTATAGTGCTACGAGTGTTTAGGTCCAAAGATGAAGCATTGCAACAAGATAGAGATAAATGATCATCAATAATGAGCTCACTATCAAGGTTGCAAAACCTATCACTACTCACCATTTCATTGGATTGTGGCTTACCACATTTTGGTGAAGTAGATGAAGACGAGGGCTCGTCACGGCCGGAGGTGGAGGGAGAACAATCATCCTCAATGGTCATGGACTTGCCGTATTTTTCTTGAAGCTTTGTCCACAAATCATGAACGTCTCGAGGAGGCATGATTGACTCAAACACTACAACACTCACAAATTTGCAAAACTCGTTAGATGCTAGAGCATCTAGATATAAGTTTTTCTCATCCTCTAAAGTCTTACTTTCGCAATCCTTTGGAGGAGAAAAACCTATATCTAAGATACGCTCAATATTGGGGTCCAAGACCCGCAAGTGTCTAAGCATATGAGTTTTCCAAACATTAAAATTTGTGCCATTAAATCTAAACAAGGAATTGTGCACTAACTCCCTAGACGACATCTTTACTCTCTAGGCGGTAAAGCCAAATAAGAGAGACGAGGCTCTGATACCAATTGAAAGAACAACTATGCCCGAGATGTCGCCTAGAGGGGGGGGGGTGAATAGGCGATTAAAACTTTTTCTACTTAGGGGCTTGATAAATGCGGAATAAAACTAGGTGTTTAAATTAACAAGCCAACAACCTAATATGCTAGGTTCACCTATGTGCACCAACAACTTGTGCTAAGCAATTCAAGCAACAAGGTGATAGCAAGATATGAACTTCAAGCACGAAGGCTATCACAATGTAAATTGCATAAGTAAAGCTCGGGTATAGAAATAACCGAGGCACGCGGAGACGAGGATGTATTCCCGAGTTCCTCCTTGTTAAGGGAGTACGTCTCGTTGGAGGGGTGTGAGCTCGCCACAAAAGGCCTACTCAAGATGCCACAAAGGCCTTACCCTATTCTCCGATGAACCTCACCCAAGGGATTGGTTCACCTTCCACTATCGGAATCCTTCGGGGCGGATTCCGGAGCCCTTTACAACTTCTTCTTGGGGCACACACCCACAACTCAATTGGGGGCTCCCAAACTCGTGCCGAAGCTTCACAAGCGAAGTCTTCGCGGCACCTCCAAACCGTCTAGGGTACACAATGCACCCAAGAGGCAACAATCTCTTGGGAACACAATGCACCCAAGAGTAACAAGCTTCTCAACTTCGATCTTCACGTATCACGTAGGGAGAGCAACCCGATGCAACAAATGCAAAAAGGCAAGAGCACACAAAGTGCTCAAATCCTTCACTCCCAAATTCCAACCAAAGCAACTAATGCTATGGAGGGAATAAGAGACGAAGAACAAAGGGATGAACACAAAGCAACCCCAAAATCTAGATCCACAAGTTTCCCTCACTTAGAGGGGATTTTGATTGGTGGAATGGTAGATCTAGATCTCCTCTCTTGAATCCCTAAATTTGGGCAAGAATCATTGGAGGGGAAGAGAGGAATCAAGCTCACAAGGATTAGGGCAAAGGGGAAGAGCAAGAACAAGTGAGCAAGAGCAGCAACCAGGTTTTGGGGGGGAAGGAGGCTTTTTATAGCCTCCCCCAAAAACTAGCCGTTGGAGCCTGTCCAGGCCGGAGACTCCGGAGTAAGTGGCCGGAGACTCCGGCCTGCTGGGTCATCGGGGAGGCCGGAGATTCCGGTCCTTGGGGCCGGAGACTCCGGGCACCCTCCGGGGTAGCTCCGGACCCCTATCCAGAGGCGCACCACACAAATGCAAAGGCTGAAGAAAAAAGGGGGGGCCGGAGATTCCAGGTCCTCGGGCCGGAGACTCCGGTGGGCCGGAGACTCTGGTCCATCTCCGGGGTACCTCCGGACCCCAATACAGAAGCGCACCACAGCAAGGTCAACCGGCAGCGAAAACCAGGGACCGGAGACTCCGGTCATTTGGGCCGGAGACTCCGGTGTGGCCGGAAACTCCGGACCAACTCCGGGGAAGATCCAAAGGCAAATTCAAGGCCCCATAACTTTTGCATATGAACTCCGTTTTCGATAATCTTGGACTCGTTGGAATCGTCACAATGAGCACAACAAGATTATGCAGAGAGACATCATAGTTCAACAAGATATAATAAAACCAAATGGGGAAGTTTAAAAACTCTTTTTCGCAAACCGGAAATGACACATCTTTTGCAATTGAAGTCCGAATAAAGCAAAACCAATTTTGTTGGAAAGAGGACAACAAAAGCAACCTTTGAGAAAGGCAAACAAGCAATGGAGATTTTGCAACGAGATGAAAGATATAAATCTTCCGCACGGATGAACCGGCAAAATCTCCAATACCGAAAACACGAAAGAAGACGCAAATGCAAACCGTTTTCGGTGACCTTGGCTTTGTCATGACAAGCATGACAAGCACCAAGACCACACCACGATAAGATCCAAATAAGAACCAATAAAGATGATTGTAAAGATGCAAGGATGCAAAGGTTTGAGCTCTCCACGAACGATACGATCACGATACTCGGTCGAGAGCCCCTCTTGATAGTACGGTATCTATCCTATAACCCGGTCTCTCACTAAACAACATGAGACCGGTAAAATAGAAACCCTACCAAGATCATACCTTTGCCTTGCGCATTAATCCACTTGAGGTCGATGAAGACGATCTTCATCTCCTCAAGACAAACCACCTTTCTTGATTGCGCTTCGCTTGGTGAAGAATCACATGACGCTCCCCCATACACCAAGATGGGGAAAGCACTCTTCGGCATATCTTCACTTGGACTTGAATGTCGATCAACCCGCACTTAGCCTTGATCAACACAAATCTTTTCTTCCCTTGAGCTTGACTCCAACAAATGGAGACAAGCAAGCTTGGCCTTGATCAACAAATGATCTTGACACAAGCTAAAGGACAACCTACACATAGAGCTCAATGCAAATATTAGTCCATAGAGATTGTCATTAATTACCAAAACCATGCATGGGATCAACCATGCACTTTCAATGGTGACAAGACTTGGGTATTTATCCGCCATGTGAGCATCACATTGTATTTCCTCCGGATCATCAGCGTCACCTGCAGGATTAGTGGAAAGTATAGCATATGTTTCTTCATCCAAATCACTAGCAGAAGAGTACTCACCATTTTCCCGTACAATTAGGACTCGCTTATTTGGGCACTCCTTTTTAATGTGACCACGCCCTCCACAACCATGGCATAGGACATCCCTTGTGCGTCCCGTGGAGGCGGTAGAATAAGAACTCTTCGCCGGTTCTAGAGAAGCCTCTGACACTTGTGCCGGTGATTTTGTGGTTGAACATGCACCGTTGTGGGAGACAGTCGGTGTAGACTCACGAACTAATGGAACAACAGGAGAGTGTGTCCATGATGTGCTACGACCTGCAGAAAAATTTCCTCGTCCTGTGTTTTGTCGTCCTTGCACTTGTCTTTCAGCTTTACAAGCAAAATGGAACAAACGAGTGATAGACTTGCAATCTTTATAGTCCAATATATCTTGTATTTCACGATTCAAACCACCTAAAAATCTAGCCATCATAGCATCTTCAGTTTCAACTAATCCACAACGCATTACACCAGTTTGTAGTTCTTGATAAAACTCCTCTACAGTTTTAGTGTCTTGTTTTAAACGTGTCAATTCATTCAGTTTATCACGAGCATAATATGAAGGAACAAAACGTTGTCGCATAGCCCGTTTTAAAGTATCCCAAGTAGTAGGTATATTATTCTCATTAACACGACAATACTCACTCCACCAAATAGAAGCAAAATTTGTAAACTCACTAGTAGCAGTTTTAACTCTTTGATTTTTAGGAATATCATGACATGCAAATTTTTGTTCAACTGAAAGTTCCCAATCAAGGTAATCATCAGGATTATATTTACCATTAAAAGCAGGGATTGTTAATTTAATTTTAGTATTAGAGTGATCAATGCCTCGAACCTCATGGCGATCTCTTCCCATACCTTGGCGGTTGAAGCGCAATTGTCGATGAGCACGGCCGTTGTTATGATTAACGTGATGGTCATCCTCGGTGTCACCGGCATAATCCTCGTAGTTGTCTCCTTGTTCATCGTGGTTACCACCAGCCGCGGCGGTAGCAGGGTGTCGTGGATCACCAAAAGCCACACGCTGAGCTCGTGAAGTAGTGGGACTACCGGTGGAGTTCCGAGTAGCAGCTATGTTGTCGACAGGAGGTGCAACTCGCAACTCGTCAAGGTGTGCCAATATATCTTGGAGGTGTGTGTTGGACGCAGCTTGGGCATCCTCGATGGCCTTGAGTCTCTCTTCAGTCGTGATCTGGGCACCCTCGAGTTGAGCAAGACGCTCGTTGGTGACCTTCACGTCCTCGGTGTGGCCCTCAAGTGTAAGCTCATCCCCTGACATGGTTATCACAAAAAGAAAAATACCACAATAGTACAATTCCTCTCAACTACTAGGACGTGGCGGGGAAAAAAATCACTCACAAAATCAGGCTTACTATCAAATTCTTACTTGTTCTTACCAATGATACTGGTGGCAATCGGCACGCTGTTGTTGGCTTCAAACTATCAATGGAGATTGGATGGAGCGATAACCAGGAATCAGTAATGTCGGATCCTGTAAACTGATTGGTAGAAAAAGTGTAGCTTGGGATGGTTTCTCAACTCACAATATAGTGGCACAATTTAGCAAAAAGCAATGCAAGTTAAATGATTGTTCAAACTCCTAACTTGTGCTGGCAGTCGACTAGAAAGAGATAAAACAATATAAACCAGATACTGAAACAAATGAGTCGAAAAGTGAAGAAAAAAAATTGTAGCTCTAACCAGCTAGATATAAGTGATACACGGAACAAAATCTAGATGTACGTGAATACGATATGAAGTAAGCTAAGAATGTCCAGCATCAACATACTGTGACAGCAAAAGGAGAAGTCCCAAACCAGCAACGTAATTGCCAAAACAAAGAGCTAGCCGGCCTGATTATCACACTTTTTTCTCTTTTTTTTTTAGGCCGGATCCTAGCAAACGAGACAAAATTGATCTAAAAGAAAGATACGCGGCTGCAGGAACGTGGGCTTCTGAACTGACTATGTAGGCACAACGCGTGATGAAAGCTGACTCTAATATTGCACAAGATCGATCAGGCAAGGAAACTGGCAGCACCGCGGCCAGACAAAACACAAGCCAGATGATGTCTTGATTATTACGCGTGTCTAGTTTGCCTTGAAGCAAACAATTGCATGTAACACGGAAGGACAAACTGATGGAAGTTGGTGCTGCGTGCGTGTGTGGTGCGGTTGACTTTTTTTCGGATATGGAGATAAATTGCAGCGGATATTTGTTTCGGGTGGAAAAAAAATGGTTTGATCTAGTAGATGATTCTAGCCCAAACTAATCCAAACCAGCACTAGATCTAGGATGAAAGCAACCAAAACTCAACGATGCAAATACTAGATGCAAAAATTGTTGCGGCTAAAAAAAGATAGGTGAAAAGGATGAACTAATCTATTTTTTTTGGCTTTTGGTGGACTGTAGGTAATGAAAACAGATCTAATCTAGTAAAAATTGTAAATCTCTCACCGATCAACTGTAGCTCTGATACCACTTGATGTAAACTGGGGATCCCGATCTTTCGATGAGAGAGGATAACTATGATTTCTGGAGGATTTGACTCTCACAATTCGGCTACCAACCGTACAGGGAAAACCGTACACGACTGATATCCACGGCAATCGCTGAACCAACTCCAAGATGTTATCAACCGAGCCAACGGCGCGATCAACCTGTCCACGAAGGACTTTTCCTGCGTGCAAATCGAAGAACAAGCAAGAAAATAATATCGTAAGCAATCTGAAATTGTGGATATGCTAGATGAACAATAATCTCAAAGAGATAAAAGTTGAGGTTCCGATAGGATGTCTGTACGGTCGCACTAACCGCTACGAGCGTAGACAAATAAAAGTAGCAAAGGGGCTAAACTTTTTCTCTAAACAAAACCTGAAAACGAAACCCTAACGAAAGCTAACTATTTATTGGCAGTTGGATGGCGGCGCCTGGATGTCTCGCGGTGCCTTCGGATCCTCACGCCATCATACGATCGGTAGGCTTGGGCCTCATGCATGGTGCGTACGAGTCATGGGCCAACATGTGTGCATGACATGCATATCCTGGGGCCCACCTCCTTTGTGTATTTCGTTGCATGCTTGACCAAGGAAATAAGCAACGTGACAACGGTTGATCAGCTGGCCCATCTGCTTGGCATGCAGTAGCGCCATGCAAATCAACGATGACGAAGGTCTCACGTACACGCTGCACAACAAAGGATGACGCTTGACGCATCGAGTGACCTGGCACGGCAATGTCCTCATCACGTGGGTGGGACCCACCCCTACCCCTGGTGCCTCCTCTCGGCCACCTCCGACGCCTATAAAGTCACATTAACCCTAAAGCGATGGGGCGACTATTATTTTCCACAAAAGCTCTCCCGAAGCCGCCACCATCTTAACCATAATTCGGGAGGGTCCTGAAGCTCTTCCCGGCACCCTGCCGGAGGGGAGATTGATCCCGGAGGCGTCTCCATCGACATGGCCGCCGTCGGGATGATTCGTGAGTAGTTAACTTTGGACTATGGGTCCATAGCAGTAGCTAGTATGGTGTCTCTATCTTTGTGCTTCAATCCTTATGATCTCGTGAGCTGCTCTACATGATCGAGATTGATATTATGTAATGCTACATGTTGTGTTTGCTGAGATCCGATGAATTGTGAATTTATGATAAGATTATTCATGTTATCTTTATGTTCTATTTATTCTCTTGCATGCTCTTTGATGTGTGTGGTCACTTTGGCCAAGTGATTGCTTATATCTCAAAGAGGGACTATTTATGCTAGATGGTAGGTTCATGCCTCCTTCGTGCCTGGGCTCGAGTGACATAAACATGTAAGGACGAGGATGTGTTGTTGCTACTAGGGGTAAACCAACGGTGTTTATGTCTTCGTGATCATGAATATTGCTTACATCATGTACTGTGCTTAATTCAATTGTTTGTTGCTTGCAACTTAATACCGATGGGTGACATGTGAGAACCCACAAGTGTAGGGGATCGCAACAGTCTTTGAGGTAAGTGTAACCCAATTTATTGATTTAACACAAGGGGAGCCAAAGAATACTTAGAGGCCTTCGCAGCTGAGTTGTCAATTCAGCCACACCTGTAGAAGCACAAGTAACATAAGAGGGGTGAAAGTAGCAGTGATTTGAGAGCAGTAGTAACAGTAACAATGGAAGCAGTGATGATGAAAGATGGACCGGGTTTCATAATTCACTAGAGGTAACTCTCCAAACGAATAGAACAAGTGTTGGGTGAACAAATTACAGCTGGGCAATTGACAGAATTGAACTAGTTCATGAGCAAGAATATTCATGGCATGATACATATAGGCATTATGAAAAAATATATAGACCGTGATCCAACTGCATCTATAACTAATAATCCACCTAGGGATCGCTATCCAGCATGTCACCCATCGGTATTAAGTTGCAAAGCAACGGAAAATTACATTAATCACAGTGCATAATGTAAGCAATATTTATGATCAAAGGAGACATAAACACCGATGTTTTACCCTTATTGGCAACAACACATCCTCGTCCTTACACGTTTCTGTCACTCGAGCGCGGGCATGAAGGAGGCATGAACCCACTGTCGAACACAACGCTCTCTCTTGGAGATCTACACAAATAATGGCATAAAAGGACTGCAACTTAAATAAGTGGGAGAGGCCACAGTACACATGCTTTCACATACTAGTGATTACACGTCTATATGATTGGAACGTCAACAAGCATCCGCAAATACTAAACATTCATTAAGGCAAAACCCAACCATAGCATTAACAAACATAAAAGGTCCTCTTTCATCCCCATACATCTCGAGAACTAACTCGGGGTTCAAGTTTCTGTCACTCCGGCGACCCTACCATTAGTTCTATCAATATACAACAAACCATAAGATGTGATTCCATTAACCATTAGATTGGAAAGCATGTAAGAATATAAATCGTGCAGCAAGTAACTCATGTATAAAATGATCATAAAGTACCAATTCATCGGATCCCATCAAACACAACACGCGTTACATCGAATTGATCTCGATCATGTAAGGCAGCTCACGAGAACATGATATTGAACAACAAGGAGGAGAGAGTGCCAACTAGCTACTGCTATGAACCCGTAGTCACTACTACAAATCCGGAGATCAGCGACATTTCAATAACGTGGCGCATGAGCTCCAAAATGTCGCTCGACCTTATCCGCGACGGTTTACGCCACGGGAAAAAGTCTCTATTCGAGTGTTAGGGACGATTTTGCGACGTTTTATGTGAACATGAAACGTCGAGGCCACACGTGACATTCAGCCAAACGTCGCGAGTGGCTGGACCGTTCGGCCCAAGGCCCAATAAGCCGCAACGTTACTCTTTCGTCACTCTTGATTGCCACGTGGCAAACGAGGTCCTGACAGCCGTTAGCACCGTCTGCTGACGTCACTTTCCACGCCGTCCATGTCATCATGCTCATGACGTTTTTTTCCTGTCATGCGGAGATACTATTACGACCACGGTTATGACATCACAGATCCCGTATTTGACGTTATCCTTTCTGCGACGTTTTTTTTGTCGTACCATCACGCAATCAGATGGCAAATGGACGCAACAGGATGGTGGCACGTGGACCAACGTAAGGAGCCGCGTGGCCTCCTATCTGCGACGAGTTTTGTTCGTCGGGGGCTAGGTGGTGACGTCATTACATCATGCATTTGTGTTTTTCGTTGCTGTGAATTGCTATGAGGTGCCGACGCATGGACCATCCACGCGACGCCACCCGACGCCTATCCGTGACATTTCTGCTCGTCGCGGAAATTTGTGACGACGTTAACATGGCCGAGACGTATATTATCGTCACCCTACGGCCGCTACCACCCCACCTCAAACACTTTGTATGCTTATCCGGCTAACTCTACTAAACTAGCTAATCAACGAGGGTCAATATAGCTGTGACTTTAGAAAAGTAGCCGAGCGCGCTGTCGACTTTAAGAAATTTTGGAGACCAAACCATCGCTCCAACGATGAGTTGCCGGATCGAATAGTGACTTCAGAGAGGGATCTGGACGTAATACGAAAACAAGCAGCAACGATGCTTTTTAATTTCTATGATATTTGATGATTTCAGAACAATTTGTACGATTTGAACTACAGGACAGACTCGCTCATGTGGGAGCATAACAAAAGCTTGTTTCTCGTTAGCAATTGGAAGAAACTTTTGAACAACTGAGTGGCCACACTAGCTCACTACTACGTACGAGTTTACAATTTTGAGTGTCCTGCTGTTTGCAATACCATTCATTTCACAGAATTTGGAACTGTGGAACAATCAAAACCATAATTTCCGAGCTGTCGCAGTCGGCAAATGATGCCGCACAAGGTGCGCCACCCACCAAGTTAGACCAAGCTCATTGGTGTCCTTTTATCTTGTTTTCTTTCTTATCACGTCTCTGGTGCTGATTTGGCGGTCCGTCTTTAGTCCTCGTACCTTCGTTTGTCCAAACATTTCTACCGATCAGGCAGATCTTATCCTGCGAATGAGCCCGTGGCTCAATGATTAGAGTTGGCAGTGGCTATCTAACCCACCCAGGTTCGAGTCCCCTTGGGGACGAATTTGTGGTGTTTCACATCTTTAGGCAGGATATTCTTCAGTGGGAGGCGACGTTCCCGTCGACAGCGAGGCGCCTGTGGTGACTTCGTCAATCTCAAGACTCGATCTGCCGGCTCAGTTCTTCGGAGGTGCTCATAGGGGTAGGGTGTGCGTGCGTGCGTTCATAGGGGTGAATGTGTGCTCGTGTATGTGAGCGTCTACGTGTGTACTGTGTTTCGCAAAAAAAAAAAAAAAAGGCAGATCTTATCCTCAACCTCTACGGAATTTTGAGGCGATTTGGGCACGCACGTGTTGGTTGGACCCGCCACTTGTAAAGTCTACCAGTTTATCCGGCTAACTCTACTAAACTAGCTAATCAACGAGGGTCAATATAGCTGTGACTTTAGAAATTATTTATACATGATACTATACTTATGTTACTACCCATTGTGTTATTAGTCACATAGACTAATATCATATGCATGATACTAGGATATATTACTTCCCACTGAACTGTATGAGGAGGACTACCATGACAAACATGCAAGTCATCATGAAGATGAGCAGCCATTGGAAGCAACGTGTCCTGGATCCCAGCGAGTAGACCTCTGATGCTCTCACGGTTGCGCGACCAGTGCATGTCGAGCTTGTTAGAGTATATATGTATATTGTAGTTTCCCCACCTGTTAGGGGGCTTTCTGTATATTTACCTGTACCTGTACTATATACATTGTGGCCTTTGGCCCCTGGGAATACAATCTGTGCTATTTCCCTAACATGGTATCAGAGCCTAATTAGGTCTCTTTTTTTTTTCCCCGAATCCCGTCGCATCTCACCACCGCACTCCTCCTCCCGTCGCCGGCCTTCCTCCTCCCGTCGCCGGTCTTCCTCCTCCTCCTCTCGAGCCGCAGCCGCCGCCGCGCCCCCGGCCCCTCGCCGCCGCGCCCCGGCCGCTGCCGCCGTTTTCTTTGTCCTTCGCATCGGCTCCCCGCCGCCTCGATCCGTGCCATCCCCGCACGCCCGTGGCTAGCTCGCCCCTGCCTCGCCTCCGTCCTCGGCGCCGGCCTACAGTCCCGGTGGCCGTCGTCCTCCTCGCCGGCCACCCCTCCAACTTGCCCCGGCCGACGCCGCCCGACGCCGCCCCGACGCCGCCCGCTTCTCCGCCGCCGGGCCGACGCCCGCTTCTCCGCCCCCGGCCGACGCCCGCTTCTCCGCCGCCGGGCCTCACCGTCTCCGCCGCCGGCCTCGTCCCCGTCCGCCGCCGGGCCTCCAGCCGTCCGTGCTGCTCTCGTCCCAACCCGGCCGCTCCTCTCTGCTGTCCCGCACCATCGCGTCGGGCTCTGCTGTCGTCCTCGTCCCTGATCCGATCTGAGTTGACTTTCTGAAAAAAAAAATAGGTACAATGTCTTCTTCGTCGGGCTACGTTGCGATACCTCGCTGCCCGGTGATTTTTGATGGCGCGAATTACCCTGATTTCGCTGCCTTCATGCGCATCCACATGCGCGGTCTTCGTCTTTGGGGTGTGCTTTCTGGCGAGGTCTCCTGTCCGCCGCGCCCCGTTGCTCCTCTGGCACCCGTTGCGCCGCCGCCTGTTGCCCTTGCTTCCGATGCTACTCAGGAGGCTAAGGATGCAGCCCAGAGTGCTTATGACACTGCTCTGGCTGATTATAACGGGAAGGTCCAGGAGCATTCTACTGCTATTGCGACATACCGGTTGGATCTGTCTGACTACGCTCAGTGGATAGATGAGGATGCTCGTGCTGCTGCTGTTCTCACTTCCAGTGTTCTGCCTCAGTATGCTGCTGAGTTCATGGGTCTTCCCACTGCTGCTGCTCAGTGGACTTTTCTTCGTCAGCGCTATCAGCCGTCTGGCGATGCTCTTTACCTGTCCGTGGTTCGTCAGGAGCATGATCTTCAGCAGGGTGATTCCACTATTGATGACTTCTACACTCAGAGTGCTGCTATATGGCGTCAGCTTGATTTTCTTCGTACTGCTGTGTGTGGCACCTGTCCCTGCTGTCTGACTGTGCGCGCGGATCTGGAGTTTCAGCGTGTCTATGAGTTCTTGTCGCGGCTCCGCAAGGAGTTTGAGCCGCGCCGTGCCCAGCTGCTTGCCCGTGGTCGTGTTCCGCTCTCTGAGGTACTAGCTGAGCTTCGGGCTGAGGAGACTCGTCTTCGTGGTGCTGGTCTTCTTGAGGTTCCCTCTGTACTTGCTGCTCGTGGTCCTCCTGTGCCGTCTGCTCGTGGTCCTTCTGTGCTGCCAGCCTCGTTGCGGTCTCCAGGTCCGCCGATAACTCTCTTCTCCTCCGGCCCAGAGTCAGCCTCAGCAGCCCCGTGCATCTCCTCGTCCTCCCTGCGCCTACTGTAACAGGCCTGGTCATGATATCTCGAGCTACTGGAAGAAGGATCCCAGCTTACGTCAGCAGTACCTTACTCGTAGGCAGACTGGTTCTTCAGGATCTTCTGCTATTGCCCAGGCTGGATTGTCAGGATCTTCTGCTGCTGCACTATCTGATCAGGACATTATCCGAGGTCTTCGTAGTCTGCTCGCTGCTACAGGCTCTTCCTCGACGGGTACTGCTGCTTCTGTGCCTAGCTCTTCGGGCACCGTGCGACCACCACCTTCTACACAGTCAGGTACGTCATCCCCGTGGTATTTGGATTCTGGAGCTTCTTTTCATATGACTTCTGCGTCTTCTATTCTTTCTGCTCTTCGCTCTTTTATTTCTCCTGTCCGTGTTATCACGGCTGATGGTACCTCTCTTCCTGTTTCCAGTCGAGGCACCCTTTCTACTTCCTCTTTCTCTGTTCCTGATGTTTCTCATGTTTCTAGTCTTAAGATGAACCTGTTTTCTGCTAGTCAGCTTACTGATTCTGGTTGTCGCGTCATCCTTGACGCTGATTCTTGTGCTGTTCAGGACCGTCGTACACAGGCCCTGGTTGGAGCTGGCCCTCGCAGCCTTGAGTCCCCGGGGCTATGGGAGTTAGACTGGCTTCGCGTTCCTTCCGCTAACACTTCATCAGCCAGTCTTCCTGCGGTTGCTGCTTCTGTCACTGGCTCTTTTCAGCAGTGGCATCATCAGCTGGGTCATCTTTGTGGCTCCCGTTTATCGTCATTAGTTCATCGTGGTCTTCTGGGGTCTGTCTCAGGAGATGTGTCTTTACATTCGTGTCAGGGTTGTAGGTTAGGTAAACAGATTCAGCTTCCCTATCCTACTAGTGCGTCTGTATCTCAGCGACCTTTTGATTTAGTTCATTCAGATGTTTGGGGTCCGGCACCCTTTGCTTATAAAGGGGGCCATCGATACTATATTTTGTTCATTGATGATTTTTCACGGTACACCTGGTTATTTTTTATGCGCTCTCGCAGTGAGGTGCTTGCTATTTATCAGCGCTTTGTGGCCATGGTTCGTACTCAGTATTCCACTCCTATTTGTGTGTTTCGTGCTGATTCTGCAGGAGAGTATATCTCCCAGCACCTGCGTGGTGTCCTTGCTGAGCAGGGCACCCTTGCCCAGTTCTCGTGTCCCGGCGCCCATGCTCAAAATGGTGTCGCCGAGCGTAAGCATCGTCATATTCTTGAGACTACCCGTGCTATGATGATTGCTTCCTCTCTTCCGCCGCATTTCTGGGCTGAGGCTGTTGCTACGTCGACTTACCTCATTAACATTCAGCCTTCTACTGCCCTTCAAGGTGGCATTCCTCTCGAGCGTCTTTCTGGTACCTCTCCAGACTACTCGGCTCTTCGTTTATTTGGTTGCGCTTGCTATGTTCTTCTTCCTCCTCGCGAACGCACCAAACTGACCGCTCAGTCTGTTGAGTGTGTTTTTCTTGGATACAGTGATGAGCATAAGGGCTACCGCTGTTGGGACCCTGTTGGTCGTCGGATGCGCATCTCCCGTGATGTCACGTTTGATGAGACGCGCTCCTTCTATCCTCGCCACACCTCTGGCACTTACCCGGTGGATGATATCTCTTTTCTCCTTTTTCCTGATTCACCTCCTGCTGTCTCTTCTCCACCTCCTAGTTCTTGTGCGCCTCCTCCATCTTCGGCGCCATCCTCTCCTCCGCCTAGTACTCCTCGTTCTCCGGCTTTGGCTCCTCCTTCTCCTATTCCTTCTTCCTCTTCTTCTGATGAGTCGTCTTCCGCCGATGAGTCTTCCCTTTCACGGCCTGTTCGTCAGCGTCGTCCTCCTGACCGTTATTCTCCTAGTAAGTATGGTCTTTCTATTGTCTCCGAGCCGACTTCTTATCGGGATGCTGAGCGTCATCCTGAATGGCAGCTTGCCATGGCCGAGGAGATCGCTGCGCTTGAGCGCACTGGCACCTGGGATCTTGTTTCTCCCCCTTCTGGTGTTCGTCCTATCACGTGTAAGTGGGTCTATAAAATTAAGACCCGCTCTGATGGATCTCTCGAGCGCTATAAAGCGCGTCTTGTGGCTCGTGGCTTTCAGCAGGAGCACGGCCGTGACTATGACGAGACTTTTGCCCCTGTGGCTCATATCACCACTGTTTGTACTCTTCTTGCTGTTGCTTCTGTTCGACGCTGGTCTGTGTCCCAGCTTGATGTTCAGAATGCTTTTCTTAATGGCGAGTTGAGTGAGGAGGTTTATATGCAGCCTCCTCCTGGGTATTCTGTTCCTGATGGGATGGTTTGTCGTCTTCGATGATCTCTATATGGCCTGAAACAGGCCCCTCGTGCCTGGTTTGAGCGCTTCTCCTCAGTGGTTATCGCCGCAGGCTTCTCTCCCAGTGCTCATGATCCTGCACTGTTTGTCTACACCTCTCCTCGGTGTCGGACCTTGCTGCTTCTCTATGTTGATGACATGATCATCACCGGTGATGACCCTGAGCACATTGCCTTTGTTAAGGCTCGTCTACGTGAGCAGTTTCTCATGTCTGATCTTGGTCCTCTTCGCTACTTTCTTGGGATTGAGGTTTCTTCTACAGCCGATGGCTTCTTTATCTCCCAGGAAAAGTATATTCAGGATCTTCTTTCTCGGGCTGATCTTAGTGATGACCGTACTGTTGAGACTCCTATGGAGCTTAATGTTAAGCTTCGTCCTACTGATGGTGATCCTCTTTCTGATCCCACACGTTATCGTCATCTTGTTGGGAGTCTTGTTTACCTTGCTGTCACTCGCCCGGATATCTCTTATCCTGTTCATATTCTGAGTCAGTTTGTCTCAGCTCCTACCACCGTTCACTACAGTCATCTCCTCCGTGTTCTTCGTTATCTCCGTGGCACTATTACTCGTCGTCTTTTCTTCCCTAGTTCCAGCTCTCTCCAACTCCAGTGTTACTCGGATGCTACGTGGGCGAGTGATCCTACGGATCATCGTTCACTTTCTGCTTACTGTGTGTTTCTTGGTGGTTCGCTTGTTGCTTGGAAGACAAAGAAACAGGTAGCGGTTTCCCGTTCGAGTGTTGAGGCTGAGCTGCGGGCTATGGCTTCGTTGATTGCTGAGGTGACCTGGTTACGGTGGTTGCTTGCAGATTTTGGGGTCTCTGTTACGACACCCACTCCTCTTTTGTGTGACAGTACAGGTGCTATCAGTATTGCACGTGATCCGGTCAAGCATGAGCTGACCAAGCATATTGGTGTTGATGCTTTTAGACACGTGCTCAGGTACAGGATCAGGTTGTTGCGCTTCATTATGTGCCTTCAGATTTGCAGTTGGCGGATTTCTTTACAAAGGCACAAACCCGAGCGCAGCATGACTTCTTACTCTCCAAACTCAGTGTTGTGGATCCACCATGAGTTTGAGGGGGGGGGGGGGGTGTTAGAGTATATATGTATATTGTAGTTTCCCCACTTGTTAGGGGGCTTTCTGTATATTTACCTGTACCTGTACTATATACATTGTGGCCTTTGGCCCCTGGGAATACAATCTGTGCTATTTCCCTAACAGAGCTATGTTCCACAACCCACTTGGTGGAATCAAGGATCTGCATCGTCAGCAACCATCAAGTGAACATTCTCAAATCTCAAAACACATCAAACAGAAAAGGAACGACAATTTGTTGAATGTGCAAAGGTAAGATAACTTTTCCCACGGAAGAAACAACGACAACGCGACAGAAAGCCCTACCTTCTCCGTCTCTTGCACAGACTTGTTCATTACAAGGCTACTTTCCTTCAGTTGGTGCGCTAACTCGGCCATTTCGCCAATGAAATCTGCCCAGTTAGAAGATCCAAAATAGTAAGAAGATAACAAGTAATTCATCTGTTGATCTTGTATTTTTTTGCGAAATCTGGCCCTTTACCGAAACTAAATACCATATTTGGTCCCTGGACAAAACTAATTGCAAATCTGCACCCCGAGGTCGGCGCCAAAGAGGATGGAGCCGAACTTGTGCAGGTCAGATGCTCCGAGAGATCGGCTCCAACGAGCTTGGAGCCGACCTACCTTCGGCACCATTTTCGGTTGGCATCGACCTGCACAGGTTCGGCTCCATCCTTTTTGGAGCCGACCTCAGGGGTCAAATTTAAAATTATTTTCAGCCAGGTGTCAGATGTGGCATTAGTTTCGGCAAGAGTCCAGATTTGGCAAAAAATACATTGATCTTGCACAAGCCTGATGTTTGCAAGCATGGGTCTTAAAACATCAGAAGAGAAGGGTAGATAACATAGAAATGAGTAGTGATTACAGATTCAGCTTTTCATAGCAGCAACATCACTGTCAGTAAATTAGATGCTCATGTACTCATGTGCAACAACGAAGTGGTGCATAAGAATAAAGAGGGCATTAAACAAGAGGCTGAGATAAGAAAGAATCTTCTAAAAACAAAGGAAAGGAAGTACCTCTGCTTTTCAATGCGAATCTGAGCTTCTGCATCCAATTTAATTGCTATTCCAATATCTCTTTCTTTCCTGTCATGACTGCTTAGTTCAACCTCCAAATAAGCTCTATTTAATTACATCCATTAGTTCATTTTATATAACGGTAAAAATAAAATAAAAACAATATGGTACAAAGTTCAACTTACTTTGATCTCCTCCGTAATTTTGATGACAAGGATATCAGACTTCCTATCTGATCTCCACGACAAGAGTCTTCTATGATTTCATCAGCTAGGTTTTCATTTTCTGGCTGCATCAGTAACATGAAAGTGAACCTAGAAGCTAGTTTATACAAGTAATGGTAGTGTGCACTGTTCTGAGAAATCAGTTCAGATTACGACTTGAAGAATCATATGTTAAATGCCGTTTTGCATCTAGTTCTATAAAGTATAACATGATAGAAGCACAGATGGATGAATTTAAATATCAATGAACAACAGGAATCAGCACGATAAAAACATACTGTAGCAGAGAGCGTGGCAGCTAGAGCTTCAATCAATTCTGAATATCCACTGGGCTTAGCTTCTGAAACACTGAACAATGAAAATAAATCATGAATGAACATATTATTTCGATCATAGAAAAAAATTGAGCAATAAGCAGCAGAAAAAGTTTCGACAACGCTCTGTTCGATCGACTATCCAGCGATAAGATTGTTGATGCAGAAGACAGGCAGTAACCCAAAATTCACCATTGAAAGTGCCGGATGTCAAATGAAAGAAGGCGTGCAATTTTATGGCTGTGAACTTTAAGAAAAGGGTCTAGCAGGCATGTCATATCGAAAAATGGGGTAGTATATGTGGATCATTGCAACACATAGTAAAAAATAACACACGCAAGTCCCCAGTAGAAGGAAATAAAATGAAACATGTTCGAACTTGTGACCAGTCCGAAATCTCTAAAACACAACTTGCGTACAATGATGGCAACGCAAGTGTTCGAGGGATGTGTGTTACCCATGATCCATGTGATCAAGTCACCGCAATAATGGAATTACTCGGTCTTTTACGTGGAAGGAGAGACAAGAGATTTGTGAGTTGTGACCACAAATTCAGGGAGATAGACACCCAATAATAGCAAAAAGAATACATAACCTCATTAAAGAAATGTTCCAAGTAGCCACGCACTGTTAGGCTATGCTACAGAAGATATCACATAACACAGATTGTAAATTAGGGAATGTAAGGAGGACACTGAACAGAAATAATAAGATACGTAAGGTGATATTGTGTTATCATGTTTATCCACAGCATTAATTCTGAGAGATAACATATATACCAGGTACCCCACCTCGGCTGTATTCCTGTAGCTGGATGTATTTTCACAAAACAAGATTCTCATTCTACAGCTACCAAACGTTGCTGCGTCATAAGTATTACACATATATGTGACGGCTAGATTTAGTAATGAAGTACTATCACCGTCATTTTATTTGATGTCCTAAAATTCATGCTATCAACTCTCTAAAGCTTGATCCCTGATTCATTACTAACTAGATTGTATATAAACCATGGTTTAAAAAGACACGCCTAGGCGTGCCCTTATTCGCTTAAGCCGTTAAGCGTGCCTAGGCGCTAGGCGACAACAAAAGGCCCACCACTTAATTGTGCTATGCATGTGCTTAAGTGAGGCTAGGCCTGGGGATCCACGAATTGTACAAATCAGTGATTTCTCTCCGAGTTAGTTAGCTGTGGAGGACCAGCACACTCCCATAGCGCCTTGGCTAGGGAACATCGACATGCAGTTCTCTAATGGCAAGTGGGTAGTGTGTTTGCCAGCTCTACCAGGATGGCCACGACTACTGCAGCACTGAGTACTTCCCTGCCCCCTCGACCCTAGTGAAATTCTTCATCTAGCTCGCCTGCCAAGACAGATGCTTTGAGACCACAAAGCGAGAAAATATCTAGTGATACAAGCACTTAGGTGCTACAATATTCAAACCAATTTTAAAAGTTTCAAAAAATCTACCAAAAGATGTATATATTGACACGATATGTTTAAACTACCTCCAAAAAAATTTGGAGGTAGTTTAAACACATCATGTCAACACACACATTTTTGGTAGATTTTTTTGAAACTTTTAAAATTGGTTTTTTCAAACGGATGCATTGTAGCACCTAAGTGCTTGTATCACTGGATATTCTCTCACCACAAAGCACCTCCTTGTGGACTTCCTGATCTCGTGAGATGCGTAGTACGGAGTCCTCATGATTTAGATCGACGGCTGGCCCTCCTTTCGGTGGAGACGAAATGGTTGGCAGTTAGCCAGTGACAATCAGCCCTCGTCACCACTCTACCATGGCAGAGCAAGGCCTCATCATTATTGATAGTTGTTAGAGCCAAGTAGATTTACTCCTAGACACTGTCCGTGCAGAAGCATGACTGTGGCTAGAGCAGATGCTATCTGGCTTTAAAGCAGATGCTATCTGGCTTTAGGTGTCACTACCAGTGGAGCTTAGAGCTTAGGGGTGTGGCGCTTGCTCGTAATAGCCTGCTCATAGGCAGTGGGATGTTGTAACCTTTTCTTACCTATGAATGCATCCAAAGCTTTTGCCTTCTCTCAAAGAAAAAAATATTGGACTTCCATCCTTCCAACATCAAATCTGCCAGTATTTTTTAGAGTTTGTGGACTGGGCCATCTGTCAAAGTATTTTGCACATTTCCTTCCTCTAGTTACTTCTGTTTGACATTCATATTTACTACTGAACTTAGTTTTGATGTGTTATTGACTTATTGCATTCCAGTTTCACTGATTTATTAGCGTTCTTGCAACTGAATTTCTCGACAAAGTTTACATTCGTATTTAGCAACCAACACTCCATTGCCCACTTCCAGAATTACCTTGATAAGAATCCAAAAGATGGATGTTGATACATACTGATGCACAGTGCACTGGAAAGATCAGTAATTGGTAGCTGGTTAGACGCACTAGAATCACGAAACAGGAGACATATGAGGTTCAATGAAATTTTTATATCAGCTACGAGTTATAATGGATATTATGTTCTTGTCATATTACTAGCTGGGTTTCTTTCTCAAGTTATGGATTCTCAACAAACATTTAGCTGGATAACAGTTTGCAGGATGATGCATATCTAGCGAAGCTATACTCTAATAGAGGCATACAAACACGTGAGTACCTTGATAACTCTTCATGTGTACTTTCTGCTCCTAGCTGCTCCAACAGCCCCCTGGCTGTGGTTACGTACTACAATTGGAGACTGTCAGTTTTCATGCACAGTCCATTCAAACTGATGAAGACTAGAATAATTAGCTTGTCATTGTTAAAACTGAATAAAAACAAAGGAAAAAAAGCAATATCAAATCACCCGAATTTCCTTACAGATCTTTCAATAACCAGAAAAAAAGTAGATCCTCGCCTTGACTAGATCTTTACTTATCTAATAATAGTTGCATACAAGTTGAATCTAGCCCCTTTGTTTGAAAGTAGCCAGAAGGATCGCGGGGTTGAGAAGCAATACCATATGCGAATTCATGCGTCGGTCATCGGCTCTCGCTGCAAGCAGGTGGGGAGGCTGGCGAGGCTAATGGGCCACTTGCCCGTGAGTTTTGGGCCTTGTGTTCGGTAGCTGTGGGCTTGTAGTTCATCGTCTACAGCACACCACAGACATATAGTTGGGCCTTTTTGTGCGACAAGTGGGAAATGGACCTGATGGGAAAGAATTCCATTTTGGTACTCCGACCATCGTCTCGCCTCCGCCCGTGACGGCCCGTCCGATGCGCCCCTGCCCTTTCCAATCCTTCTCCATTGATTGGCAAAGTTTTGTTCGCTTCCCTTCCTCCCCGACTAAATCCCCCGACGGCGGCAGCAACATAGGCGGAGGCGGCGCGGTGGGACGGACGGCGATCTGGGCGGCGGCGTTCGCAGAGGCGGGTGGGACGGCAAAGCTGGGCGGCAGAGAACTGCACAGCGGCGGGGCGGGGGCTGTGCGCCGCGGGGCGAGGGTGTTCACGGAGGAGGCGAAGTCGGCGGGAAACTGCACGCAGGAAACGAGCTGGGAGGCGCCACCACCATGATGTCCGGCGTGGGCACGACGGTGACCAGGACAAGCACTGCTGCGGATGGAGAAGCCGAGCACTGAGCAGTGAGCACGGCTAAAGGGAGCCAAGCACTGCGAGCGGCGGCGTGAGCAGAGCAACACGTTTGAGGGGAGCCAAGGTGTCGGGCCGCCGCCCGCCCGCCGGTAACGATGGAGGCAAAAATAGATCTGGGTGAGTGCATGCTGCCTAATCTTTTTTTTTTATCGATCGAATCTAATGTTTGGAGTAGAAAAAAATGTTCTTATCTACTAGCAATCTCTGCGGATTTCTGATTCGACCGTTTCTTTGTCTGTGGATTGCTCATGCCGCTGGGGACCCAGACATTAGCCGGAAGCCCGCGCCGATGCCGTCCCAATTTTCCACGGATGGCTGCTCAATTGGCTTCGGGACGTTTGATAAGCACGGCTTCATCTATGTTCCATCCTCCACTGGGGTTGGGGAACAATGTCAATCTGCACCTGGCACTGGGGATTGTGCTGCTGGAACACAAGCGTCCTCGCTGCAAAAGAGTGACTCCTCTAACAAAATTGCGCTGCCAGGGGAAGGTAAAGTTCAAAAGATGCCGATAACAAAGGACCCTGGTGAACCTGTTGGAGATGTCATCGTTGATAAGTTGACAAAGCGGAAGTTGGATGTTGGTTCACCAGAAATCATTACAGGTGCTTTCTGTAGAGCCAAGTTGATGGACAATTTAAGGTGCCTTGCCCAGATTAACAAAATGTCAAATGGGATGAGGAGAAAGGAGAGGAAAACAAGTGGTTAACAGGCTATACAGTTCCTTACCAAAATGCTCCAACTGAAATATGGTGCTCCACATTGGTTCCAGTTGGGATTTCGCGCAGCTTGCTATCGTTCCCCATGAAAATCACTGGAAGAAAGTGTGGCCCAACGTGCGAGGCCTCACAGCTGAGATATTACGAGTGTATGGCGTTTTGATGAAGTGAAACTAGATTGACATTGGATGTTTGAAGCGGCCCTGAATGGGATGGAACATGGCAGAACTATAAAGATCTCATGGATTTGTTTATTGCTACCGTGAAGGATTTATTCGGTAAGATCCTGGTTCATGGAACTTCTCCTTCTCTTATCTGCCTTCGTGTCTACAAATTGCAATAAAGAAAAGATGAAATAAAATGTGAAATGCACTTCTATGCACTCAGCCTTTTCTGTTTTGAAAGTTGCACTGACAAGGCACTATTTCACTTTTCACCTTCTCTCCTTTCGGAGTCCAAAGTTGACAAAACATATAAAGTATGTGACATAGCACTGCCTTTTATAAAATTTGAAGTTTTTGTCCCCTCCTCCACCCCAAAAAAAAATTACCTGAAGTTTTGTGAACTCCTAAAAAATTTAGGTGAGTTAAGTCAGTCTACTAATCACTCAATTTCCTTATGTGGATAAACTTATTGATGATTTACTAGTTCAAAGTTCAAACAAGAAAATAAATTCTTTAACCAAGTTTTTTTTATTACATATGCTAGCATGCTTTGCTGAGGCACCACCGTTATGTTTCCCCCTTAGGGCCACTTCTTTTGCGCTTAAGCCTATGGATTCTGGTGGGGAGAAGCTCCGGTTGGGGAGATAGGGAGAATATCCTGTAAATTCTTCCCCTTCTTTTTTGATTCTGGAATTTGGGCTTCTTTCTTGTAGTGGAGTAATGTAATGTCTATAATGCCCATGAATTTGATATGTGGCCTAGATTTTTATTATGTCATGTTTAATTGATAGCATTGTTCTTTATGAGTTAAGCAAAGTAATTGATATCTAGTAGCAACAAAATCTGGAAAATTGTTGACCACACAACATGTATCATGCAAAACCAAAATCTGACGACCTTTCGGCTACACTTATTGTCTGAACAAACATCACTAAGTATATCTCTGGATTCACATGCTAAGAGCTTGCCATCTGGGCTCCACGCCACTGAAAGAACAAACGTGCCGCATCCTGTTTTATGATTTTATTTATCAGGACGAGCTCCCTCTGGACGATGAAGATGCTGGCAATGGGCCGCCACTCCTCTGTGTCCACAGAGTTTGAAACAATAATATGGAATAGGATAAGACTCAGCCACTACCCCCAACAACACATGTTAACTGCATAAGAACAAGATCACGTCAGACTAGTTATTGACCATGCAAGCTTGCCCCAGGTACAAAAAGAACTAGTTATAGAATACACATGCCACATGTGATATTTATCAAAACAGATCATACCCAACTGAATTTCTAAGAATTCCGCAGGAGTATTGGTTGATAGATTGAAATCCAAAAGCTAAAAAGGCTACATATGAAATCTACGAAAAGGGGGAAATCCACTTCGGCTCATAGATGCATCTACACCCACTAACTTAAAAATGAATTTTAAAATGTCAAAAAAATGCAAACAAAAATTTCGGATTTAGATATGAACATTCTATGTTCGTACAAAAAAAAATCGGGATGAAAAGACATTTTTTGTGGCCGGTGTGAAAAAAGACAAATCACCGGCGTTCCAAAATGACTTTGTCCGTAACATTTATTTGTGTTTTTTATACCGGCCACACAAAATGTTGTTTCGATGCGATTTTTTTTTTCACGGATAGACATTTTTCATATTAACATCCGAAATTTTTGTTTGACATTTTTGATATTTTGAAATGCGTTAAAAATGCATTTTGCACAACGAGTTCATCTGCATCCGCGAGGCAAAACATCATGTCCACGAAAAGGGGGTCATACCTAATTGAATTTCTCAAGATTCGGTGTAGCGCCCCGACCCTAAAATTATACAATGAAGATTTGTGCAATCGGTCATGCTACACAATCGAAGGTTACTGGGTTTACAAATCCCAGGCCAAAACTTTTGGCAGGCGTGCTCGGAATTGATTATCGGCACGCAACACTTCGATCATGCCATAAGCTCAGACATAGCTATCATATATAGTAGAGAGATCAAGACTTATGGAACAACTGGCACATTACAGACTGTACGACACAAAGATTCATATAGCAACTCATATATGAGAGAGATACAAATATTACACACAAAAGGGGTCACAGACCCGTCAGTACATCATGCGGAAGCGAAGTAGTGTTGTCTAATACAACAAGATCCAAATATATGGCCTAAGAGGCCTACACATAAACAATCCCAGCCAGCTTGTTCCATGGTCCCAAGCTGCCACCTGGAAACCCCGAACTACTCGTCGACGTCCACGAAGAACCCACCTGTGTGCTCGGTGTCGTCCTCCTCTGAAACAAAGTAATAAAGGCAGCAAAGAGAGACTGAATGCGACGTACTCGCAAGTTTAGTAGTGCGATATAGGCCCAATGCTGGCGGAGGCTCTACAGCTGTATGTAGTTGTTTTTGCATAAAGCTAGTTTTCCTTTATAAAAGACATAAAAGACTCAAATGGCATCGTCTACTCAGAATTGTTTCTCAAAAGGGGATAAGAGATTAACTTTTTCCTTCGGTTCTCGTCGAACCAACTAGTATCAAGAATCCACCTCTCATTCCACCAAGGCACTCCCTCGAATCCCCCTCGAGGAAATGAACCTTTTATCACGCGTTGTAGTTGCAACCTCTAGCTGCCAAATTTTAATTAGGTTAAAGTTAATTATGATCCCGTAAATCCATTCCCAAGGCGTCCATAACCGTGGACACGGCTTTTCGAAAAGATTAACCCTGCAGGGGTGTACTAATTTACCCATTGGTACCGTCCGGCTCGCCTGATTGGCCCTCTTCCGGGGAAGGCCGGCGAGTGGGCGCGGTTAAACCTTTACCTCGCATGAGACTATCCAAGAGTCATCTGTGGCGACATGACAAGTTTACCCAGCCTATTTCAGCCCCTGCCCCCATCGCCACGTCCTAAACACCATCGTCCTCGTCATTCCTTTTTCCACCCACACATTCACGCGCAAATGGAAATAGCAAACTAGAGGACCCTTGGATACGCCCGCATAAGTTATTCAGTTAGTAAGGAGCCCATACCCCCACCAATGGCAGCACGCTCAAACCTTGAGTCCGAAGACAGGAACTCGCACCTAGGGCAAGAGTGAGGCAAAACACCATCCCCGATGGCAACTCACCCAAGCCTTTTAAGCAAATTAATTAAGGAACCACAAGTATCCACCATGTCCGAACATTTCATCAACATCAACAATTATGGAATTTAAACAACAGACATAAATAGCATTTGACTAAGCATGGCTAAGCATAACTAAGAATAACTAAGCATATGTAACAACTATTATGTCTTTGTCACCGGCCAACACATCAAGCCTATGGTTCATAGGAGGGGAAGCACGTGAAGGTTCGGGGAAAAACATGCAATCATAGGATACTCTACTATTGACCAAAATTGACATTGGAATCGAATGCAATATTATGGTGGATAAAATAAGTTTATAAAACAATAGGATGCTAGAATGCCAAGAAGGTTAGGTTATCTCTTGCCTTGCTGCCGGGGCGTGTAGTACGGCTCGTCGGGGTAGATAGGGTTAACCTCCACTCCGGAATCTATCGATACCCAAGCAAGAATAGAAGAACAAAATAAATCACACAAAGACAAGGTGCAATGCACAATCACATGATGACATGACAAGATTATGCAAAGATATCATCATATAATTTAAATAGCAAAATTAAATGGAGAGCCAAATAATTAGTGCAATTATTTGGAAACAACCCCATATTTAACTTAATGGCCACATTGCTTATAAATTATTACATTACTAAGAAGTGGCTTAAATATGCATGATCATGACATGATTAAGTAGGTTTCGTTCTTCCGATCATTTTGGTACCTCATTTGTGAATTTCCGATTATCGATGAATAAATAGTGAATTAAATAATTATTTGAATTTAATTCATTTAATCATTTAAAGAATAACATCAAATAAATATTTGTGATCATGATGTGATATTAGCATGGTTTGATAGCATTTGAAGTGCTGATCACATTGCTATTTTATTCATAATTTTTGGTTAAATATTTAACAAGTTATGATTTTTCCCAATTTGGTATTATTTAAGCCATTTTAGGAATTCTTAATTAAACAACAAGAATTTAAATTCAAAAGGACATTACAATTTTTCTAACATGTAGAGTTGTTTTTCTGAACAATTTGGTATTTTATTTGTTAAATTTGGACCAATATTCAAATAGTTATGAATTATTTTATTTTAAACGAAAGTGTTTTTACTGTTTGGGCCGGCCTCCACGTCGGCCCAGGCCGGGCCTGTGGCTAAGGCGGCCGGCCTCCTGGCCGGCCCAGACCGTTTCTAGGCGGGGGCTGTGCCTGAGTCTGCCGGCCTCGTGGTCGGCCAGACCGGAGCCCAGGCCGGGCATGCGTCGGAGCCAACTGGCCCCAAGGCCGGCCCAGGCCGGTTCCCCGGCCGGCACGACTGGGACGGCGATGGCGGTGACCGTGTGCACGGTGGCGCGCGGCGGCGGCGAACAGAGGGGGGGGGGGCGAAGAGAGGGAAAGCTGTCTAGGAGAACGGTGAGCTCACCCGGAGACCGTTGCGGTGGACAGCGAGGCGAGGGGGTGGTCGGCGTCGACGGAATCGGGCCGGCGGAGCTCGGCAGGGTGCGGGCGGGGTCTCGGATGTCGGCGTCGAGGAAACGTCCCTGGTCGATTCTTTGCAACGGGAGGGAGAGGAGGATGCGGTGAAGCTTCCTATCGGCGGCGATCTGCTTGCGGTGGACCTAGGCGACGGGGGCGAGCTCGGCAACCCCGGCGGCAATGGCGGAAGCTCGGGTGGAGAGGGGGACGAAAAAGAGCGAGGCAGGTGGGGGAATGGATCGGGCAGGGCGTCGTGGGGCAGGTGGCGATAGTCACGGGCCTCCTAGTCCTCCAGAGGCCACGGCGGCGTGCGGCATGGGAATGGGAGGAGGTGGCGGCATGGCGCCAGTGGCCATGGTCGCCACTGTGACGACCATTTTCTGAATCCCCCCTGTCTTAATTTAATTAATTTACAAAAAGGTCGAACAACAACATTTAGTGATTAATTGAGGCATTAAACCAATTTTATAAAAACTGGGAAAATTCACAGAGGCTCCCCTTGACTTTTAGAAGCTCCACAAAAATTGTGGTGGCAAACTAAAAAGTTTAGATTCAAATTTATTCATATTGTTGCAATATGATCATTTGGATAAATTGAAAAAGGCATTTATTTGAAGCACTTAAGTATTTCCAAAAATAATGAAATTAATCATGGAGGCTCCTAGTATGAAATGAAGCTCCCCATAATTTTAGTTTGAATTTTTTGGAAAGGTTTAGCTGAAGCCTCCTAGTATGAAAATGAAGCTCCCCATAATTTTAGTTTGAATTTTTGGAAAGGTTTAGCTGAAGGGGTCGCAGCATAGAAAACAAAAAAATTTCTACGCAACAAGCGGAATAAACCCCAAGGATCTAGATCTACTAGATGGAGGTAGCGAAGATGAGATCCAATCTCTTACCCTTGAAGATCAAACAAACGCGTTTTGTCGGTGCAGGGGTTGGCAAGTCGATCCCCGCAACTAGACTCATCTAGTCGCGAGGAGATGTATTTCCTCGAAGATCCAATCTGATGAAGTGCCACAACGGTTAGCACCTGCCCGGTATCCACACGTATGGCTCGATGTAGACATCCTCTCCTTGATCCCGCAAGCGAGGAGGACGTGGCTAGATAGATCTCGGCACCACGACGGTTGTGGTGGCGTTTGATGGTGTAGATCTCCACGAGCATGGCTTCACCAATCCAAGCAAGAGGAGGGGAAGGAGGACATGGTGCAGCAGCCTACGGCTAGGGTTGGTGCAGCAAGGGAGGAGGTGTAGCTCGCGGCAGCCCTTCGGAGGGGTGGCACAAGTGGTGGAGGTGGAGGGAGAAGAGAGGGGTGCGGCTAGGGTTTGCAATGGGCAACCCCTAGGTGTGCCGCACCCTCCTCCTGTTATAGGTGGAGGGGGCAAGGGGGTGCGCCCCAAAAAACCCTCCTAGGGCCGGCGGCCAAGGGGAGCCTTGCTCCCCAAGGCACCCTTAGAGTTTGCCCCTTTGTGCCCCTTAGCCCTTAGCCCACTTGGGCTTTTGGCCAGGGCATTGTGCGGCTGCCCATGTGGCAGTCCACCACCCCTTTATTCCATGTGGGCCCCAAACACCTTTGGGCCCCACTTCTAGACTCCTCTAGAACCTTCTAGAACTTTCCGGTACTCTACCGTAAAATTCCCGAACCTTTCGATACCTCCGGAGAACCACTTTTCTTATATGAATCTTATTCTCCGGACCACTCCGGAACTCCTCGTGATGTCCGGGATCCCATCCGAGACTCCGAATCACCATTCGTTCATACCATCAAAATATCTCATCGCTAACCCTAGCTACATCGGAGCGTTAAGTGTGTGACCCTACGGGTTCGAGAACATGCAGACATGATCAAATCAATAATCAATAGCGGGACCGGGATGCCCATATTGACTCCTACATATTCAACGAAGTTCCTTATCGATTGAACCACGATGCCGGAGATTCTTAATCTCGTATACGATTCCCTTTGTCTCACCGATATTTAATTTGCCCGAGATTTGATCGTCGATATCTCCATATCTAGTTCTATCTCGTTACTGGCAAATTCTCTTTACTCGTCCATAATATAGGATCTCCGTGATTAACACTTAATCACATGGTTGCAACCTTCCTAGATGCTATATTACCGAGAGGCCCAGAGATATCTACTTTCCGTCACATGGAGGACAAATCCCACTCTTGATTCATGTCACCCAACAACTACCATCGGAGATACCTGAAAGCCACCTTTATAATCACCCAGTTACGAAGCGACGTTTGATGTCCACAAAGTATTCCTCCGGTAAACGGGAGTGACACAATCTCATGGTCTAAGGAAACTATACTTGGCATACTAAAGTTTGGCAATGAAACTGTGTGACACGATCAATTGCAACTCTTTATTATTGGGTCTTGTCCATCACATCATTACTCCTAATGATATGACTCCGTTATCAAGTGACTATAACAAGTCCATGGTTAGGAAACTCTAACCATCTCTTGACTAACGAACTAGTCCGGTAGAGGCTCACTAGGGACTACTGGTGTTTATATTCCACACATGTATTATGTTTCCATGTAATACAATTATAGCATGGAGAATAAACTATTATCATAAACATGAATATGCTAATAAACCATTTTATTATTGCCTCTAGGGCATATTCCCAACAGTCTCCCACTTGCACTAGAGTCAATAATCTAGTTTACATTTTCTCGATCCAACACCCATGGAGTCTCAGTGCTGATCATGTTTGCTCGTGGAAGAGGTTCTGTCCGTGCTCTGTACTATACAGTTCTTTATGTTCTTTGCAAACATTAACGTCACCTAATTTGACATTACTTTATCATCACATGATAAACCTATTATCATCACATGATAATTCTCATCATCATATGACGAATATAATATATTTGGTTAAGAGTGAGACTTTCGTTTCCCTTTTATGCCTACATGACGTATGATCAGTCAAAAGGACTTTCACATAGCATGTGCACCCGGAACTCACTCAATCTTGAAACAATTTCTCAAACCAAAATATTATATCTTTTAATCCTTGAATTAATCATATACTCCTATATGTTGTAGACTCACAAATCGACAGTGCATTCATGTCACTTCGATATATCGATCAAGCTTTCGCTGCGCTTCTGACTTTTATGAGATCCCCAATCTAGTTTGGTTTTATGACTTCAACCAAGTCTACCATTTACTAAATTCATCTCAACTTCATGAAAAATGACTCCTCATTTATCATGTTCTTCAACCAAGAACTTGAGTCACTTATCGTCAAATACAAAACTTATGGTTCTTATATGTTCAGACCTATGAACCATTCATAGCGAACATATTCTCCAACCATCCATTTGTACTGAGTTATTAACTCAATGTTTTACCTAATTCTCACAAGCAAATGAACCTTTCTTTTCTTGTCCATTTTGAACTCCTTCAAAATCTTACTTAGGTTAAACATCCTGACTCATTTATCGACAAAATACCATCTATCTCCATAGATATTTGACATTCAAATTAACTTCACAAGTTATGCGTTGGTTCCTGAAATATTTACAACACTTATGAAATCTCCATTTCACATAAACAAGATGTTGTAAACTCCCACTCAAATATACACCATACACATATTAAATTGTGAAACCACTTTGGCTACCACTCAGAAATATGTTATCCTTATATTTGACCATGATTAACTAGCTCCCACTCAAACATATGTCACCACATATTTTGATCATGGAATATAGTCTTTGCTTTAACTTAATATATGTCACCACATATTTTAATTAGATCCCACTCAGTTCTTTATGCACTTTCTCGATATTTGGACACCTCCAAAATTCTCAATTAACTATTAAATTCGAGAACTCATATACGAACGCTAGTACTTTGCTAGCTTTAAGTTTTATTTATTCTCTACAAAACCCCTTTTGAGGAATAAATATGTGAAACATCACTTCACAAAATCAAGTAACAATTACTTTGTGATTTAAACTTAACATAGGATGACTCTTAGTCATTTTCGTATTTAAAGTTTCTATTCCTCCTTTTGTAGTTTCGTAGGTATGTCCTGTTTCTCAAACATGACAAGTAAATCATGAATATTATTTTGTAACAAGACAAAACTTATATTCTTGAATCCTACTTCTCTTTAGACAGCTAAACCCGAAATTCAATGATCACCATCATTAATTTCTTTATGTGTCAAGTTTTAATCAACATAGCACCTAAAGTGCCACTTGATACATAAACAATCAAGGTTTTAGCTTTTCAATTTATTCCAGCAATTCTTTTATGCATGAACCTTTTCACGATAAATCCACTAAAACATTTAACACAATCAACAATTGATTTGTCCCTTTAGTCTCTCATTGTGGAATCTCTATTCATAGTCACATATGAATATACTACAAACTTTATTTGCAATAGTTTCTAATTATCCCATAATTATTGAAACCACTGTTTCACATAACTCATATGCGAAATGCAAATCATTAAATAGACCCTTATTTAAAACAGAGTGTTTATCAAAATAATCTAAATGCTATTATTAAACCCCCGAAATAAAACCCTTCTTTGAGACCACACAATATCGAATAGTGTGTGATTACAATATCTTAGGATATATCAAACGCTTTGAAATATTCTAAACATTGTAATTTGTGATAACACTTCTCACAAGTCCACATACTAACATATAACTCAAATATTTTGTCTCTTTTGATCAAATCATAAAGACTCAATTTTCTTGTTAACTTAATATCCTAAACTCCAGAATTTTATTTGATCTCATCAAATATCATAACTTGAATAAATACACCTATTTAATCATTTATGATGGAGCGCACAAAAAATGACATTTAACATTTGCTGAAAATACAACCAACACTTGTGTTTATTTCCGGCAACTCATGGCACTCTTCCAAAGGGTGGCATTTTAGTCATACTCCTTACAATAAGGCGCATTGATAAAACATCAAAATGTTTATTCAATATTTAGAACGACTAAAAACAAATTGTCATTATTAAGTTTTGGATATCTTTAGTATGTTCCATATTTTATAAATGTTTAACTAATCATCGTTTAGATTAAACTAAGGACAATAATCTCATAATCGAAACGTGATCACAAAAAATTACTCATGAAAATAGAACAACCACTTGTCTTTAACATGAATAACCGTCTCACAGACCGAGACACACTAATTTAAAGATCACACTTTAATTCGATTACAAAACTCATTCAACTCCTCTAATCAAAATGATAAATGTAGAAACAGATCGTTGCCAGCATCAACTCCTTGATTGCCACCATTCCGCAACGTCTTCTCCAGATCCTTATGCAAATCTCAAGTCAGCAGGTTCTGTTTCATTAAAACAGAATGAGTATCAAATACTTATTGAAACCGCCAACAATTGCAATTCGACTTAAACATTTATACTTGTATATCAATATATACTTTCTGCATTGTCAACTTCTCTTGCTATGGGTTCCACTTTGACATGACGCAGCCGAGACACACAAACTCATAGAATGTGATCAAATCCCTTCCTATGACATAGTCTCCAGCATAATTCTTGAAGCTGGGGAGAAGCTAGCGTAGCACCCCATCTATCGCGAAATCGTCATTTATCTCGTGGTTCCAAACATCTACCAGAGTATAATCATCTTATGCATTTTCCTCAGGTGTGTTCCAAGCAAGTGTTCTCTTTCATCTTGAGTGAAAGAAAACCGTTCAGACATTCGGACCTTGCAATTCTAACTTGTGCCGAAAAAACCTATTTTCAGCTCATCAACAATCTCCATTGCATTCAAGTTCTTGAATTGTCTACTTAGGTCAGAATTCATGAAGATGCACATCATCCACTTGACGTTCAAGTAGGTGGTTCAAAACCACTCCATGTACTCTTCATAACTTGCAGAAATATTTGGGTTTATCTCATATTGGTTCTTCTAGCACGTTAAGCAATTCATTGGCGTGTAGGACTTCACACAAAAGCAGGTACCACTCGATAAAGTTTGACCCATCTAGACGCAGCGCCTCGACCATGAAAAGACGACCATAGTCGGCCATGATCTACAAGGATTTTTGCAAAGACATCTGGACTTTTGTTTATGATAATTTTAGTTCATATTAATCAAAATTACTACATNGCAGGAGACGAAGGGATCCACTCCGAGGCGGCTCCGCCGGGGGCTAATTCAACAACACCCCGGGGCGCCGAGGACGTGGAGGACGCCAAGCTCGCTAAATACTCGGCGACCCGCAAGGTGCAGCACCCGGTCTACTTCATCAGCTCGGTGCTGCGTGACGCCCGGAAGCGATATCCCATGATGCAGAACCTTTTGCTAGCAATCCTCATTTCTTCCCGCAAGATGAGGCCGTACTTCGAGGGGCACCCTATCACGGTGGTGTCCAAGTACAATCTAAGAAGCCCCTTGGAGAACCCGCTGGCCACTGGACGCATCTCAGCGTGGGCCATGGAACTTCAAGGCTTCGGTCTCAAATTTGAGCACACGGACAACATCAAGAGCCAAGCACTGGCTGACATCACAGCCGAGTGGACCGAGACGGCGTTCCATGACTCGGAAGAGGAAACAAGCCTCCCCGGGAAGGAGGATCCCAAAGCCTGGACCATGCACTTCGACGGCTCCTACACTAAGGGGTAGGGAGGCGCTGGCGTTGTCCTAGCCTCGCCAACCGGCGACCGCCTAAAGTACGTCGTCCAGATGCATTACCAAGGAAACAACTCAAACAACACGACGGAGTATGAAGGCCTGCTCGCGGGACTTCGTGCCGCCATTGGTCTTGGCATCGGCAAGATCGTCGTCAAGGGTGACTCTCAGCTAGTCATCAAGCAAGTCAACAAGGAGTACGCTTGCCCTCAGTTGGCGCCATATACATCGAGGAAGTGTGGAAACTCCAACGGCGCTTCAGTAGCTTCAGAGCTGTTTATGTCCCGCGGGAGGAGAACACGTCCGCGGATGAACTATCACAACTGGCGTCTAAGCGGGAGCCAGTACCTCTCGAGATCTACATCGAGGTGCTCCGGTAGCCTTCAATCTCTCCCGAGAGGCTCAATTCAAGGTCTGCATCGACACCGGGGGCTGGCGACCCTTCTACTCCGGCAACACGGGTAGCCAGCCTGGAAGCTCAAGACCGGGCAGTGCCCGCGGCGGAAGAAGCTTTGCTTCCTCCCGCCTAAGTGGTACTGCTGGTGGAATGAACCCACCCACGCTGGGCCCAATGCATCGTCAAGTACATGGTGGAGCACGTCCTCCTGGAAGACGACCACGAGGCCGAGTGGATGGCTCGCCAGGCTAAGCTCTACGTCTTAATTGATGGCGAGCTCTACCGGCGACACGACAACGGAGTCAAGCTGCGATGCATACCACAAGAACAAGGTCAAGAACTGTTGAAGGATATACATGAAGGCACATGCTCCAGTCACGTGGCATCAAGATCACTGGAGGGGAAGGTCTTTCGCCAAGGGTTCTACTGGCCAATAGTACTTCATGACACGGAGCAGGTGGTCAAGACCTGTGAAGCCTGCCAGTACTATGCGAAGAACACACACCAACCGGCTCAAGCGATGCAGCCAATACCAATCTCCTGGCCGTTTGCAGTCTGGGGGCTGGACATCGTCGGCAAGGTGCCAAAGTCTGTCGGAGGACATGAGTACCTATTCGTGGCTATCGACAAGTTCACAAAATGGGTAGAAGTGATGCCAGTACCATGCCAGATGGCTCAGGCCGCCATCAAGTTCATCAAAGGGATCGTGTACCGCTTCGGAGTCCCAAACAGAATCATCACCGACAACGGCACTCAGTTCACCAGTCGAGCCTTCCTCAACTTCTACGAAGAGATAGGCATCAAGGTGTGTTTCACCTCGGTGTCCTATCCAAGAAGCAACAGACAAGTAGAGCGAGCCAACGCAGAGGTGCTGAAGGGGTTGAAGACCAAAGCCTTTAACAAGCTAGAGGATAAAGGGGAAAAAATGGATTGATCACCTGCCGAGCGTACTGTGGTCCCTCAGAACAAAACCAAGCAGAGCCACAGGAGAAACACCCTTCTTCCTCGTCTATGGAGCTGAAGCTGTCTTGCCAACGGAGCTAAAGCATGGATCCCCCCGGGTGCTCGCTTATGACGAAGACACGCAAGAAGAGCGAAGGATCGATGACATAAACCTACTGGAAGAGAGTAGGTGCCGAGCTTCCTTACGGTCAGCTCGGTACTAGCAAGGACTCCGTCGGTACCACAGTCATCATGTTCGAGCTGCAACCCGGAGACCTGGTACTCCGCAAAAAGAAAAAAATGGAAGGCATGAACAAGATGTCATCTAAGTGGGAAGGACCATACCGGGTCACTCATACCCTGAAACCCGGAGCGGTATACCTGGAGGACGAGAAAGGTAGGCCGGAGGACAACGCCTGGAACATCGAGAATCTTCACAAATTCTACCCCTAATTATGAACATGAATCGCCCAACGTCGAATCCGTTAAAGCACGAAAGAGGTCAAAGGAGCCTCGGCGCTTACCTACTCGATGGCTTCGAGCTCGGACCAGAGCGCGGACGCCCCCGAGATCCCCATGGTCTTCTCCCTCAAGGCCACCAGAAGCTGAGCCCTCTGAAGGGTGTGCACCCGGGCCTCCTCCTGAGCCGCGGGACCAGAGATGGCCACCAGGCGCGAAATGCCCCTGGCAAGGGTGAAGCGAGACACCACCTCTTCTTCCTCTCCAGCGGCATGGGCCTCAGCTTCCCTGGGCGCCTCCGCCACGCCCAAGCACACAGACGCCATCGTCGATGTCCCAGAAAAGGACATCTCTGCCTCCCCAGACATTGCTCTGCAATCTATGGAGGGGCGGAGAGAGCAAGAAGCAAGGAAGCGAAAGGAGTCAGGAGATGCTGAGGAGCTTGGGGGTTGGAGAGCCTTTTTATAGGCCTTTCACTCCCCACCTACCCCTCGGCGGTACGACTGTGCTGCAATCGGGGCGCGTTTTGCAAAAAAAAATCATTCTCATTCACACCAATTCAACCCGAATGCCAAGCGACATCAAGGATACAAGTTCTCTGTCATTTTGAGAGCTACAAAGGGACCTACTTTTTACAGAAAAGGTTGGCTCATACGCGAGCAGGGACCACCGCCGCATAACGGAAGGCCCTACTTCCAGAAGTACGTCGACGAGGCCGCCAAGAAGGAGGTCAAGGACATCTTCGGGGCCGCTGCCTTGGAGCAGCTCCATGTGTCCTCAGGAAGGCGAGCTCCCCTTGACCTTGATGCGGACGGAGTTTTCTTCATCTTCATCCTCGTCCTCATCGCCGAAGCCGCTACCATGGCTGCTGCTGTCGCTCTCCCCACAGCAGTCCACATGTCTTCCCTCAGGGCGGAAGATGTTCACGGAGAGCGTCGCTTCTCCATCATACTCGAATGCCAAGTACTACCCCCGGGTTAGGTGACGGGAGCGCGCGAACGCCTTCCATCCCCGGCCTAGGAGCATGAAGTCGTCAACGGTGTACTCCACTTCGACCCAGGAGGGACCGTTGGGGCAGCCGTCCACCTGCAACCAGAAGCCAGTGGTCCTACCGTCGTCCGAGTCCACCACCGCCGCGAAGGAATCCGGCAGATGGAGCCGGAAGCAAAGCCTGCTATCCAGGTCTACGATGAACTCAAACGGAGGGAAGCCGGAGTGGATCGTTCTTTGAGGAGGAAGACCTGTAAAGCCTCCAGCCCCAAGACCTCCGCGACCATGGCTTCCACGACCGCGGCCACCGCCGCGACCATGCCCCGCTCGACCTCGGGGAGCAGCCCTCCAACGGCTGGTGGTGGCCACCTCCGCCACCGCTAAGGAAGAATGGGTGCGTCCAGCTCCTCTCCTGACTCTCGCCATCGACGCGCTTGGCTCTACTGGAGTGTGGAGCTGGAAGAAGAAGGAAGACAACTGAAGATTCGGGAAGGGCACCCCCGCCTTTAAGAAGGCTCGGTTGCGCCTTCGATGACAGTCACCTTGCCTTCTCCGTTTCCAAGAATCGAGGAGGTAGGCGCAGTTACTCCCCCAAGCGGATAACTCCGAGCACCCACTCCCTGACGGATGGGACAGGACGGTCAAGACAAGACGCCGGGGACCCACTTTGATTTCTTTTTGGTCATAGCCCCGGCAGCAGAAGGACGTGCCCGCCGGGACTATGCCCTGGGGCTACTGTCGCAACAGTGGAACACGGGGTTCCCCTGATGCGGTCAAAGTGGGTCCACCAACAACGGGCCCACCAAGAAGGCGAACAAGGCAAGGGTTCAACACCGGCAGATGCCCCCCCATCTGCCCCACGGCAACTGGACAAGGACGGCATCGACAATCACAACTAAGGACCGGGTGGCCTTCCGGGGTCACCCTCAACCCGGCAGACGACGCGGAGCTCCCGGGGACCCGAACGCCGGCAGGAGGCCAGGCTCACCCCCGGGCTCCAACCTCCGTACAGGCAAATAGGATAAGCTTGCCAGATCCTGCTGGAAGCTCCTAGAAGACTTGGGCGCCAAGGAGATGGAGGCGCCGCGCGGGGAGACGGTCGGTAAAGGTGTCAGCCTTTGTCCGCCCGCCCTGCAAAAGGTGGGCGACTGCACCTAACCCCCCTGAGAAGAATACTTGGACGAGAAGAGGCCACGTCGCCTCATAAGAAGAACCCGGAGGGGTTTTCCCGCCTAAAACCCCTCCGCCCCCAAAGGTGCCCTTATGGGATCCCCTTAGCCTATAAAAGGAGGACCGAGGCACCGGAGGGAGGGGACGGAATTCCAGAGAGTCGGAGGCTAGGCTAGGTAGCGCACCAGACAGGAGTAGCACAGGCGAGAGGTGATCTCCTCCGGGAAAGGATCTGCTCATCTTCAACCTCTAGCCAACACCTCCCGGGTTCTCACCCGCAACCACCTCTGTAAGCCACACCATGATGAACCACTCAATCCAGACATGCAGGATTAGGGATTTTAGCCTCTGGGCGGCCTGAACCTGGGTAAACTCCTTGCGTCCCTGTGTTGTTTGCTAGTACGTAGATCGGAGATCTTGACGAGGATCTCCCGGAAGTTGGCGTCTCCCAGCCTCCTTCACGCCCCGTGCTGAAACTAAAAAGGTGGTATCCTTTACTCCCGGTGTCCGTGATCCAAGACACGACAGGAATAAACTCGGTTCTGAAATATGCAAATTGATTGTGTTCCCGATGGACAATAAAGCCGGCACCAGCAGGCACAGCTCGATTCTGAAAGCAGACTGGATGCGGTCTACTTCAGAAGTATGGAAAACGGATGAGTTCCACTGGACACAAGCCTCCACGATAAAAATCGATCAGCCCGGATGTCCTGGTCAAACGTCTTAATCGGCAATTAAGACGGTCGCAGTTTGGCATTACATGTCGGATAATTTTTTTGGCAAAGCTTCAAGTTCTACAGCCGCCTAACCAAGACAAGACAACAAAGGCGAAACTACTTCAAGCCCGTTAAAAAATCTGGCCGCTGGAGAACTCAAAACTTTCTGGGAGCTAATGTTGGGGATATACCAAATAGGGGTATCATCGACATGTACATATTCCAGTATACCAGGGTGGCCCACTGGTGGTAATGCCGGCAGGCTTACCGGGCGGCCAAGTATACTGTAGCACAAGGACAAGGCTAAGACGGCTAAGGAGGATCCAAGACGAAGGCCCAGTATGCAGCCGCCTTGGTGCACAAGACGAAGACAACGAAGCCGTGTTAGTCTAGAACTCCTATTACCTTAGTCAGTGTACTTTCCTTGTAAGTCCTAGGTCCGGACGCCTTTATAAGCCGGCCTACGGGAGCCTTAGGGTAGATCATGGCCTCATAGCCTACAATCTAGAAAACATCTAGATACACACAACATCATTGTAATTGGCTCATATTGTCTTATAGTCATTTATAGCAGCACGTAGGATCATGCCACCGTCGTAATCCCGTCACCGGAATCCCGCTATGTTCTTCCCCCACATCTTCTCTCTACCGTCGGCGTATACCTAGCCGGATGGCACCCATGTCTCTACTAGATTTGACGATACCTCGACAAAGCAACCTTGGGTAACAGTGATTAAATACGATCTCATGATCAAAAGATTAGATTACTATGTTTTTAACTATCAGGACGATGAACGTTTGATCACGTCACGATACTTATGTTGGGTGTGTCCATCACATCATTCACCCAATGACATGACTCCATTTTCAATTGATATAAACGTCCATGATCAGTGTCGGCACAGTGGAAACCATGGTACCACGGGCCGGCCTGCCAGGGCCCATAGGATTCTTCAGGCATTTTCGCTAAGGGCCAGGCTCTCCAAGCCTGGCGAGCCTCGCGAGGGTTTTTCCCTCGCGGAGGATCTTTTCCCCTCGCCGAGGGTTCTCTCCCTTGGCGAGGAACCGCACCTCGACAAGGCGTCTCCGACGCCACCCGCAATTCTGCTAAGAACCAAGCCGAAGGGCTCGCGAGGCTTTTTGCCTCGCGAGGCCATCTCTGCCTCCGCGGCAGAGCGCACATGGGCTCTGCACCATGTGCAGAGTGACGCGCGTGCCTACGCGCGATGACGACAACGTCGCAGTTGCCACTTCCATGTATAAAGCAGTCAACAAAGCGGCTTCAAGCAAAGCGGACAACGAGTATTGCCTCTTTGGCGATAAGGGGAGCGTCTACAGCTACGCTCCAAGGACGACGTCACCGTGGGTCACATCCCACCTCATCAAGCGCCAGCCCACCGTCCGGTTGGCCGGTGGCCTTTCCAGCTTTGGTAGCGCCGTCCCTGCCATGGACCGCGTCCATGGACTCCACCTTTATCATGCACCCTGCTCCTTCCCTCGTCGCCATGTGGTAACCCTTCCCGCCCAAATGTTTGGGCAGAAGAGGTCCAGGACGCTTATAAAAGGAGGGGGAGCACGCCCAAGCAAAGGGTTTGATCTTTGGAGTGTTGGATCTTCGGTTGGTTCAGCTCCAGTAGACCCTAACCCTAGATCTGAAACCTAACAAGTAGACATTGTTAGCCACCTCGAGCTCTCCAAGCTCTCCTTGTACTGTGAACCTCTCCAAGCAGTGCAATACACCATAGCAGGACGTAGGGGTTTTACCTCCCAAAGAGGGCCCTGAACCTGGGAAAGATCTTGTGTCCATCTCTGCAGTGTCGTCCGCAGCGAGTCCGACGAGCACCGTCGCCGGAGCACGTTGAGGATTGTTTGATTCCGTGTTCAGCCCCTTACACGATACCTTGGAGACTCCCCCAGTTCCTGGGAACATTCTCCGACATTTGGCGCGCCAGGTAGGGGGCTGAGGCGCATCTTCATCCTCGACATAGCTATGGCCGGCTCTCGCGCCGAACGTCTCGCTCGCCGGACGGCTAGCGCCGCCACCGCTCCTGCGGGCCGCCCGCGCAGCCGCCCGCGTGGGGACTCCGCTCCTGAGCGCCACGTCGACCCCGAGCCCCGCGTCGAGCACCCGGAGGACGACGACCACGACCACACTGAGGATGACCTCGGCGAAGAGGAGGCTTCCTCCCTGCACCCGTCGCGGGACCGTGCTGCCTCCTCGCTGGGCCGCCCTGCACCCAGCCCGGCAACTGCGCTCCTCATGGCGCAGGAGCTGCTGCAGTACCGTCCTACGCCGAAGGCCCAGGAGGCCTGGCTCAACCGCCTCTCGGAGCTCGTCGGCGCCGCTCGCGTCGCCGCTCCTGCCCCGTCCCGTTCGCTGGTTCCTTCGGGCCGCATGGGGGACGTGGCGCCAGGCGCCCCTCCCGCACCTCCTCTCCATCCTACACCTGCTCCAGCTCCACCGGTTGCACCGCAGCCTGCTCCAGCGGGGGCTCCTCCTCGCGACAACCGCGCTGCATCGCACGCGTCGTCGCCGCACGACTGCCAAATTGTGCAGCGAGCCCCTGAGGACGCACGCGTGAGCATCGAGCGCCAGCAGGATCGCCACAACCGCGCCGTCCAGGACGTCGCCACCGCCGGGCGCCATCTCCGCGCCACCCTCGCCAGCGGTCCGGTCGCCTACGGCATGACGGTTGAGTTCACTCGCACCCTCCGTCGCGTCGTCTGGCCCGTCAAGTTCAGGCCGGACTTGCCTCCGCGCTACGACGGCAAGAACAACCCCTGGAGTTCCTACAGCTCTACACTCTAGCCATCCAGGCCGCCGGGGGTGACGACAAGGTCATGGCGAACTGGTTCCCCATGGCCCTCAAGGACTCCGCCTCCTCATGGCTCACCAACCTCCCCGCCGAGTCCATCAGCACTTGGGAGGAGCTCTCCCTCGTCTATGGCGTTGAAGCCGTCCTCCCCAGCGAGATCACCCATGGCTCTCCACGAGTCTTCGCCTTCAAGGAGGCTGAGCTGGACGAACTCCGCAACGACGACCTGCTGCTGCTTGAAGGGCTCCGCCGAAATGCGGCCCTGAGAGCGGCAAGGTACCAGCAAGACCTCCGTCGCTACCATAGCCGCCACATCCGGCCGCGCACTCTCGAAGCAGGAGACCTTGTCCTGAGGAGAATCCTCTCCAGGGCAGGCCTCCACAAGCTCTCGCCGATGTGGGAAGGCCCCTACAGAGTCGTGCACATCGCCAGGCCTGGCTCTGCGTGGCTCGAGACGGAGGACGGCGTTCCTGTCGCCAACCCCTGGAACATCCAGCACCTGCGCAAGTTCTACCCCTGATCGCCACCGGCGAGCAACTTTTTGCATCAAGGGAGAACCACGCGCCATCATCCTCCACGAGGAAAAACTTCGGGCTCCCCTCTCTACTATACGTTGCCGCGGGCCGTTCGAGAAGACTCCCAAGCCACCAAGCCTCGGCACGGTAACCTCTTCAGGCACCATGCCTTGGCGAAGTGGATCCCCATGCCGGTCATGGCGGAACGCAGGCTAAAAGCCACCCCCGCCTAGGGGCCCCTCTGAGCTCTCTCTACATGCGTCTGCCTCGGGCACGCCCCCTCGAGAGTCTCAGCCACAGCATGTGGACCCCATGCCCAGAGCATGGCGGATTTTTTTGTGTTTCTGGCCACGCCAGTGTAATGAACCTATGTTTCAGGTCAATTTGAACCTTTGCGCATCGCGCCAGCATATTTTGTTGCTTCGGTAAGCTCTAGTGTTATTTGCTTTTCTCTCTCGCTTGTATGATCCCTCATGTGTATCTCGCGAGCGGGGGCTAGCATGGTGCCATGCCACGGGAGCATCCCGGCAGCACCTAAAACCCAAGGGATCCGAGCTCTGAACTTGCGGGTCAGCTCTCATGCATGTCAACTCCCAAGGAGCTCTGAACTCATGGGTCAGCTCCCGCACACGTCAACTCACCAAGGATCACCAAAAACCTTGGTGCCTGTTCTCCTCGCAAGACACACATGAAGGAACCTACGAGCACCATAAGTTATCTAGCTATGTACTGCTTGTGGGTATGCCTATCTCTCCAAGTGTAGGAAAGCAGGCTCTCCAAGCCTCAGGCAACATCAGGAGGAAAACACCTCGCCAGGGAACCGACACCCTCTCCAAGGCGAAAACGCCTCGTCAAGCTAAGTCTAAACACTTGCTCGAATCTCCTCTCGCTGGTTTTTGCCCCTCGAGTCTCTTTTCTCTCTCCTATGCCTCATGGGCTGCTTGCACATCAAAGGGGGGGCCCAAGCATCGCGCTTCGAGGAGCCCTTACTTCTTGAGGCCTCACGCACCCCCCGAACTTGTGGAGCCCTGACTCTCACATACCGAAGCGGTGGTGGTGTAGCGCTAAGAGAGGGTCCTAAGACGTAGAGCGAAAAAGACATGAAGGGGAAAGACAAAAGCCACCCGAGGGACATTCACAAGCACGATTCAAAAGCTTAAAGCAAGTCTTTACAAAGATGTTACAATCAGAATGTTAAGATAGTATGCATCATGCATGTCCAGCTACAGGAAGGAGCTTAAGCTGTCGCGCCTCCTAAGGTGCCCGCTCCGCCCGCGGCAGCCTCCGCCTCCAGGGCATCTTCCTCGCCGTCGCCTTCGCCTTCATCAACCAAGACTTGGTCGTATTTCCTGGCGAGCACCTCAGCGGCTTCCCGCGCCTTGTCGCGGATATCGACCGGCGCCATCACGGCCCCGAGGTCGAACGAGGGCCAGAGCCTCAGGAGGTTGCTGAAGACGCGGCTGGTGGCGAGGACGAGGAGATCGCGGCTCTCCGCCACGACGCGCTCGTCGAAGCGCTTCGCGACCTCTTCAAGCTTCCCGAGGAATTGCCCGAAGAAGTGCGTGTGTGCGGCCTCGTCGTCGATCCCTCCGGAGGGAAAATGGGGGACTTCGATCCTCATGTCATCCCCGACAGCGTTCGCACAGCGGACCAGCTCGTGAAGCATGGGCTGGCGCTGGCGCGTCATGGCCCGGCCGTGCTGCGCGGTGTCTCGCGCTTGCTCCGCGAGGTTCGCGGCCGGCCCCACCTGCTGCTGGAGGTCGCTCAGGTCCGCCTTCAGGGCGGCAATCTCCTTCTCCGCGCGAGTCTGCGCCTCCTTGGCGCGCTGGAGGCGGGAGGTCATCTCCTTCTCCTGCTTCTGGAGGCCTTCGACCTGGTGCAGGAGCTCGTTGCGTTTTGTCGTGAAACGCTCCTCCTGCATCGTGGCCTTGGCGTCATAGTCGTCGGCGAGGCTTTGGCGGATGCGCTAGACCCTGGCGTCGGCCTCCTCCTGGACCCTTTTCTGCTTCAGCGCGAAGTCAGCGTTGGCCTTGTCGTGACGCTCCTTGTGGGTGGCCTCGCTCCTGGCCACCGAGTTCTCCCGCTCCTGAAGCTGCCCCTCGCGGGTGGCTTGGGCCCCCTCTAGCAGGTGGACCTGCTCCTCGCGCTGGTCCAGCTCCTTCTCCCGGAGGGAGAGCTCTTCCTCGCGCCTTTTCAGCTCAGCCTCCCGAGGCGCCAGCTGCCCCTCGCGGGCGTCTAGCAGCTCGCGGAGCTCCTTCAGGCTGGCCCTTGCGGCCTCAGACTCGGCGGCGAATTTTTGCTCGGCGGCCGCTAGCTCCTGGTGCTTGGCGTCGGTCTCCGCCTCCAGCGTCTCCCGGGCGGCGTCCAACTGGTCCATGACCTCCGCCGCCTCCCGCTTGACGCTATCGCGGGTCTCCTTGGCGAAGCGGATCGCCTCCTCGCGCGCCGCCTGGGCCGACGCGTCCTGCCGCCGGCACATCTCAACCCTCTCGTGGAGGAGGGCCCAGGCGTCAGCCAGCCTTGTCCGCTCCTCCTCCCGGGCGCGCTCTTCCTCGGCGTATTGCACCTCCAGCTCGTCAAGCGCCTGCCGCGCTTGGCCGAAGACAACCCTGCGGCGGGCCGCGCGAGGGCGCGGCTCCTGCAGCGCCAAGGTCCCCGCGTCGTCGTGGGGCGCAGAGGCCTCGACGCTCGTCGAGGCGCCCAGGGCATCTTGCCTCGGGCTCACGGCCGCTTCGGGTGCGGCCCGGGGGCTGGTGCGGGCGCCTCCCTCACTGCCCAAGGCAAGAGCCCTCAGGGGGCTAGGCGCCCCCTCGCCCCCGGCTCCGCCGTTCGGGGGCTCCAGAGGCGCCTCCGCCTCCGGCTCTTCAGGGGCGCTCCCCGCCCCCTCCATGGTGGCCGCGTCCGCCGCGGCCTCGGGCGCGTCCGCCCTCCTTGTGGGAGCCTCCTCCGCCTCTGGAGGCGGCTCCATGACAATCTCCTCGTCCACCGCTTCCTCTTCCTCGCGGTGCTCGGCCGCAGGAGGAGTAGCAGCCCGAGTTGGCGGCGGCGTCGCCACCTCGACCCCCTCCTCCGCGCGGTGCTCAACCGCAGGGGGAGAAGCAGCCGTAGCTGGAGGCGACGTCGCCTCTTCGACCACCACCACCTCCACGCGGTGCTCACCCGCGGGAGGAACGGCCTCTACCTGCAGCTCGTCAGCCGCCTGTTGCGGCTCGTCAGCCGCCTGCTGCGGCTCATCGGCCACAGGCGTCTCCTCGGCGGCACTGGCGGTCTCCCCAAGCTTGCGGAGACGCCGCCTCTTCGGCGCCGCGGGTACGCTGAAGAAACACAAACAAGCAAAAACCCCTCAGGAGGGGATTCTCAGAAGCAAAATGCTGAAAGGAAAGGCAAGGACCAAGACTTACTCGTCGGCCGCTCTCCACACCCTCTTCTTCCCCTTGGGTGGCTGGAGGGCGCTCGCTCCGGCCTCTTCGAGACGCGCTGCTGCCTCCTCTTGGGGGGCATCCCTCCCTGCCGAGGCGTTCCTGTCGTGGAGGAGTTTGGAGCGGGGTTCGCAGCGTCCCCCTATGCCGCCTCTCCTCTCCTCCGCGGTGCGCCGAACCACGCGGAAAGCGTCCCCGTCGCTGCCGGAGGAGATCACCTCAACGTCCTCGCCAGCTGGTGCACTCCTTGAGGCGCCTGTGTCGCCTCCTGAGGGGTTAGCGCCCCTCGAAGCCTCGTCCTCGCCAGAGGGGTCGGCATCTCTTGGGGCCGCGTCTTCGCCGGAGTCTTCTCCTTCATCCGGCTCCGGTGACTCGTCCATGTACTCTGGCTCCGCCGCCCACGGGTTGGTGCGGGGTCCACGGTGCCCCACGGGCACGATGCCCCACTCGTCGAACACCGGCAGGCGCCTGCGGTGTTCTTCCACACTCTCCATAACAAAGTTGAAGAGCGTCTTGGCCTCCTCGGTGGCGGGCGACGGGATGTCCTTCGTGGCGAAGAGGATCCCCATGATCGGGTACAGCACCTCCCGCGCGAGGTTGTCCACGCACAGGCGCATCCTGTCCTCCTTGCCGGTGTACCGCCACACCGGCTCCGAATGCTGCTGAAGAGGAGCGATGCGGCGCCTCGTGAAGTCCTTGGCCACCATCTGGCCGGTGAGCCCGCCAACGCGAAGCCTCCATATGCACTCGTACACCGCCTCAAGCTTGGGGCCCTCGAAGTCTGCGCTCGCCCAGCGCGCCCACTTCCTCGGCGGCGCCTCGGGCACCTCCAGGAGAGGGTTGGTCCCCTTGGTGTCGACAAAGAGCCACCTCTCGCGGAACTTCTCCACCTTCTTCGTCACCTTGGTGATGGTGTTCTCGCCACTCCAGGCGATGGGAATGTAGACCTCGCTCCTGGCGTCGGCGATGCGGAATGACACGCATCCGAGCCGCTCATCCTGCGCGGTGCTCCGGAGGGAGTAGAAGCTGCGAAAAAGCGCTACCGAGGGGCGAATGCCGACGTAAGCCTCGCAGAGGTAGGCGAAGATGGCGAGAATAAGGATGGAGTTGGGGTGGAGATGAAGAAGCTGGATCTGGTACGTCTCCAGGATCGCGAAGAGGAAGTCGGAGAAGGGAGGAACGAGGCCGGCGTAGAGAGTCTGGAGAAAGATGGGGTAGTACCCCTCAGGAAGCCTGCTGCCGGTCGGCCTCATCTCGGTGACGCCATGCTCGTTGGTGTTCGAGGCTGCCAGGTAGCGCACCTTCGCCAACGCCGCCGCGTTGACGCGTGACGGCGGCAGCGCCGCCGCCATCGCGGCACCCGGCGCTGCCGCCGCAGACGTGCCAGTCTGCATCGCGGCCTTGCCCTTCTGGCCGTCGGTTGCCCTCTTGGGAGCCATGGCCGCCGGAAGGAAGCTTGAAGACGAAGACCTCGGAAGCGACGAGCTCTGGGAGGAAGAAGAGGTTTTGGAGAAGAGGGCGGCGGAGTAATGGGAGAAGTGACGGGCGCAGTCTGCGCGCCAGGCTTTATTGACCGGTTGCCCCGGACGTGGCGGGCCCCACCGGGTTGCCCGTTGAAGCCGAGGAGATCGTGGCCGCGGCGCACCCACAGTGCTCCACGTGTCACGGCCCAGGCAGGCGTCTTTGGGCCCTCGACGCTTCGCCTGCGTCCGTGGCCTTCGGCGTGCCCATCGCGGGCCCGGGGGCTATTGTCGGCACAGTGGAAACCAGGGTACCACGGGCCGGCCTGCCAGGGCCCACAAAGATCTTCGGACGATTTTCGCTAAGGGCCAGGCTCTCCAAGCCTGGCAAGCCTCGCGAGGGTTTTTCCCTCGCGAGGGATCCTTTCTCCTCGCCGAGGGTTCTCTCCCTTGGTGAGGGACCACTCCTCGACAAGGCGTCTCCGACGCCACCTGTGATTCTGCTAAGGACCAAGCTGAAGGGCTCAGCGAGACTTTCTGCCTCGCGAGGCTCCTTCCTCGCGTAGCCTTCTCTGCTTCCGCGGCAGAGCGCACATGGGCTCTGCGCCATGTGCAGAGTGACGCGCGTGCCTACGCGCGATGACGACGACGCCGCAGTTGCCACTTCCATGTATAAAGCAGTCAACAAAGCGGCTTCAAGCAAAGCGGACAACGAGTATTGCCTCTTTGGCGATAAGGGAACCGTCTGCAGCTACGCTCCAAGGACGACGTCACCGTGGGTCACGTCCCACCTCATCAAGCGCCAGCCCACCGTCCGGTTGGCCGGTGGCTTTTCCAGCTTTGGTAGCGCAGTCCCTGCCATGGACCGCGTCCATGGACTCCACCTTTATCGTGCACCCTGCTCCTTCCCTCGTCGCCATGTGGTAACCCTTCCCGTCCAAATGTTTGGGCAGAAGAGGTCCAAGACGCCTATAAAAGGAGGGGGAGCACGCCCTAGCAAAATGTTGGATCTTCGGTTGGTGCAGCTCTAGTAGACCCTAACCCTAGATCTGAAGACTAGCAGATAGCCATTGTTAGCCACCTCGAGCTCTTCAAGCTCCCCTTGTACTGTGAACCTCTCCAAGCAGTGCAATACACCGTAGCAGGACGTAGGGGTTTTACCTACCAAAGAGGGCCCTGAACCTGGGTAAGATCTTGTGTCCATCTCTGCAGTGTCGTCCGCAGCGAGTCCGACGAGCACCGTCGCCGGAGCACGTTGAGGATTGTTTGACTCCGTGTTCAGCCCCTTACACGATACCTTGGAGACACCCCCAGTTCCTGGGACCATTCTCCGACAAAGTTGATTTAATTCGACTAAATGGATAAAAGTGCGAGGTTAATTAATGATGCATGATTTTATAAGATACCCATATATATGGTATAGGGTTTAGGGTTGGGGTCACACATCGGATTCGGGAAACTTCGGATTTTGGAACCGCCGTCTTCGGATCAGAGAGGAAGTAGTCGAAGTAGTCGTGGTAGTCGAAGTAGTCAAGGTAGTTGTCCGTACGGAGTCGAAGTAGTCGAGGTAGTCGTCGTCGTGGAAGTAGTCGTACTCGGGTCGTCGTCGTTGCGGACCTTGGCGTTCCGAGCTTCGGGGTCGACGGGGCTCTCGAAGTCGGGGATCGGGCACCGGTAGTCGTTCACGGTCGTCGTGGTTCGCGGCATCGGAGAACTCGACGGGTTCCGGTTGAGGTAGACCTTGGCGGGTTCCTGTGCACGGCGTCGGAGATGGACGGGAATGACTTCACGACGGGAGCGTCCGGGTTCACGACACGGAGGCGCGCACACGAGTCTTCATGTCGGGAAAACGGGAACACGGGAAAACGGGGATCGGGAACGGGGAACTCGGGAGACGCCGTCGGGGAAAAAGTCCACGACATCGGGAAAACATCGGGAAACGCTGGGGAACGGGAGACGACACCGGAGACGGAGACGTCGGGAACGGGACAACACCGGGGAGCAGGACGGAGATGGACACGGGACGCCTTCATCAAACATGTTGCGGGCGAACGACACGAAAGACAGCAGCAGGCAACCACCAACAGGGGGACACACTGGAAAGGTGTTGCTGCGCGGGCGGTTGAAGGCGCGCGGTCGGGGACAGAGCGGCTCGGGAGCAGGAGGCTGGGCGCGGCCAGCAGGTTGGAGTAGCAGCTGGAGGAGAGTGGTGGCAGGACAGGAGAGGGCGGCGACGGTTGGAGAGGTGGCGGCTCGGGGCGCTGGAGGCACGCGCGGGGCACAGCGCGGCTGACGGTGGCGAGGACGACCGGCGGTGAGGCAAAGGGCGGCGGCGCCAGGAGGAGAGAGCAGGGGCACGGCGCGGCAGAGGAGTTGGGCGGGGGCGACGGCGCGGGTCGAAGGTGATGGGGAGCTCGGGCTGGGGCGGCGGCGGACGGCCGACCAACGAGGAGGGAGTCGCGAGGTGGAGCTTGGAGGCGGGGTCGGGCGCGGGTCGCGCGCACGGCGCAGGTGGCACGGCCGGACGGCGGCCAAGGTCGACGGGAGAGGGTGGGAGAAAGGCCACGGCGGGGAGGAGAGAAGGCGTGGAGGCGCTAGAGAAGGGGCGCGGTGGTGAAGGGAACCGGAGGCGGGGAGCTCGACCCGGTGGTGGAGGATCACGAGCGGGGGAGAGAGGAGGAGTGCGTCGGGGAGAAGAGAGGATGCGGGAGGAAGAAGAGATAAAAGGAGAGGGGGGAAAAAGAGAAAAGAAAAGAAGAAAAGAAAAGAAAAGAAAAGAAAGGGAGAGAGAGAGAGAGAGAAAAAGAGAGAGGAGGGGGAAAAGGGAAGAGGGGGGGAGGTGGAAGGGCGTCTCCGCGAAAAGGAAAAAACGAGGGGAGGGCGGCTGCAAGGTGCTGGGGGTGGGAAAGGAAAAATACCAGGGGCAGGATTAGGGTTTGGAGGTTAGGTGGGCTTGGACCGGTTGGGCTACTCTCTCGCGTCTCAAAAACTTTTATTTTCTTTTGCAAAATAATTTGACAATTTAATTTTCGAAAACAGAGACGACTGTCTCGGTAAAATCTTTTCCGACAAATTTTTTAGCAAAATAAAATAGGGTTTAATAAAAATAATTTTTGCGGTCAAAAACATGCGATGCGATGATGATGAAGTCATGATGACGCAAAAATAAAATAACAAGCAATTCTAATTTGGGGAAAAAACCCGGGCATTACAACCGACACCACTAACAAGGGATCTCGCCCCGAGATCCACGGTACCGTCGGGGAGAAGAAGAGCAAGGTAAACTATCGAATCTTCTCGCGCCATGTTGATCTTCTCGACAGCACTAACAAGAGGTTCTTGCTCACGCCGATGACGATGACCTTCCATCGAGATCCTTCCGAAGATCGAACCTATTAGGATAAAAGGGCAAGAGATCGTCCACCCACGAAGATGCTATAACCGGAAGATAGATAAGAGAGAAGATTTAAATCATATAAGGTAAGAAGAGGAATAGAATAGAGGTAAGGAATAAACAAGAGTCCTACTGAGATCTTTCAAATAATTTTTGTAAAATAGTTTGGACACTCTACAAACAACGACCGTTAGCTAGGTTGTCCTACAGGCAGACTGGACCCGTGGGGTATCGAAGAACCAGAGCTCTGATACCACTTTGTAACGCCCCAAGATCGGTACTATGCAGATTTTAGCGTTCCAGCCAAATCCGCATAATAACGATCCTAAAGGACGCCCACCAGGCATAACGTGCACATCGCAACACACACGGTATGCGGGTGGAATTGTGATAACATTACAACAGTTCTCGATGGAACCCACAAAAGAACATATACAACAACGACTCACCGAGTCAAGAGCAAGGATACAATACAAAGAACCAAGGAACAACGGAAGCGGGTAGCGTCCAGCTACGGACAAGAATACAAATTGGACTAAGAGTCCTGAAGATAAATGAAGGCACCATATCCCTGCCCAGGCCAAGCCGGAGGGATTCCCAAGCTACCGTCGTCAGACTTCAAACCTGTTGGCTGCATTGGAATAGCAGCCCCGAAGGGGTCAGTACTAGTAGAAGTACTGGCAAGTAATACTCACAAGATATCAAAGCTGGAATTCCGGGAAAGAGGGTTACGATTGAGGCGGCAGCAAGCAGCACTAACAACTTATAGAGACACGCTACAACTTCCGTCTAAAGAGACAAGGTAAGAGAGTGCATAAGAAAAACCAACTATACTACTCACCAAATAAACCCGCCCTAAAACGACTCCCTCGTATCCTCAGCCCACGAGGAAGAAGTCCGAGCACTCACACGGTGGACAAGTTTTATGGGTTATTATTCAAGTAATCTATTTTACTAGTCAAGTTATTATCATCATAAGGTGCAAGTTTTCTATGATCTTTTTAGCCAGCGCATTTCACCAAGTCATCCATAACCGCGGACACGGCTTTTCGAAAAGATTTCACCCTGCAGGGATGCACCAATGAACCCACACGCATCGAAACACTCGCTTAGAGGTGTACCGGTGGAGGTTTCGACGCAATACTTCCCTTCACTACAAACAAGTCCAGAGAGCCACCTAGCTAGGTCTGATCCACCTTGAGAGTCCGGCCGAAGCTTCGAGGTGGGCCTAACCGTTGCGTGAACGGCTTCGGGAGGGAACACTCATATGATTGCCCCTCCTTCCACATGCGGTTAACGCACGGTCCGCAACATCTATCGAAACACCCGAACTACTTGTGGCATCTGGACAGGTTTGAGGATCCGGTAATAGATTGCGGGGAGGCCCATAGAACTCCCACATGTGGTTAGTGTGCTCAGTCTTGGATCAGCGGAAAAGAACTCGGGTCCTAGGCGACACTAGCAGAACAAAACGCCACGATTGGCCTTCCGCCGGTGCCTTATCTTTAATTAAGTTATTCCCATCGCAACAGAAAGTAAAGATTGACATTTTAGTTGAGCCTAGCTATCATATTAGAACAAAACTAAATAAAGAGATAACAGGACTCAAGCAAAGCACCTAAGCATGCACTAGGACTCACAAGGCTAACAAGGTAAACAAGCAAATAGGATCGTGACACAAGTATCGCAACATAAGGCTAGCAAGGAACAAAAGATAGGATGAGTAAGAGACAGAAAACAAGCAAAGATAGCAAGGGAGTATCACTTGCCTGCAATCCGGTAGAGGTAGCAGAACCTGTCGTTGCTCACATCAACTCAACGTCCTAATCCCGAAGAAGCAACGAACACTGGATGCGGAAAAGATGCATTTTACTACTACGGCAAAAGAAGCGGCATGTTGATGACATGATGCATGACAAATTAAATGTTGCCCGATTTTATTTCCTAACACATGGCAAACATTTTAATTGGGATCGGTGCACACTATAGATGCACCGGACAAACCCCATAATTAAGTTGATTTAATTCGACTAAATGGATAAAAGTGCGAGGTTAATTAATGATGCATGATTTTATAAGATACGCATATATATGGTATAGGGTTTAGGGTTGGGGTCACACATCGTATTCGGGAAACTTCGGAATTCGGAACCGCCATCTTCGGATCGGAGAGGAAGTAGTCGAAGTAGTCGTGGTAGTCGAAGTAGTCGAGGTAGTTGTCCGTCCGGAGTCGAAGTAGTCGAGGTAGTCGTCGTCGTGGAAGTAGTCGTACTCGGGTCGTCGTCGTTGCGGACCTTGGCGTTCCGGGCTTCGGGGTCGACGGGGCTCTCGAAGTCGGGGATCGGGCACCGGTAGTCGTTCACGGTCGTCGTGGTTCGCGGCATCGGAGAACTCAACGGGTTCCCGTTGAGGTAGACCTTGGCGGGTTCCTGTGCACGGCGTCGGAGATGGACAGGAACGACTTCACGACGGGAGCGTCCGGGTTCACGACACGGAGACGCGCACACGGGTCTTCACGTCGGGAAAATGGGAACACGGGAAAACGGGGATCGGGAACGGGGAACTCGGGAGACGCCGTCGGGGAAAAAATCCACGACATCGGGAAAACATCGGGAAACGCTGGGGAACGGCAGACGACACCGGAGACGGAGACGTCGGGAACGGGACAACACCGGGGAGCAGCACGGAGATGGACACGGGATGCCGACGTCTTGCGGGAATTTCATCAAACATGTTGCGGGCGAACGACACGAAAGACAGCAGCAGGCAACCACCAACTGGGGGACACACTGGAAAGGTGCTGCTGCGCGGGCGGTTGAAGGCGCGCGGTCGGGGACAGAGCGGCTCGGGAGCAGGAGGCTGGGCGCGGCCAGCAGGTTGGAGTAGCAGCCGGAGGAGAGCGGCGGCAGGACAGGAGAGGGCGGCGACGGTTCGAGAGGTGGCGGCTCGGGGCGCTGGAGGCACGCGCGGGGCGCAGCGCGGCTGACGGTGGCGAGGACGACCGGCGGTGAGGCGAAGGGCGGCGGCGCCAGGAGGAGAGAGCAGGGGCACGGCGCGGCAGAGGAGTTGGGCGGGGGCGACGGCGCGGGTCGAAGGCGATGGTTACCTCGGGCTGGGGCGGCGGCGGACGGCCGACCGACGATGAGGGAGTCGCGAGGTGGAGCTTGGAGGCGGGGTCGGGCGCGGGTCACGCGCACGGTGCAGGTGGCGCGGCCGGACGGCGGCCGAGGTCGACGGGAGCGGGTGGGAGCAAGGCCACGGCAGGGAGGAGAGAGGGCGTGGAGGCGCTGGAGAAGGGGCGCGGTGGTGAAGGGAACCGGAGGCGGGGAGCTCGGCCCGGTGGTGGAGGAGCACGAGCGGGGGAGAGGAGGAGTGCGTCGGGGAGAAGAGAGGATGCGGGAGGAAGAAGAGATAAAAGGAGAGGGGAAAAAAGAGAAAAGAAAAGAAGAAAAGAAAAGAAAGGGAAAGAGAGAGAAAAAGAGAGAGGAGGGGGAAAAGGGAAAAGGGGGAGGTGGAAGGGCGTCTCCGCGAAAAGAAAAAAACGAGGGGAGGGCGGCTGCAAGGTGCAGGGGGTGGGAAAGGAAAAAGACCAGGGGCAGGATTAGGGTTTGGAGGTTAGGTGGGCTTGGTCCGGTTGGGCTACTCTCTCGCGTCTCAAAAACTTTTATTTTCTTTTGCAAAATAATTTGACAATTTAATTTTCGAAAACGGAGACGACTGTCTCGGTAAAATCTTTTCCGACAAATTTTTTAGCAAAATAAAATAGGGTTTAATAGAAATAATTTTTGCGGTCAAAAACATGCGATGTGATGATGATGAAGTCATGATGACGCAAAAATAAAATAACAAGCAATTCTAATTTGGGGAAAACCCCCGGGCATTACACCAACCAATCCGGTATCCAAATTACCCAAGGAATACATAGTTAACAGTAAATCACATCTATAAGTTTTACATCATTTATATACATCTGAGCTGGACTTTTCCAGTCTTTTATTTTCTGCCATATACTTTTGTAATTCTTATTTTCGGTATTTCCTTTCCTTTATAGAAGAATCATCAATCAATGCTAGTTGAACTAGCACATGCTCCCTTGCGTGTTAGTAATATACTATCACCTTTTCAGTCACACTTTGAAGTTGATTGCTTTACTCAATATCACCATATTTTTAGCATTCTTCCTAATTCCACTCTTAGTAATCTCCAAGTATGGTAAACGACTTTTACCACATACTCTTAATCCATCCCATCATAACAACTTTGTGATGAAGCTAATGTAGCTCGAAGGAAGGAATTTAGAGAACAATATTAGTGTTTGCAAACCTTGCATATATTCAAAATATAAGCACACATTGTCACACTAAAATTATATTCTTTCATGTTGCCATAAACAGGTTTCGGATATCAATATGTCTTTCACTCCATGCTCGTATCTGAAAACAATCCTTTTCAGCTCCCGGATTATCTTGATTCTCAAAACATTCTTTTAAGATCCGATATTGTGGAAACACGCATGACACCAGATACTAAGTCAGAATTATTGCTCTTTAGATCAATCAACTATTAATCATATGGAGCTAGGTTGGTTTTACCGAAAAATTTGCAATAGGACTCAAATTTAAATTTCACTAACACGGTACCAATCATAATTGATTTGCCAGATCATAATAGTTTTATCTCAATTAACAATCTACGTGTAGGGTAGTTTGTGGATGCCATTTACTACTACAAATTATGCAAATACTCTTTTATTGGTTGTTCATGATAATTGGTTCAAGTTAATCAAATTACTAATGAACTCCCACTAAACTCAACATCCCTCAAGTGGTTTAGTGACACATGATCCAAATCCACTGCACCAACTCCGATCATCACGTGAGATGATGTAGCTTCAATGGTGAACATCACCATGTTGATCATATCATCCATATGACTCATGTTTAACCATTTGGTTCTTGTGTTCCGAGGCCATGTCTGTACATGCTAGGCTCGTCAAGGAAACCATAGTATTTTTGCGTGTGTAAAACTGGCTTACACCCGTTGGATGCGAACGTAGAGTTTATCACACCCGATCATCACGTGATGCTTCAACACGATGAGCTTTTGCAACGGTGCATACTACGGGAGAACACTTATTTGATATTAATGAGAGAGATCACCTTATAATGCTACCGTCGCGATCAAAACAAAACAAGGTGCATAAAAGGATAAACATCACATGCAATTTAATTGTGACATGGTATAGCCTTTTCTTCTTGTGCCTTTGATGTCCATCTCCAAAGCACCGGCATGATCTCCATCACCACCAGCATGACGTCGCCGTCTCATAGTTGCCTCCACCAACTATTGCTACTACAACTATTGCTACTCTTAGCGATGAAGTAAAAGCAATTACATGGCGTTAAAGTGACACGCAGGTCATACAATAATAAAGAGACAACCATATGGCTCCTGCCGGTTGTCGTACTCATCGACATGCAATTCGTGAAATTTACAAAACGTGATCATTGCATACATTATCACAAATCACATCTTGGCCATACCATATCACAAACCCTGCTAAAACAAGTTAAACGTCCTCTACTTTGTTTATGCAATTTTTACGTGGCTTCTATGGGTCATGAGATAGAACCGTTCTAATCTACGCAAAGCCACAACGGTGATATAAAACTTGCTTATTTTATATCCTTTTTAAAGGCCTTCCTTTGAAGATCGCATCGCACTATAGCAAGAGAAACAGACACCCGCCACCCACATGTGCAATACAAGTTGCACGTCAAGTGTGGACCGGTCTCTCGTACACGGACGAGTAAAGTTGGTCCGGGCCGCTTCAATCCCACCATACCGTAAGATACAAAATGCACGTGGGAAGGTAGCAACAAAAACATCAACGCCCACAACTCCTTGTGTTCTAATCGCACCAACATCTACGAATAGATCTAGGCTCTGATACCACTAAAGGGTTCGTTGCATAGAAAACAAAAACATTCCTACGAAACAAGGGGAAGAAACCCAACGGATCTAAATCTATTAGACAAAGGTATCGAGAAGGAGATCCAATCTCTTACCCTTGAAGAACGAGCAAACGCGTTTTGTTGGTTAGTCAATCCCCGCAACTAGACTCATCTAGTCGCGAGGAGATGTATTATCCGATCCGAGATCCAATCCGACGAAGCGCCGCATGAGCAGCACCTCCGCGGTATCCACCCGTTCAGCTTGATGAAGACTTCTTCTCCTTGATCCCGCAAGCGAGGAAGGAGTAGCTCGAGATATCCCAGCAGCACGACGGCGTGGTGGTGGAGAAATCCCGACAGGGCTTCGCCAAGCAGCTGTGGGAGAGAAGAGGGAGGTGGGAGAGGGAGGCGGCGGCTAGGGTTAGGGGTGTTGTGCCCCAGCCCTCCCCTCCTATTTCTATATGCGTGGGGGGCAGCCTTTGCCCCTCCCCCAAGCACTAGTGTCGGCGGCCAAGGGGGAAGACTTGCCCCCCAAGGCGCCCCCTCCTTTTAGGGTTAGGGTTCACCTTGGGCCAGTCACATGGGCCTTTAGGGATGTGGTGCAGCCAGCCCATGTGGGCTGCTGCACCTCCCCTTAGCCCAAGTTGGTCCTACCGACAGTTGGGACCCACTTTGGAACCTTTCGGGACCTTCTAGAATTATTCCGGTACTCTGTCGGAAAAATCCTGAACTTTTCCGAAACCGAGGAAACCACTTTACTTATATGAAACTTTATCTCCGGACTCTTTCGGAGCTCCTCATGATATATAGGATCTCATCTGAGACTCCGAATCAACATTCGTTCATACCATCTAATATCTCAATGCAAACCCTAGCTACATCGAAGCGTTAAGTGTGTGACCCTACGGGTTCGAGAACATGTAGACATGATCTAATCAATAATCAATAGCGGGACCGGGATGTCCATATTGATTCCTACATATTCAACGAAGTTCTTTATCGGTTGAACCATGATATCGTGGATTCAATTAATCTCATATACGATTCCCTTTGTCTCACGATAGATCACTTGCCCGAGATTCGATCGTCGTTATCGCCATACCTAGTTTAGTCTTGTTACCGGCAAGTTCTCTTTACTCGTTCACATAGAATAGGATCCCCGTGACTAAGCACCTTAGTCACATGCTTGCAAGCTTAAGGATGTTATACTACCGAGAGGGCCCAGAGATATCTTCTCCGTCACTTGGAGGGACAAATCCCAGTCTTGATTCATGTCACCCAACAAATACCATCGAAGATACCTAAAAGCCATCTTTATAATCACCCAATTACGAAGTGACATTTGATGTCCACAAAGTATTCCTCCGGTAAACGGGAGTGACACAATCTTATGGTCTAAGGAAACTATACTTGACATATACTAAAAGCGTTGGCAATAAAACTTGTGACACAATCAATTGATATGCTTTAAATGGGTATGTCCATCACATCATTCTCCCAATGTTGTGACTCCGTTATCAAGTGACTTTAACAAGTCCTTGGCTATGAAACCTTATCCAACTCTTGACTAACGAACTAGTCATAAGAGGCTTACTAGGGACACTTTGTTGTTTATATTCCACACATGTATTTTGTTTCCGGTTAATACAATTATAGCATGGAGGACAAACATTTATTATGAACAAGAAATATGATAACAAATATTCTTTATTATTGCCTCTTGGGCATATTTCCAACAAACACCCCATAGATGAAGACCACCCATGTGAAGGCTGCAGCAGAATAGGTCGGGAAAGGCAGAAACGGCCAAAGATGGCAGCAGCAAAAATCTATCGGGAGAGACACACGATCGGAAAAAAATAAGACCGACAGCACGAGTTGTAGCGTGCGATGGAAACATCAGGCTTGGATACAATGTTAAAAAAACGCAACTTGTATTCTCAGGGGGGCCAATATCACAATATATAGTACATGTATACGTGACAAATATGCAGAAAACCCCTCATACAACATACAACGGGAAAACTATATAGATATACATGGACACATAATATAACTCTAACAGTTTAAACATGGGTGGATTTGCCAGTTTGGTGCCGAGCCATTCCACATGGCCATAAAGTATATTTTTGTCTGGCTTACCGGGGGAGATTGAATATCAAAAATAATATGGCAATGAAGAAATGGTGCAGCAATGCCGGCTGTGACTCCTGCCCAGTGCACTGCACTGCAGGAACTTGCTCTGCATCTGGTAAAAATTGGACCTTCACAATTAGGCTGCACGCTCTAGCACAATATCTCTATTTGTTGAACACGTACAGCTGAATGTTGGGTGTAATGCTTGGGCTGTTTGCTTTGCTGCCTATATCCTTGGCATGTGGAGAACACGGAATAATAGAGTCTTCAACGGCAGGAAAATCACACGACTGCAACTTCTCCAGGGGGCAGCTGATGGTATGCGGCTTTGGTCATCTAGATGAGGGAATTGCAGTTTCCACCATATTTAGGACATCTCGTTGCGCAAACCACCACTTCTAGGGAAATTGTGTAGTCTCTACCAGGTTGACATCTAACCCTGTGCAACCCAGTTTAAATACCCCCATTGACATCAAAAGTTAGCTCTAACCACACAGCAGTAAGAATACAAGCAACAGTACACTCTGTGGGCATGTAAAAAAATGACACGGTGCAGCCTTATAAGAAGAGGACTTTTACAGTACCCCAGGATTAATAGGAACCGCCCATTTTACTTAATCCAGCGGTCCACATGATTTGGTACTCCACGTTTAGCCTCACAGAGTACCGGCTCTAAAACTCAGAAAAACTGACGGAGTACCTCCATCTAAAGGGCAGGACGGTCATCTCAGCTACTAGATAGTTATTTGTTGTCTCTTTTTTTTTTTAACAACGTCTCAATTTTTGTGGGCAAAAGTCTCGCCATTGACGGCGGTGGTGTGACGGCGGCGTGGGTGTTCTGGCTGGGTGGCTGGGATTAGTTGTTCATCTTCTCCAAACTGCTTGGTCAGTTCCTCTTCTCCAAACGCTCAGAGCATAAAGGGAGATGTCCGCGACCCTGCGCCCTCGGCCAAGACGGAGGCGGATCAACAGAGAGATGACCCCGCTTTTTCAGATCATCTGCCGCGCCCCGACGTCACCAGCTGCGGCCGCGTCAGCATTCAAACGGGCCGGGAACGACGAGGTCCCGCTCAAGCTGCAGGTCCCGATTGCGCTCCTAATTTCTCCCCTGATGTAGACCATTTTTGAAGCATCAGCAGCCCCAATGCACTACAGACGACCATCAGATCTCGCAGAGGACGTGGCGGCGAGATGCGGCCATGATCGATGCCGGCGACGGCAGCCGTGTAATTGTGATTTTCAATCCCAATCGGCTGCTCCTGGGAAAAAAGTCTAATATGCAGTTTTGACCGTCATAATAATTTGACACAATTGCCCTCCAGCACGGATGGCCAGATCGACCTGGTACTCCATACCATGGATTTGGAGTACCAGGGTACGGTAAAAATTCTCCTATTGAGCAGACAATAAACATTATATTTCAATTAATTGATAACAACACATGATATATAGAGAAGACCAAAACGGTGACCAGAATATGTTAAATTGCATCTATCCATCAGGTTTAGCATCCAATGTTATGCCAAAATATAGCCATTACAAACATCATTCCCAAACACCAAAATAGAGATGCAGCCAACAAGTTATGACATCCAGATCTGTGCCATATGGTCATTACACACATCACATAATAGAGTTCTAAACAGAAGCCGATCATTCTTGTTGGGAATTCTCTGCTTGGTAGTTCAGACCAGCAGTGAAGTAAGAATAACCTCTGCTCGCGAGACGACCTCCTCTGCCCTTTCTGTTCGATTTATGGGGGCAGAGTGATCCCAGAGGACAGAGAAGCCTGGGCCTGGGTCTGGATCTATCGCCGGCGGTGATTTTGACGGCGATTTGACCGGCCGCCGTCCAGGCCGGGGAGGAGCAGATGGTCGAGTCGGTCACGACCTCAGTTCACGGGAGTGGCAAAGGGGGCAGCTCGGGGATGGAGGAGATGGTCGAGTTGGTCACTGGTACAGTGGTACTCCATGTGAGGCCCAACCGTCAGTTTAGTTGTCAATGGGTTATTTAGGCTGGGTTGCACTTGCAACAGATTAGGCGTGGACCTAGTGGAGACTGCAAAATTTCTGTAAAAGTGGTGGTTTGCGCAACGAGATGTCCTGAGCCTGGTGAAAACTACAATTCCCTCCATCTAGATCTCTAAACCAAGGGAGCAAGATCGTATTCTTGATCCGGTTAGAGAAACTTTCGAGCTAGTGGCACTGGATCTCTCACTCCATCCCTCCCTCTCTCGCCAGTTTTAAACCTGGCCGTAAATTTCGTATGATGTAACACTAGCCTTGGGGCTCACCGAAGCTATAAGGTAGAGAATCCCCATCCTTCTTTCCTCAAAAACATTTATATGCTTCTATGACACAAATCAATTATTTTCAATCATCTTCGGTGAACATTTTGCACTGTATACTGCTGAAATATGGGGGAAAAATTGTTTGATGTAAAGCACTAAAAAGTACACATGTTCACGGAGATTAATCATACTTTCTAGAAAACATCAAACACATAAAATTCTAATTCCAAACATTGTGGAAGAAAAATAGAACATTTCTAAATTAGAATCCATGGTTCCTGTCTTGTGCAAACACTAATTTACAACCAGGAAATACAGTTAAATAAGGTAATTGGTTCGGGACTCAATTAGGCAATGGGGGTGGGGATTAGACATGTTGTACCTTGTGGAGATGTACAGGAAATGTCGAAGAAGACTGGAGAGGTGGTGATTCTCCATGATGGAAGCAAATCAGAGGCGGGTAGAGCACGACGGACGGCCCACTTGTTCGTCGACGCGACGCTGCATTGTGCTCACGAGGACGCGGCACAGTTCCTGAGCGAGCACGCCTGAAAGGGATGCGACCTCCACGCGGCACGTGTGTCAGGATCTCAATGGATCTGACTCGGAGAAGATCACGAATAACATGATTTTAAGAGGAATTGAGGCTAAAACTAGGTAAATTGCAGGATTAATTGTAAGATAAAAATGCTGGACAACAAATGTAAGATTAGGGTTTCATTTATTGGTTGGTTTCAACAATACACGAGTTGGCTTATAAGGAACATGCCACCCACTCAGATTACATGAAAAGACCAAATAGCCCTCACTGTGAATACTTCCCTAATATCTCCATAATACTAATATCTTGACATCCTAGTCCTCGACATTCCTTTCCCCTTGAGACCATTGTCCAACAAGGGATAAATAAGTTTCTTCAGAAAGTTTCATCCTTGTTAAGGACTAAGGAGGACTAAAACTGATCAGCTAGAGAACAACTCCATTGATCTTGATGTCTTGGTGCCAATAGAACTGAGAACTCATTGTGTTGCATTTCTGAAAAATCCGGCAGCAGTGTATATCATTGAATATTGATAGCCAAAAATGAAGCACTGCTACAAAGTTTCTTTCTTGCTGAATTAAATTTGCAGGAGAACACATAGTGGTCGCGGTATCAATGAAGTAAGTGGAATCATGAGTACCAAATTTCACAGCCAATAAATGTCTCAATGCATATTCAGTACCTTTACCCATAGTCTTCAACCACAAGAACCGATATAAGAGTAGATCGATAGCTGGATCCCACTACACTTGTCTTCTTTTCTCAAGTGAGAACTCCAACTAAGAAGAAATGTTCTTACTGTGTAATTTCTGAAGAATAATTATAGCAGAACATGTAATCCATGGGAAAAGGTGTAGCTTATTAAACGAGAGCCGGTCTATGCCAGGATCTTATATACAAGGCAATAGCGGACATGCTTCTTTTCACGTACAGAGAACTTCAAAATAGTTATACTTCCTAGATCCCAAGGAAACTCTAGGTGTGCATGCATATGTTTCACATGCTCAGCAATGAGTTTGGTAAGACGATTAGTGGAACAAGGACCAAACTCAAATCCTTGACTACACGAGTCCACAACATCTACTCCTTGATTCATTTCTATCTCAACATCAAACTGAAAAGATGAGGCCAGTAAAGGCTTTTTGCGTTTTCTCAAAATGAAACGCAAAGGCTTTCATGAGCACAGTACAGGGTTGCTTGTTGGACATACAGTATGGAGGCAACCTGGGTTGTTACAAGCGATAGCAAAACAACAATGAAATTAAACAAGATCAAACCAACGGGGACACGAGATTTTAACGTGGAAAACCCTTCCAACAAGGAAGAGAAAATACCACGGGCGCCAGCCAGCAATAATTCACTATTTTGGGTGAGGTTACAAACGCACCGGCATATACAATATGTGGCTTATCACGTGCGGCGGCTTACAAGAGGTATTTATAGTGGTCCTGACCTAATAGGTCGGTAACAGGTGAACCCTAATCCAACTCGGTAACAACTCGTACCGTACCGCGAGGGCCCAAGCCTACCGGCGATGGGCCTCGCTTCACTCCGTCGTTAGTCTTCTCTCTTATGGAACCGGATTTGGATCACCATAAAATAACACTTCACCTTGAGACAAAATCCATCTTGTAGCATTAAACAATCCTTCACCCTGAAACACCAAAGAAAACACTTTCGGCGCCAACTAGCCTCTTGGGCTAAACAGTTACACCAACTAAGCTCGAGCAAAGCTCAAACTTAGCAACAGGATTATCATGAGTACTAATCTTGCATACCTTCAACTTACCTTGTGCAACAACATCACGCACATAATGGTATTTGACATCAATGTGCTTTGTTCTCTCATGGAACATCTGATCCTTAGTAAGGTAAATGGCACTTTGACTGTCACAAAACAGGTTAATGGAAGTATCATTTCCACAAAACTCAGCGAACAGACCTTTCAACCAAACAGATTCTTTGCATGCTTCAGCAATAGCCATGTACTCAGCCTCAGTAGTAGATTGTGCAACGACACCCTGCAAGCTAGCCTTCCAGCTAACAGCACATCCACTAACAGTAAACACATAACCTGTGGGGGACCTCCTCTTATCCAAGTCGGCAGCAAAATCTAAATCCACATAGCCTGCGAGTCCCTCACCAGTCTTGCCAAACTTCAAGCAAGCGTTGGATGTGCCGTGAAGGTACCTGAAAATCCACTGAACAGCTTTCCAATGTTCTTTAACAGGATTGGCCATGTATCGACTGACCAATCTCATAGCATAAGACAAATCAGGTCGAGAACACACCATGGCATATATTAAGGAACCAACAGCACTAGAATATGGAACTCGTGACATGTACTCAATATCTTTGTCAGAATTAGGACATTGCAACGCTGACAGCTTAAAGTGAGGAGCAATATGCGTACTAACAGACTTTGCATCATGCATGTTAAAACGATGAAGAACTTTTCTTAATGTAATTCTCCTGACTAAGAAATAGCAATCTAGATTTTCTGTCTCTTGAAATTTTCATACCTAAAATTTTCTTAGCAGTACCAAGATCCTTCATCTCAAATTTACTACTCAAATGTTTCTTCAATGTAGTGATTTTTATCATGCTCTTGGCAGCAATCAACATATCATCAACATATAACAGCAAGTATATAGGCGATCCATCAACAAATTTAATATACACACAGCTATCATATTCAGACCTCTTAAAACCATGCGACATCATAAAAGAATCAAACTTTTTATACCACTATCGAGGAAACTGTTTTAAACCGTAAAGGGGCTTCTTTAGCTTCACACGAAATCCTCCTTACCAGGCACTATGAACCCTTCTGGCTGGTCCATGTGTATCTCCTCCTCAAGTTCTCCATGCAAAAATGCAGTCTTCACTTCTAACTGCTCAAGCTCAAGATCATGCATAGCAACAATACTAAAGAATGTACGAATAGAACTATGCTTGACAACCGGCGAGAACACATTATTATAATCCACACCGGGAATTTGGCTGAAACCTTTAGCTACTAATCTTGCCTTAAACCTTGGAGGCTCAGTAGGAGACAAACCTTCATTTCTCTTAAAGATCCATTTGCAGCAGACGGCCTTCTTTTGTTTAGGCAAGCGCACAACATTCCATGTGCCATTCTTCTCAAGTGATTGTATCTCCTCGTGCATTGCACCAATTGTAAGCCCCACTTAGCGGAAATAACATTTCGCCAAGTAGAACCACAATTGGATTACATCACATGCACAAGTACGACACAAAAGATAAATAAACATAGTTCGAAATACTTTTATTACATCACAGGGGATCTTACGTCCCGAATACAGCGGAAACAATCACTCGTCTGAGTACAGACTACATCAAAGGCCAAAGGCCGGAAAATAAAAGAGGGGACCCGCCCACGGTGGTCTCAGGCTGCCGCCTAGGATCTCGATCTACTCATCGTAGTCGGCGTCGAGCTCTACGTAGTAGCCACCATCTGGATCGTCGAACTCTGCTATCGCTCCTGCATCGGTGAAAACACGGGCACCGGACACCCGATGGTATGAGTACGGGGGTACTCAGCAAGTCTAACGCACAAGAGGAAAAGAAGGTACGATGCACATGCATTGGGGTTGAAAAGGGGCTGTTTGTGGACTTGCAGCAGCAGCACCTAACAACTACAGAAGACACGCTACAACTTGCGTCTAATTAGAATAAGGGAAGAGAGCGCTTGCGCTACTGGGCTAAACTACTCACCAAGCAATACCCGTCCTGAGACAACTCCATCGTATCAAATACCCACGATGAAGAAGTTCGGACACTCACACGTTCATCAAGTTTTAGCAGGTTATTATTTGAATATGGCTATTTACTAGTCAATTTAGCTATTTAGAGATATACGGTGATGTCTATGATCTTTTTAGCCAGCACATTACCCAAGTCGTCCATAACCGCGGACTCGGCTTTTCGAAAAGATTTAACCCTGCAGGGGTGCCCAAATGTAACCATACACGTTCAATCAACCACATGCCACATAGGCATTTAGGTATCTCAACACGACATTCCCCATCACTACTACATTGGATAGAGAGCCACCTATCTGAGACTGATCCACGTGGGGAGCCCGGCCGAAACTCCTTTGCGGGCCCAAACGTTGCGTGGACGGCTTCGGGAGGGAACACTCATACGATTGCTCCTCCGTCAACATGCGATAAATGCCACGTGCCGCAAACCTATATGCGCCCCCCATAGTTGTAACCTCTCATCTTCAACATGCTTGTGCGTATGCTCCAAATGGTAAACGCCCGAACTACTTTGTGGCTCCCTAACCAATATAGCAGATCCGGTACTAAGTTGCGTAGGGTTCCATAAGTCTTCCCACGTGTGGGTAGGGCGCTCATTCTTGGATAAGCGGAAAATAACGGTTTTTCCTAGGCGACACTAGCAGAACAAATCACCATAATTGGCCTTCCGCCGGTACCTTATCATTAATATAACAACAGTGAATCCCACATAGCAAGTCTTCAATTATTTAAGATATACCAGCTAAACATGTGATAGACCACAACCAACTCCTAAGCATGCTAGTACATAGGAACTGGAAAACAATCATAGGATATAGGCAGGCATATCAGGAATATCTGGACTTCTATCAAGCTATGCAATTCTAATAGGAATCGTAAGACACAACAGAACGGAAGTCCTAAAGCATGCAAGACAGGCATAGGCATCACATGAGAAAGTTGGGGAGGGGCTACTTGCCTTGTTGCTCAGTAGCCTGGTACTGGGCTAGATCCTCGGAGGTGTCGGGGTACTCAGCAACGTCGTCGTCTACGGTAACCCCAAAACATAACAAAACGCAATATCAATACAAATGCATTCAAACAAGCATGATGACATGACATTTTAAATATGCAGAAATTTAAAGTGATAAACATTTTATTAGGCAAGTTAAATTAGGATTTAGCAATTTAATTAACAAATATGGCAATTAGGGCATTTAATTAATTCAATTAATGGAATTTTCAATTTACCCGAAAGTTAAATTAATTAAAACATGCATGCAAAAATAGATTCAAACAGATTACATTTTTAGCTTTAATTTGATATAAAATTCATAATTTTTGGAAATTTAAAACAAAAGTTATGGATTTTGCAAGATTAATTAATTAGCAAAAGATTTATTTATTTTTAGCCATTTAAATTAATTCCAAAAATTAAACAAATTTTATATTCGAACAGATTACAATTTTCTGAGTTCAAAACATATTTTTATTGCAATTTTGACAAAGGAAACATGTGGTATTTATCATTTGCAAAAACAGGACAGTAAACTAATAGCAGGGACCTAGTTGCAAAAAGATTCGAAAACTAGGGTTTTCTGCAATTTCGTCACATCTGGATCTGGGATTTACATCTGCACCGGAGGTGGATCTGCACACAGAGTATGACATGTGGGGCCTGAGGGCCCACAAGTCAGTGGCCGGAACAGAGAGGGAAAAAGGTTGGGGTTTATTCGGCCCGAGGGGGACTCGAACCCGGGATCGATCTAGGTGCAGGGAACAGGGTACCAGTCGGGCTGTTGCTGTGTTGGTGATAGATAAGGGGTGCGATGCTAGTTGAAGTAGATCTGCTGCTAACTGAAGTTGGACACTTCTTCAGGCAAACAGACAGAGAAACGACGGCGACAGGAGCCCGGCCGGCGATGGCCACGATCTGGCGGCGCCGTCCATAGCGTACTCGTTCGCGTGCGTGAGTTCTAAGGTGATGCAGATGCCCGTGCGTGTGCAGGGAAAAATAGGGCAGAGGGGCTCGAGCTCGTGCCCGCGGACGGTGGCGTCGGCCCTACGGCTACCGGCGGTGACGCTGCGCACGAAGGCGAGGTCCAGAGCAAGGGGAAGAGGGAGAGAGGAGTAGCCCGAGGGTGTGCGGTGCTCACCCCAGAAGCAGAGGAAGAAGTTCGGCCGCCGAGGAAGTAGGACGATGGCGACGGGCTCGGGGTAGACGCGCTCGGTGAAGAAGAGGAAGTAGCGGTGGCCGGCCCTGGAGTAGTGGAAGCAGCCCCTAGGTCTACCCTTCTGGATCCGCTCCGGTGCGTCGTCATCACGTCGTGCCCCTGCTGGCTACCCCATGGCGTCCGGCGTGATCCTCCTCCGGCTATGTCATGTGGTGGTTTTCGGCGGGGGGAAAGAACAGGAGAGAGAAAGGGGAAGAAGGAGGAAGGCGGCGGCGGCAGGGAAAGGAGGGAGAGGGGGGAGGCGCTAGGGTTAGGGAGAGAGGCTCCCCTGGTTGTCTTCTTATGGGGGAGGCCGGAGCCGAGGTGGCGACGGAAAGGCGTCGGGGGGAAGGCGCTGGAGACATACGCGAGCGAGGGGTGCGGGAGAGGAGGAAAAAGGAGAAAGGCCGGCTGGGCCGGGCCTATGGTGGGCTGTTCCGGGAGGAAAGAGAGAAGAGGGAAAGAGAGAGGGAGCTGGTCTTCGGCCTGGCCCCAGTTTTTTTTTGTTATTTCTTTTTTCCAGAATTAGAAGAGGAGGAAGAAAGGAGAGAACCAAAAATAAAACTAGGGTTTGCTTTTCCTCAAAATTTATTTTGTTAAAATGCAAAATCAAATATCATTTTAATTTGTTTGTCCAAAATAATTTTGGTTTTAATGTTTGTTTTTGCAATTTAGAAAAGGTGTTGCATGTGATAACACCTAAAATAACAATTTATTTTTATTTGTTTTTCTTTATTTTTGCAAAACCACAGATGCAAAACATTGATGATGTCATGAGGATGCAGCAATTAAATTAACAAGCAAGAAAAGAAGAGGGGATTACTTTTGGGATGTTACAACTCGCCACCCCTCGAAGGAATCGCGCCCCGAGATTCCAAGAAAGAAGGGAAAAGGTCCAGATACTCGGATCAAAAATGATCTTCGTGTCCAAGATCTTGAGATTGTTGCAATAGTTCTTGTAAGGTTGTTTGGAGGTAGGAGATGTGCCTGGTTCAAGGTCGATGAAAAGTTCAATAGCTCTGTCGGGTGGCATACCCGGGAGCTCCTCCGAGAAAACATCAAGAAAGTTGCCGACCATTGGAACAACTTGATTGGTTTGTAGAGGGTCGACATTTGGAGTAAAGAGGTGGACAGAAAGGACAAAAGTTTACTATGCATCGGTTCAAATGGAGCACAAATTAGCATAAAACTAATAAGTGTGTGAAGGGTAGTGGAATTGCATATGCAAGAAGGTTCAACACAAAGGCGAAGTGACCGAAGCAACATTTCTTTTCACCATAAGCATAGGTCCAAACTAAGGTACTACGGAAAACCCCGAACACGTGAAACCCTAATTTTGAAAATTTTAGGAAAGGAAAGAAAAATTCGTTTCACTTCCTTGCCAGAAAAAGGGAGGGTGGGTGGGGAAAGAAATAAAGAGAACAGAGTTCCTACTCTCGCGTATAATTTTTCCTGAATAGCTACTAAAATAATTTCTAGACTCAACTACGACCAGTAGAAAAAGGCTCCTAAAGGCGGTCCATGCTCTAATACCAATTTGTACGCCCCACTTAGCGGAAATAGCATTTCGCCAAGTAGAACCACAATTGGATTACATCACATGCACAAGTACGACACAAAAGATAAATAAACATAGTTCGAAATACTTTTATTACATCACAGGGGATCTTACGTCCCGAATACAGCGGAAGCAATCACTCATCTGAGTACAGACTACATCAAAGGCCAAAGGCCGGGAAATAAAAGAGGGGACCCGCACACGGTGGTCTCAGGCTGCCGCCTAGGATCTCGATCTACTCGTCGTAGTCGGTGTCGAGCTCTACATAGTAGCCACCATCTGGATCATCGAACTTTGTTGTCGCTCCTGCATCGGTGAAAACACGGGCACCGGACACCCGATGGTATGAGTACGGGGGTACTCAGCAAGTCTAACGCACAAGAGGAAAAGAAGGTACGATGCACATGCATTGGGGTTGAAAAGGGGCTGTTTGTGGACTTGCAGCAGCAGCACCTAACAACTACAGAAGACACGCTACAACTTGCGTCTAATTAGAATAAGGGAAGAGAGCGCTTGCGCTACTGGGCTAAACTACTCACCAAGCAATACCCGTCCTGAGACAACTCCATCGTATCAAATACCCACGATGAAGAAGTCCGGACACTCACACGTTGATCAAGTTTTAGCAGGTTATTATTTGAATATGGCTATTTACTAGTCAATTTAGCTATTTAGAGATATACGCTGATGTCTATGATCTTTTTAGCCAGCACATTACCCAAGTTGTCCATAACCACGGACTCGGCTTTTCGAAAAGATTTAATCCTGCAGGGGTGCCCAAATGTAACCATACACGTTCAATCAACCACATGCCACAGAGGCATTTAGGTATCTCAACACGACCTTCCCCATCACTACTACATTGGATAGAGAGCCACCTATCTGAGACTGATCCACGTGGGGAGCCCGGCCGAAACTCCTTTGCGGGCCCAAACGTTGCGTGGACGGCTTCGGGAGGGAACACTCATACGATTGCTCCTCCGTCAATATGCGATAAACGCCACGTGCCGCAAACCTATATGCGCCCCCCATAGTTGTAACCTCTCATCTTCAACATGCTTGTGCGTATGCTCCAAATGGTAAACGCCCATACTACTTTGTGGCTCCCTAACCAATATAGCAGATCCGGTACTGAGTTGCGGGGGGTTCCATAAGTCTTCCCACGTGTGGGTAGGGCGCTCATTCTTGGATAAGCGGAAAAGAACGGTTTTTCCTAGGCGACACTAGCAGAACAAATCACCATAATTGGCCTTCCGCCGCTGCCTTATCATTAATATAACAATAGTGATTCCCACATAGCAAGTCTTCAATTATTTAAGATATACCAGCTAAACATGTGATAGACCAAAACCAACTCCTAAGCATGCTAGTAGATAGGAACTGGAAAACAAGCATAGGATATAGGCAGGCATATCAGGAATATCTGGACTTCTATCAGGCTATGCAATTCTAATAGGAATCGTAAGACACAACAGAACGGAAAACCTAAAGCATGCAAGACAGGCATAGGCATCACATGAGAAAGTTGGGGAGGGGCTACTTGCCTTGTTGCTCAGTAGCCTGGTACTGGGCTAGATCCTCGGAGGTGTCGGGGTACTCAGCAACGTCGTCGTCTACGGTAACCCCAAAACATAACAAAAGGCAAGATCAATACAAATGCATTCAAACAAGCATGATGACATGACATTTTAAATATGCAGCAATTTAAAGTGCTAAACATTTTATTAGGCAAGTTAAATTAGGATTTAGCAAATTAATTAACAAATATGGAAATTAGGGCATTTAATTAATTCAATTAATTGAATTTTCAATTTACCTGAAAGTTAAATTAATTAAAACATGCATGCAAAAATAGATTCAAACAGATTACATTTTTTAGCTTTAATGTGATATAAAATTCATAATTTTTGGAAATGTAAAACAAAAGTTATGGATTTTGCAAGATTAATTAATTAGCAAAAGATTTATTTATTTTTAGCCATTTAAATTAATTCCAAAAATTAAACAAATTTTATATTCGAACAGATTATAATTTTCTGAGTTCAAAACATATTTTTATTGCAATTTTGACAAAGGAAACATGTGGTATTTATCATTTGCAAAAATAGGACAGGAAACTAATAGCAGGGACCTAGTTGCAAAAAGATTCGAAAACTGGGGTTTTCTGCAATTTTGTCAGATCTGGATCTGGGACTTTCATATGCACCGGAGGTGGATCTGCACACAGAGTATGACATGTGGGGCCTGAGGGCCCACAAGTCAGTGGCTGGAACAGAGAGGCAAAAAGGTTGGGGTTTATTCGGCCCGAGGGGGACTCGAACCCGGGATCGATCTAGGTGCAGGGAACAGGGTACCAATCGGGCTGTTGCTGTGTTGGTGATAGATAGGGGGTGCGGGAGAGGAGGAAAAAGGAGAAAGGCCGGCTGGGCCGGGCCTTTGGTGGGCTGTTCCGGGAGGAAAGAGAGAGGGAGCTGGGCTTCGGCCTGGCCCCTGTTTTTTTTGTTATTTCTTTTTTCCAGAATTAGAAGAGGAGGAAGAAAGGAGAGAACCAAAAATAAAACTAGGGTTTGCTTTTCCTCAAAATTTATTTTTTAAAATGCAAAATCAAATATCATTTTAATTTGTTTGTCCAAAATAATTTTGGTTTTAATGTTTGTTTTTGCTATTTAGAAAAGGTGTTGCATGTGATAACACCTAAAATAACAATTTATTTTTATTTGTTTTTCTTTATTTTTGCAAAACCACAGATGCAAAACATTGATGATGTCATGAGGATGCAGCAATTAAATTAACAAGCAAGAAAAGAAGAGGGGATTACTTTTGGGATGTTACACCAATCCATTTGTCACGATCAACCGAAGCAATAGCTTCAATGTATGTAGCTGGTTCAGCATCATGCTCCACCTGTTCAGCACAACTCAGAGCAAAATAAACAACATCACATTCTTCAATTAATCGGTTAGGGGGAACAATGTTTCTCCTTGGACGATCAGCAGCAATCGACGGTTGCTGCAAAACAGGAGGTGAGGTTTGCACAATCTCCTCATCAACAGTTTTTGTTACCTCCTCATCCAGGTGCTCCACCTGCTCTACTTGCAAACGAACCTGTGGTTCGTCCTCATCAGAAGAATCTGGCATAACATCAGTAGTCAAACTGTCCTGATACATAACAGATTCATTAAACACAACACTCCAGCTGAAGAAAGTATTTTTGGTTTCCGGATTCCACAACTTATATCCTTTCACTCCGGAACCATAACCAAGAAATAAACACTTAACGGCTCTAGGCTTTAACTTTCCATTATCAACATGAGCATAGGCAGTGCAACCAAAAACTTTCAATTGTGAATAATCAGCCGGCTCACCAGACCATACCTCAATAGGAGTTTTCTTGTCAAGGGGGATGGACGGTGACCTGTTGATCAAGTAGCAGGCGGTGTTGGCAGGCTCAGCCCAAAAATGCCTGATCATGCGGGCGTTGGACAACATGCAGCGAGCCTTGGAGATGATCGTCATGTTCATCTGCTCGGCTACACCATTCTGCTGATGCGTGTACGGGATGGTGTGATGCCTGACAATGCCTTCCTGCGCACAATAATCATCAAAGGCATGTGAACAAAATTCGCCACCATTGTCAGTACGAAGCAACTTTACCTTCCTCTCAGTTTGCCTTTCAATCATAACTTTCCACTCTTTAAAAGCAGCAAAAGTATCATCTTTAGTTTTTAAGAAGTAAGGCCAAACTCTTCTAGAGTAATCATCAATGATAGTAAGCATATAACGAGCACCACCATAAGAGGGCTTACGTGAAGGCCCCCACAAATCAGCATGTACATAATCTAATGTTCCTTTAGTGGTATGAACGGAAGCATTGAACGTAACTCTCTTATGCTTACCAAACACGCAATGTTTACAGAACGGCAACTTACTCATATTGCAGTCCTTCAGCAGTTCTCTCTTGACCAATTCTGCCATACCAAGTTCACTCATGTGTCCAAGACGCTTATGCCAAAGGTTAGTTGTACTTGGATTATCATAGTAATAACAGCAGCAGTACCAGACAAAGTGCTACCTCTAAGAATATATAACTTGGCAGAATTCATATCACCTATCATAACAATAAGAGAACCTTTTGATACCTTCAGTCGTTTATTCCCTCCAGTATACTTATACCCGTCACAGTCAAGGGTACTCAACGAGATCAGATTTCTCGCCATGGATGGTATGTGTTTCACTCATGTCAGCGTGCGCGTCATCCCATCATGGGTCTTGATTTGAACAGATCCAACGCCAACAATGTGACATTTGTTGTCGTTCCCCACACGCATGAAATCTCCAGTCTGCACAGTCTCATAAGAACTGAACCAATCTTTGTTACAGCAAATATGAAACGAACAAGCAGTATCAAGAATCCACTCATCATCACGGGTAACACATGCAGCAAAAACAGCTAAGCATTCACCATCAGAACTATTATCACCAGCAACAACAGCAACCTTACCATTACCATTACCGTCAGATTTATTCTTCGGTTGGTAAGTACCGTTCCTTTTCTCCTTGTTCTGCACCTTCCAGCAATCATCAATGGTGTGATTGGTTTTCTTACAGTACCTGCAGAACTTGTCTTGTCCTTTGGACTTTGAACGGCCTCTGCTCTTATCTCTGTTATTGTTGTTGTAGTAGTAGTTGTTATCTCGCTGCTCAGGCCTGCCTCGAACCTGCAATGCATCGCCCTTGGAGGACGATGCGTCAGACTGCACCATACCTTTCATCTTTTCCCTGGTCTGCAGGGCCTCACATACTTCCACGAGGGTTATATCATCGCGGCCCAACAATATGGTATCTTGCAGATTTGTAAAAGAACTAGGCAGCGAACATAACAACAGAAGAGCTAAATCTTCTTCATCATATTTTACCTCCATCGACACTAGGTCGGCCACGATCTCCTTGAAGATCGACAAGTGGTTCATCACAGAACCACCTTCTTGCATCTTGTGCGAGAACAACTTCATCTTCACATGCATCTTGCTGGTTAGATCCTTGGACATGCAGATCGATTCCAGCTTGGTCCACAACGCTGCCACGGATTTCTCCTGCAGCACCTCTTGCAAGATATCATTAGATAGATGAAGTTGAATTAATGACAAAGCCTTACGATCTTTGCGCTTCTCCTCAAGAGTCCACTCTTTCCGAACACATCCAGCGCCTCATCAAGATCCGAAGACTGCGATAGAATCGCACGCATCTTGACTTGCCATAGAGAAAACCTCGTCTTATAGTCCAGCAACGGTAGATCAAACTTCATCGATGCCATCGCAAAATCCTAATCTGAAACAGGGCTCTGATAACACTTGTTACAAGCGATAGCAAAACAACGATGAAATTAAACAAGATCAAACCAACGGGGACACGAGATTTTAACGTAGAAAACCATTCCAACAAGGAAGAGATTGATAGACCTGTCAGCATGTATAACAGGGCCATGTGGAAATGCATAATCTGCAGCCTCTTCACTGAATGTATTGTACGACGCCTTGTTTCGTTGGCCACCAGAACGATTACATCAGGCGGGAGGTTTCCCACCCACAAACTATGACTGTCAAGTGCACCCCTCGCTCCTACAGCCGCCATCTCATGGGCAGGCTTGTTACAGGTTCTTGGAACAAATTCAAAGCTAAACATTTGAAAAGAAGTTGACACAATTTATCATGTTGCTCTTCTTCATATGTTGCTGCTCAGGAGTGCCAACAAACACATCAACAAACGCATTTGACAAGTCATATGTTTCTTCATCATAGACATCGAGCACTGGTATATTAATTTGCACCCGTTGTTCTGAAATGTGTCCTTTCATGTGTGGAGTAACAGGCTGAGAGCTGTCGCTGACTTCATCTTGAGGAATGGCAGAAACGTCATGGCCTATCATCATTATTAATTTCAGAGAACAACACCCGTGAATAATCATCAAGGATTTGTAAATCTGTGGGATCTGCATGCTTCACTTCTGCTTCGGTACACCCCCTCCCCAAACTTAAACTCAAACTTAAACACAACAACGGTTGAGATCTTTCTATACCCCTTCGTAATTAAGGGTATGATAGTCACTAATAAGTTAATAATTTCTCATTGAGGGATAATTAAGTCGTATGTACCCTGAAAAACCCCATATGAGAATATGTACGGATTGGTATGCCTAGGCCCCACTCAACATATGTATGATTGTACAACGACCCAAATCGGCGACTTCCGCAGCTCCGTCTGCGGCTGCGTGATGTGCTCCCGCTGCACGGCCGGAATACTCCATGTGATGTCTCGCCTCTGCAAGCTCGGCTCCCCACCACGTCACTCGCCGCCGAAAGGCCACAACCAGGATCTCGCCGCTTCAAGGTTGCTACCGAAACCCCTGGCTGCCCTTGCGCTACTCGCCGACGGCAACCCTGGCGGCCCTCGCGATAATCCACGTGCACCTTCTAGTTGCCGCCGTCTGCCTCCGCGGTAGATCTCGCGCTCATTCTAGGCGTTGCGGCACAAGCTCCCAGGGCCCTCTTGCAGCTTTTATACAGGTTGCACTGTTGACGGTGATCACTATGGTACACAGCTATTCACCTTGCACCATGGGAGATGAGAGCTTGTATTTGTCCCGTTCATGGCCGCTAGTATGGCTTGGAGATGACAGACGCCTAACTCTTCATGGTGGGCCTTGTTAACGTGATAAAGCAAAGACAGTTCCGCTAGACACGGCGATCGTCTATTGCTATACATATATGATTTGCGTCCGTCTGTACGGGATTGATACGGATCACAGTGGAAAACGGTCAGGATTATTGGCAGTAAAAACTAATCTACCCTTTTTAAGTTTTGGGAGGGGGGTGTACCGAAGCACAACTGTAGTTGACAGTAAGTACGGTATCAATACCAACCATTTGTAGCTCTCAAAGCATTATCGGCCATGTAACCATGCTGATATTGGATTAAGGGTTTACGACCATGCTGATTCATTGATTGAAATATCATTTCCATCACTCCATATGCAGAGAATAGGTGGTTGAGCACATCAGTAGGCAGTGGATGTTTAACCTGATGCATCACCACACTCAGCACTCTGCCGTGAAGAGTTGGACAGTAGCTCCATGTCATAGCACTCGTTTCATCATAATCAGAGCATGAGCTTGTGTCGAGTATCTGATGGTGTTGACCTGTGTGACTGTTGGATTGGTTCCGTTGCAACGATCTAGCAAGTCCACTGCCCATGCCATCAAACACGCAAGGCCAGAGAACCAGATCTAGTAGCACCTTCTTGAAAATATGGCTGCCATCCCGTGCTCTTGTAACTTGCTGCTGGGAGGCCTCGCATGGCATGCACGCAGCGGACGGGGCTGCGCCGGACAGCCCAGGGGTGGCATCGGCGGCGGAGGTCACCCCGAAGACACGTGGAGTGGCCGCGACGGTGGAGGTGGTTCCGAAGAGGCTCGGGGTAGTGGGTGAAGATGAGATGGCCTCGGGACCGCGTTCAACGCCGGTGAGGTCGCCCATGCCGAGGCAGCGGTGGAGGGGGCGGCGGATATGGGTCGGTGAAGGCGGGGAAAGGGGAGGGCGAGGGTGCCGCCGGGGAGAAAAAGTTTGGGCCAGAATCGTCGCTGACAACGTGGTCCGGCGCTGGCGCGCAGGCCGGCAGGGGTGCGGCATCCACTTTCCGGCGACGGCGAGCGAGCGCGCGATGGCGTGCGAGCGCGGCGGTGGAGGCTGGCCATTGGGGGTCAGCAACTCAGCATGGTGATGAGCTTCGGATTTGAAATTCGAACCCGGCCGACGGAGATTGGGCACCAGAGAGTGGTGCTTGTCTGTGAGGGTGGTGCAGGGGTGGCAGGAGTGGACGGCGGCCTGGACGCGAGGGAGGCCGAGGCCGCCCAAGAGGGTGGGGAGCAAATACCGGATCTTTTCTTTTTTTGCGGGGGTACAAATACCGGATCGGTGGTTAGGTATACAAATATAACACCGAGTACATACCCTAGAAAAATACCGATCTGGTATACAAATACCTAGCCTCTCTCTTCTTTTCCCCCAAAGTTCCCAAACTGTCGCCGCGCCAGTCTTCCCGCCGTCTGTCTTCGCCATCTCTCGATTCCGTGCGATCAAGAAAAGAAACAGATAAGTTCGCTTAGCCTTGATTTATTTTTGAATTCCTCGCTACGTAGCCTCGCATTGCCCTCTTCTTCTCCCCCCAAGTTCCCAACCTCCGCGAGTTCCCGTCGTCTCTCGTCTCTGCGTCTCCGCTCCGCGCCTCCGCCGATTCCGTGGGATTAGAAAAAGAAACAGCTCGATTTCATTTAGGCTTCTTGTTTTTCAATTCCTCGTTTTCGGATTTCGCCTCACTTTGAATCTTGTTTATTGATTGATTAGCGATGGCTGGACGTGTTGTTGCTGCCGCCCATCCGCCGCTGCTGAAGAAACCTGGGCGGACTTCTTTGAGCGAGAATTGGAACAGAGACAAGGCCACCGGCGGCGGCGTTTCGTCCACGGATGATAGGAACGGTGGGAAGATGGCGGGACGGGCTTCCGTGAGCACAAGCTGGGTGCTGGACAAGGAGCTCCGCCTCGCCGACCACGCCGCCCGCCCAATATCTTGCTGGGTCGGAGACAAAAGGCCGGCAAGCCGCGCTCCCTCGGTTGATCGCAGTGACAAGAAACAGAAACCCGTAGCTGCCATCGTCGAGCCGGCCAAAGGCGATCCAGCGCCGGAGATGGTGTACGCTGGTTTGAGGTTTGCTCCTAGCTGGATCGGGGGGAAAAGGCCGGCGAGCCGCCCTCCTTCTGCTGATCGCACCGATAAGAAGCAAAAACCAGTCGTCGAGACCGAAGCTACCACAGTCGGGACAGAGACCGAAGCTGCTTCTGCCGCAGTGATCGTCGTCGAGCTGGAAGCCGAACCAGCGCCGGAGAAGCTGTACGCTGGGCCGAGTTTTTCCATCTCCCCGAGTCCTAGCGAGCTGCCACTGCCATGGCTTCTCGTACTTCCTCGATACGCTTGCATGACTGTTTAGTGGAACGGCAGAGAGTTCCTTCGTAGTAGTGGATTGAGCAGTATAGGCGTAGAATTCAACACTGGCAATAGGCATCTCCTAGCATCTCAAGAAATGACACATTGATCCAACAACTGTATTTCTTTTACAATATCTATCCAGATAGTTGTAATCTGCTACATATAATCGGGCACATCTGAATATATGGCAGATTTTACACAAACAGTTACAAGGAATGTCGCTACGAATGCATTCACAGATCTACAATCTCCATCAGCAAAATCTACTAAGACGCACAATATACAGAGTTGTTCGAGTCAATGTGCCATCTGCTCCCTTCGTGACCCCAGACTAAATGCAGTCAGTTGACAAGTACAAAGCGCTCGTGAGCAGGTCGAATTTCAGAAACAGTAACGCCATTCCTACAATCGTCCACATCCTGCCATGATGATTCTGCTCTTGTCTTTTGGAACTGTTGTTCTCCCTCAGCATTTGCATGAGATTATCTTGCTCTTCTCTGCTTCCCATAGCGTGATCTTCCTTTGTAATCCTGCCTCGGTGCCTCCTCTGCTTCTCGATGGAGATCAGTGCCTATGGATAGAAGATACTGTAAGAGCACATTGCCTGAACATTCTAGTTACTCAAATAAGGTGAACATATATGTAGCATTGAAGTTACAAGAGAAGGATCAAAAGTTAAACATTTAATGACAGGAGTCAAGTACTACTAGGATGCACATGTGCCTTCAGCAAACACCTTCTCAAGTTGTGAGTTTGATATTACAGATATTTCATATTTCTGTTACTAAACAATCAATTACCAATTAGGGCTTGTTTGGCTGTCCGGGTTAAATAGCCCCGGGAAAATAATCCCGGCCGAGAATTTGAAGAAACAGGTGTAAAACCTCAGGATTTTATTCCCGACCTCCGGACTAGGGGAAAATTCTCCCCAGGGAAAAGGCCGGGATCTCCCCGGGATTGCAGTTACCAAACAAGCCCTTTGAGGGGTTGTGAACCACCATTGCCGAGAACTGAGCAAACCCTAATTATCACAAGTTATATCCGAAACAGCTAGAGCAACCTAGGTGATCAGCATAGTATGAACTGTCCATGGACATGATTTGGCCATGTAATACTTCCAATTCCAGGAGCACGCGTCTACAGTCTCTTTGGGTAGCTTTTGACGAGAAACCAAAAGTTGATTCACTACAAAACTTTACAACCTAACTGAACAACAGGAGTGAAAATTTTGCTTAACAAATGAAGGGCAAAAGAAATGCCATCCACTTGACTGGTCTGTTTAATTGAAAGCTCAAACCTGCAGTGACCAGCCCACCTGGGTGATAAAAGGTTCAGATGATAAGCTAGCAACAGAGTAAAAATCAGTGAAAAGACATTCAAGCAACAATGCGACAACGAAACAGTAGAACAGATGGCACCTGAAGGATTGATTGTTTTCAAAAGAGCACCTAATCTCCAATATTTCCAACATCACATCTTCTTGAGGAAATTGATGTGAAGTGCTGGATGGAGCTGAGACTGGAACCTGCATATTAACCAATGCATGAGCTATTTGAATGATATTACGATTAAAATGTACAGATAATGTATTATATCCATCATGCAATGATATTACGATCATCCGTTATAAGTTCTAGTCTGTTAGCCTTTGCTTCCTTCGTAATCCTCAGGAACAGAAAAAATCATCTCTTCGAGACTGCAGCAACTATCATGCATGCAATAGAGGCGGTCAAATCGAAGAACTACCATTTTAGAACTTCAGATGTACTGCATACAAGAAAACCTTTACATTGCAAAGTAGCTACAAGCTACAAGCTACATGCCTAATGCAAAGAGGCAAATACTACGCCAGACATCTGTAGCGAGGCATCAATAGAACCAAAGGAAACAACTTCTCCACCAGTGCAACTGTACAAAGCACCAAGGGGAACTAACACTGCAGTTAAACACAAAAGCGACAATTGGATGTCGCTTGTGCTGACCCTATATAATGGCGGCCTTCGGTCGTCTTGCTGTTGCTGGGTTGAGAGGAAGATCCTTTATACAAGATTCGCAGACATTGGCTTGATACGGTAGTAACCTGCCCGCGAGAAATACCATACTCATCAGAAACATAGTTCAAGGATCCTGACATTAACTAAGTCTCAAGGAAACCTGTATCCATGGTCAGAATCACACACACATAGATGAAATATTAGCTCTTCCACAATTTCTAGCTGTTATTACTTTTATCATTAGTTCGTTACAATACAGGTCTGGAGTAAGTGATCAGTTGCGACTATTTGCTGACTCACGTTGCATGTTTTCAGTCCATAATCAACATTCAACAATGAAAAATAACACTATAAAAGCATAAACAAACTATGAATAGCATGGTCTCCAAATTTACAATCTCTAACTAAATTGGGTTCTATACTGCAGAATGTGGACTGCAGAATGAGGACAATAGGAGTGCAAAGCATCTAAGATGTGCTATGATATTACGTTGCTAAGCACTTGATTAGACAAAAATATAGAGGACAAATAACACAATCTCAAACTTTTACATTTTCTAGATAAGGCATGACAAGAGTATAGTTTAAGAACTATGGAAATATGTACTAGTGGAATTTATCTCCAAAAAGGTTAACCAAGTTAGGTGTGCAACGAATTTTCTCTTGTTTCTTTATAAGCTGACACGATTTGTTGATCATATTGCTGTACGTACGCGTGCAAGCATGAAGGTATAATCCGAAGAAAAAGGTCCGCTTTTCAACACTGAACTATTGCATAAGTTTCTTTTTCAGACTTGGACTCTGAAACCAGTTGTTTTTAACTTTGAACTCTTGACACAATTTACTTTAGCCCCCTGGCCCTGTCCCAGTTATCTGCTGACAGAGATGACACGCCCTTTTACAAATAAGCAACTTGGCCACGTTAGCAACTTCAAGTACAAGATTCTAATCAAGTGCTAGTAGAGTGGAAACACTACAAATTGGCCCTGAGGCCCAAACTGTACAAACAATGAAATGAGGACAATATATGATGACTTGAGACACAAAAACCCTAGGGCAACTTCTAATTTACACTTTATACCATGCAAATTAATTAAAATACGAGTAAGTGAAATCATATGTAGAGAGTAAAAAATAACTGGGAAAAAAGGTAAATGGACAAATACCTTATTCAAGTATTGATATTACTCCTCCCTTGCATCCTCAGAATCCGAGACAGCCATCAGAGTGCATAAACCAATGATGTGTCCATTAAGGCATATATAATACTCAACAGAATCATCATAGGCATCCAACCTTAGGGCAGCAGTTCTAGGTATCAGATCTGCTTGCAGCAAATCCCATAGCTTTGCTTTACAGTAAGGACACACCTCGGTTGGATGGAAATTTGCTTGCCTCTCAATCAGCACCTTCTTGAACCTTGAAGAAGCAAAAGACTTGAAGATGCCACGGAAAAAACCCAGGTCGCCTTCGTCACCCTCGTCAAGATGCTCGCAAGGATCCGAAACATACAACACATCGGTCCTGCACGTCTGAGGCAAGAAGCTCTTTCCAGAAGTCCTCGAAAAACGGGTCTTCAGAACAAAGTGCCCTGGGACATGGACGTTACCGAAGAGACCCCCCCTGGTGCACCCTGAGCAATGAATAAGAAGCTTTCCTAGCGCCTTCCAGTTGCCATCGACGATATGGCTGCCACCCGAGTGCAAGTCCTGCATCATCTTGGGTGCCCTGGCATGGCAGAACTCCTTCCACAGAACCCGCCTGGCGATCTCATCGAACCACTTGCAGACGCGCGAGATGAGGGCAATCATCCTCGGGTTCCAGTTCATGTGGCGGAAAACAAGGAAAAGGGCATCCTCGCTGATGTGCCCCTTGAGGCAAAGGCAGCTCGCGGAGTGAGTGCAGCGGCACTGTTTCACCACCAGCACCATTTCCAACAGTGAACAAAACTCGACTTCTGCTTGGACCCCTGAACCTTGCATCACTTAGTTCCTTAGTTCATACGCCACTAATGACAATTCCACAAAGGTTAACAAATCTCCATCATTTTTCTTGAAAAAGACTGATGTTATTAGTTCAGGTAGTTGATTTGATTGAACGCGCATTTTCAGTTGTTCTTGGACAATGGCTGGACGCACACAAATCATTCCCGGACACAAAGCAAACAAATCGTTCCGCGACTAAAAAATGTTTGGATTTGACTGCACAGAACAAAGCTCATTAACAGCATCCGAATTCCGAAGTGAGAGCTAGGGCTTCCTTACCAACAAAGGGGAGAAATCACTCCCAAGTCCGGATGGATAGAGGGACGAAAGGAATCTCCACTCTTTTCCGGTCCAGCAGAGCGGGTCGAGGCGGGGGAGGGACGCGAATGAGGGGAAGAGACCTGTCGGTCCGAGGCGGGAGCCGGCTTCGGTCGGTCGAAGGACAACACTGGGAGGGAGTGCACGAGGGGTTTCCGGCGGAGCCGCGGACAGTTTCTGGCGGGGCGAACGGGGGAGCCGGAAGGGCTGCCGGCGAGGTGGTCGACGCCGGAATCCCGCAGGTGGGGCGGGCGAGGCGAACTTTTGTGAAGAGGAGTGAAGGCGAGAGAGGAAGGCTGGACGAGAAGGAGCGGGCCAAGGGTCCAGTGTGACTGTGTGAGACCATTTTTTTTTTTAGATGGACTGTGTGAGTATAGGTGGCCAAACGTGCCGGCCCGGCCCGGCACGGTGCCGGCACGGCCCGGTTAAGGCACGGCCGGCCCGATTAGTAAACGTGCCGTGCCGGGCCGGCCCGCGTGCCGCGGCCTGACCTCCGGCACGGCCCGGGAGGCACGCCGACGGCCCGTCAGGCACGTTTGGCCCGTCGGGCACGGCCCATTTAGCATAAATACGGCCCAAAAACTGAAAAAAAAAGTAAAAAAATAAAAAATTATAAAAAAAAAAACTAATCGTGCCGTGCCGGGCCGGCCCACGGGCCGCGACCGGGAGCTGGGCACGGCACAGAGCGGGCCCGTGCCGCGGCACGGCCCGTTAAGATCTGTGCCGTGCCTGGGCCGGGCCAAATTCTCCGTGCCTCGGGCCGGCCCGGCTGCAACGGCCCATTTGGCCACCTATATGTGTGAGACGTTGCTACCTAAATCCTACTGTCCATTTTGAGAGCATTTTGAAGGAGGGGTAGTAGAGCTTATCCCTTCCCCTCCTCTCTTTTTCCCCCTTCTAGCCACCTCATTTCTTCTTCTCCCTCTCTTTTTTCCGTTGAAACATTGCCTCCTCTCTCATGTGACGGCCTCGTGCTGACTGGTCATATGCTTAAAAGCTTTCCTCCTCACAATATGCGTCATCAACAATAGGCCACCTACCATAGTCGTCGGTTGTCGGTGCCCCGAGAAAGCTTTCAATATAAGCTCGACGGGAGTTTATTATTGCCCTTCCATTACTAGTGGGTGTCGTCATTATCCAATTATTATGGTAGTTATATCTTCATCTTTCGTTTGGTTCATGGTCAGCTCTTCTCGTCCTTTCTTTTTCTCCTCATCCAGTCGTGTCCTTTCTTGTCCTTTGTTTCTTTTTCTCAACCACATCACCCCCTCTTTCAAGTGGCATTAGCTTTCCTCCTTTTCCTCCTCACAATGTGCATACCAACATTCAACCACCGACCACAACCGACAAGTGTCGGTGCTCCGACAAAGCTTCAACATAAGCCGGATGGGAGTTTATACCCCTTCTAACACTAGTGGGTCTCTTCATTGTCTCGTTATCATCATGTAATCTCTTCCTAGCATCATGGTCAACTATTCTCATTTTTCTCCTCCTCTATCTTCTCCTTCCTCCACTCGCGTGGACCGATGGTAGCGAAGGAGTCCGTGCCGTAAGACATCTAAGTTGTTTCTTATCTACTTTATATCTCTCTTTCCTCAATGTCACCTCTAAAAATGGTCAAGGTAGTCTTGTCTAAGATGGCTCGTACTTTGGAATGGTATTCCGTTTTAGGTTAGACTAGCAAATATGCCTGTGCATTGCAACGGGAGAAAAACATGAGCACCATTGACGATAAGGCTACCAATCCCTTAATTCCTATTCGACGTGTCGCATGTCGTCAGATGAGATACATCATGCATGATAGTCGACCTCACTGCGGTCCACCAAGCGAATTGTTTGCCGTCATCCACTACTTCACCCCTTCTGGCTTCTCGGTCGTCCATGTCAGGATGTCTCAACTCATTAGACTTTGCATCTTTGGAAAATAAAATATGTAACGCAACCCTTTAGCATCACAATATCTTCACGGAAATTTAATTAACAGCTAGGTTAGAAATTACATACACGCACACCACTCACGCACGTCTAGCAGTAGTCAGTTAGAGGAGATCATGGGCATCACACGATGAGCTGATCAGTCGGAACCACCTGTATATAAACAGCTGACTGAATAAAAGTGTGTTGCATCCTCCCTCTATTCTATCTCTCTTCAGTGTTGATAGGCTATCCCTATAGTATATATAACAAATTATGCGAGTACGAATACTCACTAGTGGAAAAATGGTCTTTCGGAAGGGGGGGATCCATTAGGCCCGGTTCAGTGACAAACCGGGACCAATGCCTGGCATTGGTCCCGGTTCGACCGGCCAGGGTCCCGTGAGGCATTGGTCCAGGTTGGGCAGGGGGCATTAGTCCCGGTTCGTGCTGTCAACCGGGACTAAAGCTCCTTCAGAGCATTAGTCCCGGTTGACAGCACAAACCGGGACTAATGCTCTGAGGGATAGTCCCGGTTGACAGCACGAACCGGGACAAATAGTCCCCTGCCTATAAAGCCAGCCAACTTCTACTCCTCTATTATTTTTTTCTGCTAGGAGGTGTGAGAGGTGGATGCTAGTTTGTTTTCCTTTGCTATGCACTAGAGGTGTTCGATGAAATGCCCAAGCCACATTTAAGTTCACACAAAATGATATGAGGTGCCCGAGCCACCCTTAGGCTTTGTCCTCTCTCTTTTCTCCGATCGATCGAGGTTAATTAGCAACCTTTGTCCTTTTCATCTGTAATTGATACAAATTTTGCATGTGTCGATATACGGTGGTCATTTCAGTATTCAAGATGTTATTCTAATGGTATTTGATAAACTTAATTATATGATATGCAGATGGATGTACGGCGACCGACGTAGTTCCGATTTTATTGCAGGCCTGCATAAATTTATCCATGTGGCTGAGGCAAACAAAGATGATGGTTTTATGCCTTGTCCATGTGTGGACTGTTGGAACATTAAGGAGCACTCTTCCTCGAGAACCCTTCAAGGCCACCTGCTTCGGAGAGGTTTCATGCCCAGCTATAATTGTTGGACCAAGCACAGAGAAAGAGGGGTTATGATGGAAGACAATGAAGAAGAAAAGGATGATGAGAACTATCCTATGTTCCCTGAAGAATACGGTGATACTGCGATGGAAGACAATGAAGAAGAAGGAGGTGAAGAACAACGGGCGTCAGATGAGCCCGATGATGGTCTTGGTCGGGTCATTTCTGATGCAAAATGAGAATGCAATACAGAAAAGGAGAAGCTGAAGTTGGAGGCCATGCTAGAGGATCACAAAAAGTTGATGTACCCAAATTGCGAAGATGGCAGCACAAAGCTCGGTACCACACTGGAATTGCTGAAATGGAAGGCAGAGACTGGTTTATCTAACAAGGGATTTGAGAAGTTACTAAAAATAATGAAGCCGAAGCTTCCTAAGGATAACGAATTGCCCGAGACTACGTACGAAGCAAAGAAGGCTATCTGCCCTCTAGGATTAGATGTGCAGAAGATACATGCATGCATCAATGACTGCATCCTTTACCGCGGTGAGGAGTACGAGAATTTGGATGCATGTCCGGTATGCACTGCACTGCGGTACAAGATCAGACAAGATGACCATGGTGATGTTGAGGGCGATGACGAGCCCCCCAGGAAGAGGATTCCTGCTAAGGTTATGTGGTATGCTCCTATAATAGCACGGTTGAAACGTCTGTTTAGAAACAAAGAGCATGCCAGGTTGTTGCGATGGCACAAAGAAGAGCGTAAGAAAGATGGGAAGTTGAGACACCCCGCCGATGGGTCGTAGTGGAGAAAAATCGAGAGAGAGTTCTCGAACTTTGCAGGTGATGCAAGGAACTTATGGTTTGGTCTAAGTACAGACGGTATGAATCCTTTTGGGGAGCAGAGCTGCAGTCACAGCACCTGGCCCGTGACTCTATGTATCTACACCCTTCCTCCTTGGTTGTGCATGAAGCGGGAGTTCATTATGATGCCCGTTCTCATCCAAGGCCCGAAGCAACCCGGCAACGACATTGATGTGTACCTAAGGCCATTAGTTGATAAACTTTTGCAGTTGTGGGCCGTACCAGGTGTACGTATGTGGGATGAGCACAAACAGATGGAATTTGACCTACGAGCGTTGCTGTTCGTAACCATCAATGATTGGCCTGCTCTTAGTAACATTTCAGGAGAGTCAAACAAGGGATACAACGCATGCACGCACTGTTTAGATAAGACTAAAGGTACATATTTGGAAAAATATAAGAAGGTTGTGTACCTGGGGTGTCGTCAATTTCTTCCAGCCAATCATCCCGTAAGAAAGAAAGGCAAGCATTTCAAAGGTGAGGCAGATCATCGGAAGAAGCCTAACCTCCCTGATGGTGATGCTATATTTGGTATGGTCAAGGACATAGAAGTAATCTTTGGAAAGGGTCCTGGCGGTCAATCTGTTCCGAAAGACGTCGCTACCGGACACGCGCCCATATGGAAGAATAAATCTATATTTTGGGAGCTACCCTATTGGAAAGTCCTAGAGGTCCGGTCTTCAATCGATGTGATGCACGTGACAAAGAATCTTTGTGTGAACCTGCTAGGCTTCCTCGACGTGTGTGGGAAGACAAAAGATACACCAGAAGCACGGGAGGACCAGCAGCGTATGAAAGACCCAAACAACAAGCATACGGATAAAGGGCGTCATTACTTAAGCAGCTACGCTCTTACGAAAGCAGAGAAGGAAATATTTTTTGAATGCCTGAGCAGTATCAAGGTCCCGGCTGGCTTCTCGTCAAATATAAAGGGAATAATAAATATGGCAGATAAAAAATTCCAAAACCTGAAGTCTCATGATTGCCACGTGATTATGACGCAGTTGCTTCCGATTGCATTGAGGGGGCTTCGATCGGAAAATGTTCGAGTACCCATTGTGAAGCTATGTGCATTTCTCAATGCAATATCTCAGAAGGTAATCGATCAAGAAAGTCTGACAAGGTTACAGAAGGATGTGGTCCAATGTCTTGTTAGTTTTGAGTTGGTGTTCCCCCCATCATTTTTCAATATTATGACGCATCTCCTGGTTCACCTAGTCGACGAGATTGCAATTCTCGGTTCTGTATTTCTACACAATATGTTCCCCTTCGAGAGGTTCATGGGAGTCTTGAAGAAATATGTTCATAACCGTGCTAGGCCAGAAGGAAGCATCTCCAAAGGCTATGGAACAGAGGAGGTCATTGAGTTTTGTGTTGACTTTATTCCCGACATTAAGTCGATTGGTCTTCCTGAATCGCGACATGAGGGGAGACTTAGTGGGAAAGGCACGCTAGGAAAGAAAGCAATGATATGTAGGGACGGGCATTCTTTCACTCAATCACACTAAAAAGTTCTACAAAGTTCCACCTTCGTGGCTCTGTATATCGAGGTACACAAGAATATTGTACGCTCAAAAAACCCAGGGAAGCCTGACTCCTGGATTAAACAAAAACACATGGAGACTTTCGGCAGTTGGTTGTGATTACATCTCATGAATGACACCGATGTTGGAGATCAACTCTACTTATTGGCCGCGTCACCATCTTCGACTGTATTGACTTTCCAAGGGTACGAGATAAATGGGAATACATTTTACACGATCGCCCAAGATAAAAAGAGTACCAACCAAAACAGTGGTGTTCGTTTTGATGCAACAGACGAGAATGGACAAAAGGACACATACTATGGTTACATAGAGGAGATATGGGAACTTGACTATGGACCTACTTTTAAGGTCTCTTTGTTTCGGTGCAGTTGGGTCAACATGAATGGAGAAGGGGTAAAGGTAGATCAGCTCTACGGAATGACAATAGTGGATCTCAAGAATCTTGCGTACAGAGACGAACCATTCTTCCTATCCAATGATGTGGCTCAGGTTTTCTATGTGAAGGACATGAGCTCCAGACCGAAAAAAAGAAAAGATAAGGAAACAAATACATCACACGATGAGCCAAAGCGTCACATAGTTCTTTCAGGAAAAAGAAACATCGTGGGAGTCGAGGACAAGACAGACATGTCAGCAGACTATAATAAGTTTGATGAAATTCCGCCCTTCACAGTGAAAACTGACCCAAGCATCCCGTTACATAATGAAGAAACTCCATGGTTACGGCCGAAGAAGCGATCATAGCGATCATGATCTAAGTATGAGTGTAATAATATATTAAACAATTTATGTATGAGTGTTCTCAAAACCTTTTTATATATGAGTGTTATCACATGCATTACACAATATATGTATGATCGAGTGTTCCCAAATGCATTAAACCTTTTATGTAATTTGTATTCGGTCGATTATCTGAAGGATTTCTGTATAGAACAAAACACACGGTTTCACCTGCATACAGCCCAACGGTGGCTCGTGAGTGCCTGCAGCTGGTCGCCGTCGTCCTCAGCCATGCAGCAGCGCGCAGGAGAGCGCCCACTTACGCATCGTGCTGGCTCCGTTTCACTCTTTCTACTGCAACAAAAACTGGTGAGAAGTTCGTCGTCGCCTTGGTCCGTCGAGAGAGAAGCCTACCCATTTTAAGCGGGCATTCGATCCAAGCAGCGGCAAGACTTCTCTGATGATCTGCAACCGTCCCAACAAGTGTTGGGGATATACCAGATCATCAAAGAAGCCCTTGCCGCTGGTTCCCAAAAGTGTTACATATCATCATAGTTGATGGCTTGTATTCGGTCGATGAACTGAAGGATTTCTAGATAGAACAAAATACACGGTTTCCCCTGCATACAGCCCTACGGTGACTAGAGAGTGCCCGCATATCAAATGCACCGTAGGACGTATGCAGGGAATCTGATTGATTTGTATTCGGTCTTTGCCCTCCGGACTAGCCGTACTCTTGTTCTTCATACCCTCCTCATGGTGGGTATTTATAGCTAAAAGATCTGGGCAAATCTTCATCTTTAGTCCCGGTTGGTAGCTGGAACCGGGACTAAAGGAGCGTTGATATGTGTGCCTTATCTTCTGCTTGAGATCCAACAGCTCACAAGGGCTCGAAATAAACACACTCTGATCCAACGGCTCACAAGCGCTCGAAGGAAACACACGATCCGTGTGCACACGATCCAACAGCTCACAAGCACCCGAAAGAAACACACTCTGATCCAGCGGCTCACAAGCGCTCGAAGGAAACACACGATCCGTGTGCACACGATCCAACAGCTCATAAGCACCCGAAAGAAACACACTCTGATCCAACGGCTCACAAGCGCTCGAAGGAAACACACGATCCGTGTGCACATGATCCAACAACTCACAAGCACTCGAAAGAAACACAACTCTGATCCAACGGCTCACAAGCGCTCGAAGGAAACACACGATCCGTGTGCTAGCTTCTTGCCATATCACTATATATATGTAGGCTTGGCCGCCATTGCCATATCACATCTAAACTCATATCTGCAACCTCATCACTCTCCCATGGCTTCCACCGTACTAACCTACCGTCAGGCCGAGGAGCTTTCCGCCTCAAACTACCCCTGCCCGCCCGGCTACCGCGTCCCCGCCGGCTGGATGCTGAGCGCCGGAGGCGTGCCGGTCCCTCCTGTCCCTCAAGGTGTGGCGCGCCGGGCGGCCATCACGAACCACTACTACCTCGAGCTCACACCGGAGCAGCGGATGGATCCGGGCTGACATCCCGACTACCGCCCGACTTGGGAAGCCTTCTTCATCAATCGGTGTGAGAGGGCGCTCACCAGGTACGAGGGGGACGGCCCGCCTCCTTCGGACTTCAACGAGGCCGGCCGTCGGCTGTGGTGGGCTGGTCGGACTCTCCAGGGCGTTATGAACTACATCACGGCAGGTGATAACCCCCGCCTGCGCTACCCTAACATGCAGTCCGGGGGTGCTCACTCGTCGAGGTTCGAGCCACGAGCGCCGTATGAGTATGATGACAGAGACAATGACGATGACGGCGACTATGAGTATGAGTATTATAGGCCTAGGCAGGAGTATGACTAAGATTGTTATGACAACTGATCCACTGTTGTCATTCTGTACCGTATCCGGTCGATGAACTAGTTATTATCAAATGATCCACTGTTGTCATTATGTACCGTATCCGGTCGATGAAAAATAGATATGAATTAATTCAATAGATATAAATTAAATGAATATATATAAATGAAAATGATTAGATATAAATTAATTCAATAGATATAAATTAAATGAATATATATAAATTATATAAATAGATAGATTACATTTTTATCAACAATTTGATATTTTAATTGCATTTTTTCTGATAAACATATGAAAAGATATTGAATTTATAAGTTTAATGACTTAATTAAGTTCAAATTCCAAAAAAATTAATTAAATGAATTCACCTCTGATCTCAAACAAAAATGGATTTGTAATAAATATATAGATTACATTTGTATGAACAATTTGATATTTTAATTGCATTTTTCTGATAAACAGATCAAAAGATATTGAATTTATAAGTTTAATGACTTAATTAAGTTCAAATTCCAAAAAAATTAATTAAATGAATTCACCTCTAATCTCAAACAAAAATGGATTTGTAATAAATATATAGATTACATTTTTATGAACAATTGATAATTTAATTGCATTTTTCTGATAAACAGATCAAAAGATATTGAATTTATAAGTTTATTACAATTTTTAAAAACTTAATTTCCAAAAGGTCTTTAGGTCCGGTTCATATTACCAACCAGGACTAAAGGGTATTTTGGCGCGCGCCTTTTCGGTGCCGCCGAAAATGACCTTTAGGTCCGGTTGGTACCCCCAACCGGGACTAAAGGGTAGGCCTATAGTCCCGGTTGGTGCCACCAAGCCTAAAGACCCTTTGGTCCCGGTTGGGGGTACCAACCGGACCTAAAGGCCTCTACTTTAAACTGCTCTACCTCTCTTCTCCCCCAACTCCCCTCATTTCGCTAAGGACCAGCGCGGCGCAAGATCGACGCCGTCAGGCTGCTCCGCTCCGCCGGCCGCCGTCCCGCCCGCGCGCCCGCTCGCCGGCCGCCGTCCCGCCCGCCGGCCTCCGCCTCCACCGCGCGCCGCCGTCCCGCCGTCCCAGGCCTCCGGCCTCCACGCCCGCCGGCCTCCTCCCGAGCCTCCGCCTCCACCGCTCGCCGGCCGCCGTCCCGCCCACCGGCCTCCTCCCGAGCCTCCGCCTCCACCGCGTGCCTCCGTCCCGCCGTCCCCGGCCTCCGGCCTCCACGCCCGTCAGCCTCCTCCCGAGCCTCCGCCTCCACCACACGCCGCCCGCACCGTCCCTGGCCTCCGCCTCCACCGCCCGCACGCCGGACGCGCCGGACGCGCTCCTCCGGCCTCCTCCCCTGCCTCCTCCGCCTTCCTGCCCGGTAGCCGCGGCCGGTCCTCCTCTGTAGGGTAAGTCCGGCCTCCTCATTTTGTTACTGTTAGGGTTAGTGCTAGCTAGGGTTAGTGTTAGCTAGGTTTAGGAAATTTCTTGCAGAAATTTAGTTAGTGTCAGTGTTAGGGTTAGGAAATTTAGGAAATTTAGAATCAGGTTTAAAATGCAATGCAAAATTAAAATGGTCTTTCTCTGTTTTGTTAGGCCGAATAGGATGGAATATTTATTTATGATTTTAGGCTTCATATTTGTATGATAAATATTTATTTATGATAAATATTTATTTAGGCTTCATATTTATTTATGATTTTAGGCTTCATATTTGTATGATAAATATTTATTTATGATAAATATTTACTTAGGCTTCATATTTATTTCTGATTTTAGGCTTCATATTTGTATAAATAAATATTTATCCAAAATCCAATAATTTTAGGCTTCATATTTATTTGTATGATAGAATTGGATTTGATACAGTTATTTATTTATTTACGATATAATTGGATTTGATACAGTTTTGTATGAATTGATGGAATTGATAGAATTATTTGTATGAATTGATGGAATTGATAGAATTGTATACTCTGATGTTTTTAATCGGTGCACCGTGTAATTGGAGCTGTGTACAATTTTGCTCAAGTGATGTTCATGTGAAGTACAATGATATCGAAATGTGTAGTTAGTTAATGATTCCTATTTCGTAGGTGTCATATTATTACTACAATTCAATTTTGTTCCGTTTCAGACAAGATGAAATGCTGAATTATTTGTCATATATATCACCATGACGATGCTTAGAAACAACAGGCGCTACAACGCACGCCTTTCCTTCTAGTACCGGTCCCCGAAATCGAGCCGTTGGTTGCACAAGATTAACGGACAATGTCCTTTCAATTCCTACAATTTTCTGAACTACACGGCAGAGACGGCTCCGAAAATAACTTTCGTATTTTGCAGAAACTATGGAACCACACGGTAGAGACGAAAATGAGGAAAATATCCTCGAGGATATGATCCGCAGCGAGGATGACGCAAGTCACTTTCTGAACGACTCCGGTGAGGGGGATGAGTCTCTCAACCGAGGAGACAGCGTCTCCAACGCCTAGGAAGAGGCCGAACTCGGCGTCTCCGATGAGGGAGAAGCCGACAAGGTAGAAGCCGGCGGCTCCGGTGCAACATTGATTATTACAAACTCCGACGAGGTGCATATATATTTATATTAATTAATTTAGCCTCTGTTGTCTATATACACATACTAACAGTCTTTCTTCTTTTAGCCATCCGGATCGAGCAAATCCTCTGTGAGGACGAAACGAGGCCCAACCAAAAAGTTGGAGGACCATCTCTGGTACAGGATCGAAGAAGTCGCTGCAGACGGCGAACCCATTGCTCCAATTGATGTTAGAAAAAAAATTATGAAGCAATGCGGTGTTGTTGTTAGGGACTACATCCCGATCACCATCCGAGAATGGAATAAGCCAAGGGATCCTGAAGTTAGCTGGCTCGGCCCCGAAGGCAAAAAACGCCTTTTCAAAAGGTCATGGTTAATTTCACCTTGCCGTTGCCAGAGGTGGATCCAGAGGAGGGGGAGCCAGATGAGGAGGAGATGGCTGCCAAAAAAAAAGCTCTAGAAGATAAAGTCAAGGCGTGGGCTCTTAAGAAGATGGCCGAGCTATTCAACAAATTTAAGAAAAGATTGTACACCGATTTTATCTTGAAAGATAAAACTCCGGATTTCAATCACGGGTATGAGAACATAAGAGACTACTGGGAAGATTTTGTGACGTACAAGAAATCGGAGGAAGCTCAGTTAAAGTATGCAATAAATAAGGCAAATGCTGCTAAAAAGAAGTACCACCATACTATTGGGCCTGGTGGCTACGCCTTTTCCATGCCTAAGTGGGAAAAACTTGAGGCCGACCTGCTGGCTAAAGGGATCGTTCCAGAGCCTATAAAAGAAGGATGGATCGAACGGTCAAGAAATTGGTTTTACGGGCATGGGGGCACATTGGACGCAGAAGGAAAGTGCATATATAACAGAAGACACAAGGATAATCCCCTACTACCCATCGAAGAAATTAGGAAAGCAGTAAAGGATGTTGAAGAGGGACGGTTCCGTCCCGATAGAGAGAATGACGAGCTTGCACGCGCCCTTGGGAATCCCGAACACGAAGGACGAACACGAGGCACCTCAGCTCCAAGCCATGGGCACATGGGTTTCCCGCGGAAAGGAAAATATTTCTCGATAGAAGTCATCTGAGGAGAAAGGAAAGGGAGGCAAGGGAAGGAAGCGCTGCTGCAGACCGGCTGCGTCATATAGAAGAAACAATGAAGCGGCAGCAGGATCAAATTGACCGACTTAGCCAGCAAGGCACTGCCGGCCTATCTCAGCAGCACGTTGTAGAAGTTGCAGTCGATGCTACCGACCCATCATATCGGAAAAGCAGCGTGGCTTCGAGCATGGTCCCGGCGGGTGATGATGATGCACTGACGACGGATCCTTTTCGTCGCTACCCAGTGGATGATATCACGGAGAGCACACGTTGTGAGCTACATGTGAAAGTGCTCAACTTAACCACGAAGGTGGTGGTCGGCTATGCCGTACCAATTGGACCTACACCAACTTTCCATTGCTCCCTGGTTCCTCATGGCTACGCTGTTGTCGGGGTGGATGAAGTTAGTAAAGGATTTGAGGAGCTGAAGCTGGAACACCCTGCAGGTGAAGATGGGGAGGTGGTTGAACTTGGAGAAGCCAGAAAAGGGACCATTCTATGGCCAAAGGAATTCATTGTGCTTCCAAACTGTCCGCCAAGGCCATCGACTCCTCACCAGTCTCCAACGCAACAGTCCTCTCCACCGCCGCCGCCTCAGGCGCCATCTCCACCGCAACAGTCCTCTTCGCCGCAACAGTCCTCTTCGCCGCCGTCACCGCCTCCGGCGCCGTCTCCGCCGCCTCACCAGTCTCCAGAGCAGCCGTCTCCGCCGCCGCGTCAGTCGTCTCCACCCACTCAGGCTCAGCGTACCACTGCTGGTACTACGACTACGAGGAGTGGTAACCGATCACCGAAATGTATAAGCTCACCCCTCCCAAAAGTACCTCATAAGAATCTTCCCAAGAGACCTTACGACTGTACGGTGGAGGAAAATAAGGCGATCGCAAAAGCCCAAACGGAACAGTGGTTTGCTAACTTGAAGAAAAAGAAGCTGAAAGCGCCAGAGTTCCCCGACACCCCAGAAGAAAAAGCCGTCGTCTTAAAAATGTTGAAGACCCTTGAACAACCCTCGCCAAAGCTGACACCAGACTATGAGCGCTCTATTCTCAAGTCGGTTCAGGCAAATAAACGGCGGTCGAAGAATGGTAGTGCAAGCTGGAAATCAATTGCCCAGCTCGGAGAACAGCAAAAACAATCGTGCCCCCCGCTCAAAGTGTTTTCCGATACCGAGGTGGGGTCGAGCAAACAGTGCGGTCGGCATCGATCCTGAGTTTGTTGCACTGTACGGAGAAGCAACCCCTGCTCAGGGCATGTCTATTACTCAGTACTTAGACCAATTACAATTCCACGAAGAAATAGTTCCAAAATACAAATACCGGCACGGGCATCCTCTCGTCAAACCTGAGTTAGTCAAAGATCTACCCAAAAAAATGTGAAGATTGCATAGATGGTACATGGCAGACTCAAATAAAGGGGGAAATTGGATCTACGTGGGATATAAGAACGAGCATTACGGGCATGGAGCTGGCGTGGTAATGATTGAATTTTCTGAATTATTTCAGTTATACCAACAAGACGCCCTTGACAAAGCTATCATCAGTGCCTATTGTCTGTAAGTATTATTTCTGTAATTAAGTCTCTAGCTAGCTCACCTCGTTCATTGCATTTATAATCTTACTCATCAATATATTAATTATACAGAATAAAGATTCTCCAATGCAAAAGAGGACAAATCTATGACATTGGGTTCGTTGACCCAAATTTCGTTCATGAAAAAAGTCTTCATGATTTTTACAACGATACAGAGAATAACTTGGTAAATGCGTTATGGTTTAACGAAACCAAAAGAGAAATACTATTTCCTTACAACTTCAAGTAAGTGTTACTGTCTTGTACACATTCTATTTCGCTTAATTTCTCGATGTTAAGTGTATAATTGATGACTTATACGTGCGCAGCTACCACTTTATTTTGCTAATCATTATGCCTGACAAAGGAGTAGTACTTGTCATGGACTCGTTACATAAACCCCTTAAGGATTGGGCGGACATGCAGGAATGCCTCCAGAGGTAATTTCAATCATATTATGGCACTATATCGGCAACTTTCCGTTCATTTACTGATAGCAAGTAATTAATATATAACTCCTTTATTCATTTTCTTTGCCGGGCAGTGCTTGGAAACGATTCACCGCGAGGGCTAGGGGTGATTGGGCGAAGGAGCTTACATTTGAACCAATAAATGTAAGTATTAATATCTAAATCCGTGCATTTCTTTGATTCTAGTTCAATACCATTACCATTCTTGATTATTATTTTGATTGAACTCTGTTCCCGTAAAGTGCTTGAGGCAGGAAAGTGGGAATCATTTATGTGGATACTACGTCTGCGAGTTCATTCGTCAGACGTGCTGTGAGAAGGGCAGAATCTTAGAACAACTTGAAGTGCATATGCAATATTCATAATTTTAGTTTATTGCCATCAATTGTGTTTACTTTCATTCATATATATTGAACCTTTTTTAATTAGATCGAACGATTGCGGGAAGGCCTTCTACCACAGGATCGCGTACGAGCAATTCAAGAGGAAATTGCCGGATTCTTAGATGTAGAGGTCCTAGATCCGAAAGGAGAATACTACTGTAAGGTTGAAATTAAATAGTGAGTGTAAAAGAGATGTATATATATAAGAATGAAACTCGTGTGTATTACATGTACCGTTTGTAATATGTTTGACCAAGCACGACGAATGAGATGTGTGTAATATATTCGTGACGATGATGTGTAATAGTGGTTCACCATATTTAACTAGTAGTGGCATTTTTGTAGTTCTAAAAAATATTTAATTTAAGTTTTTTAAACATGCATGCATTTGACATAATCAAATAGGTCTTATTTTTCTGAACATTTTGGTATTTTATTCATATTTTTATGAATTACAGAATAAGCATTATTGATTTTACAAATTTATATAATTTTCTGAAATTTCTGAAAAAATTGAAAAAATCTGACGGGACAATAGTCCCGGTTCGTATTACGAACCGGGACTAAAGCCCCTCCGTCCCTGCTGCCTCCCGCCGGGCCACGTGCTGCCCCATTAGTCCCGGTTCGTGTCCCAACCGGGACTAGCATTAGTCCCGAATTGCTAGTCCTGGTTGGGGAACCAGGACTAATGGCCCAACCAAACCGGGATTATAGGGGGTTTCCTACAAGTGACTCCTTGCGAGCCTGCTAGAGGAGTACGGATGTTCATTTGGTTTCAACATATAATTAGCTAGCACTCAGTTCACAACTCGCAAACCAATGTAAGCACATCAGCATGACCATCACGGCTAACTGAACAAGTCTTGAATTTGGACTTGAACATGCATGGCCCAACAGCTAACTGAAATCCACTGTATCTAGAATCTAGATCACACCACAGCACCGGATCCAAGCAAGCCCCTGCATAGTCTGTGCGAGGATCTAGCTCGAGTACTATTGACTACTGAGGCGTGTCCGCAGCATGTAGCAGCTGGCCGTGGTAGGCTGCCCCCCCCCCCCCGTCTCGATCTATGTCCACATACATACTCAGCGGTCAGCGCATAATATCCCACGAATTGATCAGCGATCAACTGAGACACCGTGATCGATTAGCTAGGAACCGAACATGTTGCATGGGTTGGGGATCAACATATGCGTACCATGAGCTTGTATGAGAGGAGGACGGGGTTGTCGTAGAGGTGGCAGCCATCGCGCGGGGAGGTGCGGGAGATCAAACTCCTGGACGGGGAATTCAGCACCGGCGGAAAGCAGAGAAGGTAGCTGATATGCCTAGTCACTCAAAACAGGGGAGAAATTCAGAGAATCGCAAGAACAGAGCAGATCACGCGAGGAATTCGAGTTCTATAGCTGGACGAACTAGGTGCGATTACAACTGCGCCTTACCACGAACAGTGGCGGCGATAAAAGGGGGAAACCCTAAATTACATGAGATGATCCATTACAAGCCGCACTGGGCTAAATAGGGGAAACGACTAGCTAAACGACGACGAACTCTCGTGACGGCGCGGTCACCATGCCAGCTCATAAAGGAGCGAATCGGTATGCAGCGACGAGAGCCACAGATCTTCAGATGGACGCTTCAGGGTGCTTCCGACAATAGAGAAAGGAGAACTGAGTGTGACAACCCCCCCCCCAATTAGACTAGACTTGTCCTCAAGGCTGAAATGCAGGAAAGACCTTCTGGATGAAACTAGCGTCCTCCCAAGTGGCTTGTTCAGGTGACAGGTTCTGCCATTTAACTAGCCATTGCACCACAGGAATGGAAATGGAGCCCTGGACCCTAGGTATCAGTTTTCTTTCCAAAACTGCTTCTGGTGCTATCAATATAGTGCCATCAGGGTTCAGGAGAGGCAGATGTGGTGATGGAATGGCTTTGGGCCCTAAATGTTTCTTGAGCTGACTAACATGGAAGGTGTGGTGTAATTGACAACCATCTGGCAATAGCAACTTGTAAGATGTGTGGCCCACCTTGGCCAACACTCTGAATGGTCCATAGTATTTGGAGTGTAACTTGAGACATTTGTGTAGACTAAGTGATGTATGCCTGTAAGGCTGCAATTTGAGATAGACCATGTCTCCAACTTCCAAGGTTCTTTCTTGTCTATGTTTGTCAGCTTGGGATTTCATCCTGTCCTGAGCTTGTTGCAGGTTTTGCTTAATCTGTATGGCAATTTCTTCTGCTGTAACATTAGGTGTCAAGGGTGTTGTAGCATCTTCAGGTGGGAGAAGCAACTCAGCAAGCTGTGGAGGTTGTCTGCCATACAATGCCTGAAAGGGTGTCATCTTGAGAGAAGTATGAAAAGATGTGTTATACCACCATTCAGCCAAGGCCAGCCAGTGATGCCATTTCTTTGGCTACAAGAATGCCATGTTTCTGAGGTAATTTTCCAAACATTGGTTAACCCTTTTTGTCTGTCCATCAGTTTGAGGATGATAGGAAGTACTGAAGTGTAACTTCACTCCTAGGGATTTGAATAAATCTTGCCACAGTGTACTAGTGAATATTCTGTCCCTATCAGTTACTATGACAGTGGGTAGGCCATGCAGCTTGAAGATGTTGTCTCTAAAAGCTCTAGCAACTGTTTGAACAGAGATTGGATGTTTCATTGATATGAAATGAGCATACTTAGTAAACCTGTCCACTACCACCAGAATCATATCTTTGTGTTCCGATTGAGGCAGTCCTTCCACAAAATCCATGCTAACATGTGTCCATGCAAAATCAGGAACTGGTAGGGGTTGGAGCAGACCAGGATATTTGCAGTGTTCAGTTTTATTAATCTGGCAAACAGGACATTGCTTGATGAAATCAATTACCTGTTGCTTTAGCCCTGGCCAGTGAAAAAGCAACTTAATTCTCTGGTATGTAGCTTGTTCTCCAGAGTGCCCTCCCAGTTCAGAATTGTGCAGAGAATCAATTATTTTTGTTCTCAGCTCAGTTGCACTACCAATATACAATTTGGATTTGTATCTGAGAAGACCTTTTGAAAAGGTGAAATTCTGAACTGATGTTGGAGAGATTGTTAACTGCTGGATCAATTCCTTGCATTTGGTATCCTCTTTGTAAGTTTTAACCACCTCAGTAACCCAGATTGGCACTGCAGCACTGGTAAGGATAGACAGGACTTTGTGCTTGACCCGAGAGAGTGCATCTGCCACTCTATTTTCTTTGCCCTTCTTGTACTCCACAGTGTAATTATAACCCAGGAGCTTGACCAATAATTTATGCTGTATGCCCTCAGTGAGTTTCTGCTCTTGAATATACTTCAAACTTTGTTGGTCTGTTCTGATAACTAAGGAAGAAGCTGAAAAGTAATGTTTCCATTTCTTAAGTGCTTCTAAGATTGCCATTGCCTCTTTGTCATATGTAGACAGGCCAGCGGATTTGGGACCAATTGCTTTACTAAGGAATGAAATTGGTCAGCCCTTCTGCATCAACACAGCTCCAATGCCATAATCACAAGCATCAGCCTCTAATATGAAGGGCTGTGAGAAATCTGGCAGAGCCAATACTGGTGGAGATGTCATCACTTTCTTAAGTAACTGGAAGGCAGACTCTTGCTTGTCTGTCCATTGGAAATTGTCCTTTTTTAATGCCTCAAACAGTGGTCTGCAAATTATGCCATAGTCCTTGATATATCTTCTGTAATACCCAATAAGGCCTAGCACCCCCCTTAATTGTGTGGCATTTTCTGGTCTTGGCCATTTCTGGATGGCCTCAATTTTCTTTGGGTCAGTAGCAACTCCTTCTCCACCTATACTGTGTCCTAGATAATCTACCTGCTTGGTAGCAAATGTGCATTTTTCCATCTTGGCAAACAAGTTATTTTTCTGCAGTATTGCAAAAACTTGTCGAAGGTGAGATAGATGGTCAGCTAAGTTCTTGCTGTAAATCAGGATGTCATCAAAGAAGACTAGAGCGAATTTTCTAAGGACTGGTGCCAATATAGAGTTCATAAGCTGTTGGAATGTGGCAGGGGCATTTGTGAGTCCAAATGGCATGACTACATACTCATAGTGGCCTTGATGTGTAGTAAATGCAGTCTTACTAATATCCTCCTCTTTCATCCTTATCTGGTGATAGCCACTCCTCAAATCAATTTTTGAGAAAATTGTTGCTCCATGCAGTTCATCCAGCAGATCCTCAATGATTGGTATAGGGTATTTATTTTTGATTGTCTGGGAGTTTAATTTCCTGAAATCTGTGCATTTTCTCCAAGTATTGTCCTTTTTCTTGACAAGAACCACAGGTGAAGAGTATGGGCTAGAGCTGTCCCTAATAACACCCTTTTTTAATAGGTCCTTTATGATATCTTCCAGGACATTCTTTTGGTGGTGGGGCAGCCTGTAAGGTCTCTGATTGACCACTTTAGCTTCAGGAGATAGGGGTATGGCATGATCACAATCCCTCTTCGGAGGCAGGCTGGTTGGTTCAGAGAAAATGGAGCTAAATTCATCCAGAAGCTTCTGTATTGCTGGGTTGTGTGTTGTATGTGTGTTGTCGTTCTGGGAATCAGTAAAGTCTGGCCTGACCAGTAATAATGCCCCGCAGACAGAATTCTCAAGTAACTTCTCCACATTGCTAGTTTCCCTCAAATTAGATGTTGATGGTAAACTATCATCCTTGAAAGTTACTATGCTGTCATCTGGCAGTGTGGCCGTCAAGGTCATTTTCTTATAGTCTAGAGTAACTGGACTATGTTGGTAAATCCAATCTGCTCCCAGGATTACTTCATAGCCTTGTAATTGCAACACTCGGAAATCAGAACAAAAAGAAATTCCCTGAATTGTATAGACACAGTTAGGACAGGCTAGCTCAGTCCACAATTTTTCCCCATTGGCTACAGTCACTCTCATTCGTTTGTGTGGTACCAATTCACATTGGGTTTTCTGGGCAAAAGCAGGAGTCATGAATGTAGTGGTGCTTCCAGAGTCTACAAGGGCTAGGGCACTGCAATTGCCAATCATGACAGACAATGTGAAAGTTTGCTTTGCAGTAGATATTCCATGTAAAGCATGCATTGATATTTGCAGTTGCTGAGGTTGCTGATCAATGTCCTCTTCACTGTCAGATTCTTCCACCACATAGATTATGTCAGTGGTTTCTGCCTGTGCCGCTTGCATAGCTTGTACTTGATTTTTAGTGGTCAGCTTGCATACCTTCTTATGTCCTGGGAACCAGGGTTCCTTGCATTTATAGCATAGCCCTTTTATCGTTGCTTCCTGTATTACTGTTGCTGGTGCTGCATTTGCTGGTTTACTGTCAAACTGCATTGTCCTTCTGACAGGTAACTGCTGGGGATTAAAATATTTCTTTGGAGGTGCTGCCTGCTCCATTCTTCTTGCCAACCACATAGCTTTTTGCATATCTTCAGGTCTGTGGCACTGTAAGTGTGCCTGAATGTAATCAGTCAAACCTGAAATGAAACTGCTAACATAATAATCCTCTGGCAGAGCAGGGTTATCTCTTCTTATTAAGTTCATTGCAGCCTCAAACTTTTGAATATAATTGGCCACTGTAGATGTTTGTGTCAAGGAGTGGAATGCCTTGACATTGTCACAGACTGAAGTGATGGCAAATCTGTCCCCAATGTATCTGCAGAACCTATGCCAAGGTAGTGTTGTTGCACTGTAGTTTGTGCACCTCCACCATTGCATAGCATCTCCTTTCAGGTAGGTCACTGCTATTTCAGTTCTCTGTTCCAAAGGTGTTCTAGCAGACTCAAAGTACATTTCAATTGTCTGGATCCAAGAATCTGCATCAAGTCCAGCAAATTCTGGTATATTCATCTTAGCAGGTTTTACCACTGGGAGACCCCTTCTTTGTTCTCCAGGTGGGTGATCAGGTGTTCGTTGCCTGGCAACAATTATGTGATCCCTCCTTGGATTGTATAGTGGCTCACCCTCTATTTCCACTGTTGCTTGTTCTTCCTGTTGTAAATTCTGATTATGTTTTGCAGGGGCCTCTTCACCTACTGGCAACTGAGGTAGCACTGTGGTTACTTGCCCAAAGTGAGGGTGACGATATGGTAACCTAGGAGTGCCGTCTAGATTCAACTCCTTTCCTGCTGCATCATGCAAAGCCCCAGTGCCCACTGGTCTCCCTGGCTGCTGTGTTGGTTTTACAGATGGAGCAGAAGAACCATGTTGGTTAGGTGGTGTGGCTGGTGTACTGCCAGATTGCTCTCCAACATCCACTTTGCGAGGAGCAAACAGTTTTTCAAAATTGGTTTGGATGCTCAGGAAATTTTTCTGAATGCTGTTGAAATTGCCCTGAACAGAGTCACGAAAGTCCAGAAATTCTTGCTTGTCCTCTTCTCTATTCTTCTGTAGGGTTTGCACATCCAGCTGAAGGGATTCAAGCATGAGCATACCTGTATCCTCTGATTCTAGTTCCTTCGCCATGTCCGCACTTGAGACTGAAGTCTGCTACTTAGCGATGTGCTCTGCCGCCGCCAACTCAACTCCTGCTCCTCCTCGCCGCCGTGAACTGCACGGATCTGGGTGGGAGGTGGGATTTTACGGCTAAGGAAATTTTCCGTAGCAACCACTCCAATCCCCGGATCTGCAGCCGAACTGTGCCGCCGCCGCCAACGCCACCGTCGACTAACACACCGCCGCCGTGAGATGGGTGAGGAAAGTGGGATTTTACGAGAGAACCCAACCACCCCGACACTCCAACTCGATTCGCCTCCGAATTTGAAGATTATGGGTGGGGAATTGCGAAATCTGGGTGGGAAATTGAGAGATCTCGGCCGAGGATTCGGCGTGCTCTGATACCAATTGATATGCCTAGTCACTCAAAACAGGGGAGAAATTCAGAGAATCGCAAGAACAGAGCAGATCACGCGAGGAATTCGAGTTCTATAGCTGGATGAACTAGGTGCGATTACAACTGCGCCTTACCACGAACAGTGGCGGCGATAAAAGGGGGAAACCCTAAATTACATGAGATGATCCATTACAAGCCGCGCTGGGCTAAATAGGGGAAACGACTAGCTAAACGACGACGAACTCTCGTGACGGCGCGGTCACCATGCCAGCTCATAAAGGAGCGAATCGGTATGCAACGACGAGGGCCACAAATCTTCAGATGGACGCTTCAGGGTGCTTCCGACAATAGAGAAAGGAGAACTGGGTGTGACAGTAGCGTGTACCAAACCGTCAAGGGAAGCTCCTGCAACAGGGGAAGGAAGCGGCCGGCCAGGCAGTCAAAGCTTGCGGCGGGGGAGGGCAAGAACTGTCGGCGCGCAACGGCGCGAGGCGGGAGGTTTCCGGGGTGGAGCACGGAGAGAGGTGTCCGGGTGTCGCGTGGCGGTAGGTCGCCGTGGCAGCGCGTGCCGGGAGGTCGCCGGGAGGTCGCCGGGACGTCGCACGACGGGTGTTCGCCGTGGCGGCGCCTGCCTTGGCGGTCGGCTGGACACACGGTAGAAGAGCAAGGCGATCGGTGTGGGGAGGAGAAACTAAATAAACGAACCGGTACGACGGGCATTTAAGCGTAATACTGTATAAAGTTTGGTGGAGGGCAAAACGGTAAAGTTACGGATGTACCAACCAAAGAAGACTTGTGCTTTTATTATTAATTAGGTATAGATATTTCTCTTATATCTCCAAATATAGTCCCACTACTCTAACCCCAAACACTTGCTAGATTTGCAAGTATAAATGGAATAAGATAATTACAAAGTTATGCAAAGTTGAAAAACACCCACAATATTTTGTGGCATGCACCCATTTTCTTCCCAAGTAAAATGTCTCGTCTAATGCTTCTTTTTCTTTTATTTTATTTCCTTTTCTAGGAAGCCAACCATATGTTTGCAAAATAAAATAAGTGAAAACATGAAGGGAAACACATATACCAGAAAAATGGAACTAGGACAAACGATCTTTATTTAGAAGTGAAATAGTTTGAACAGGAAACCATATAGATACATTTATTAATGAGAAAACGCCGCTTTGCTTCATTCCAAACTACGCATAACGTCATATTTGACGTTTTTGTTGCTGATCAAAGCGTGTGATCAACCGTTCCAGCTACATCGTTTTGTAAGCAATGACTTCTACGATGGCTCTTAGGGCTGTAACTATAACTCTACACAAGCTTCGATCTTTAACCTCGACTGTTGTTACTTGGAAGGATAGTTAGCCTGCACGGAAGAGAATCAATCAGACTTTTTACTGCATTCATGTCCGTCGAGGTCACAACTTGAAGCCGGATGACGGATAGATATCATCTTGATTCCGCACAAGATTGTTGGATTAGATATAGGAGAGCAATTTTCCGGAGATAATGTTCAGCTACGTATCATTAACATTGGTAGCTTATGAGTATATCCTTTGATTGTTACTCAGACGCGGCACCAGGTCATATTAGACTCTAGTAATTATACAAAGGTATTATCACGCTGACCGTCAAGATATATATTCTGTGAATTCCAGCTTCAAAATATACAAAGAAGCAGACCTCCACCAAAATACAGCACACTGATGGTTTGCACTACGATTGAGAATCATTTCCACGGATTACGCAGAAAACAAATGTCCGCACTTACAGTGTCAACAAAATAGAAACGCTAGAAAAGTTCAGTCCAGTTACATGCATTAGATCCCAGGACAGCGCTGAGATAATTTCGCCTAGTGTTTCCGGAATGAAATCTCAAGCAAAGATTTCTCTAACAAGCCAGTCTAGGCTAGGATAAGCAAAATACAATATCAAGAAGGAAGGCAACGCAAACAGCACCGTGATAACAATGTACAACAGTAACACAGCTGCACTGGCGGGGATAGCATAGAGCACTATGAGGACGAAAATGAACACCAGTGGAAACTTGGCGGTCAGGTGAACCAAGAACGACAATGACTTGCGCAGCGAAGCTTGCACCCTCTCTGTGTTCAGGAGCGGGGGCCTACGATTGACGTGGTTCACACTAGAGGAGGACGGTTCGACCTGTGGAGGGAGAGGACGTCTAACAGGGTTCGAAGTACCTGCATTTCCACTTGCCCTGCTGCCACTTGAGATCCAAGTAGTAGGTTGCTCGCTATGAGTAGAAGACCTGGATCTGGCCCGCTCACCATTCATTCCCTCAACCATCCAAAGCAGGAAGTAGTTCTTGCGTGGAAATGTGAGATTCCCTCTGTAAATTATGCGGAGCGACAGGAGGTTGCACCAGGGGCAGGATACAAAGAACGGTAGCTGGATCGGCACCGTGGGAACTTTGGTGACAGCCCACTGAAGGCCCAGAATGCAATTTTTGCACATGGTGTGTCCGCACCATAGTACATAAGGCACATTTTCCACTATGTTGAAGGACTCCCAACATATTGGGCATTCTAGGCCTTCTTCCTTGCTCGTGCACGAAGATGCCTCGTCATCTGAGCAATCAGCATGTGAAGAGGTGCAATTTGGAGGGTTCTTATTTCCCAAAGACGCAAAACTCCACATCTGTGTAGCACAAACTGCAGACAATCTTTAAGAGCCTGATTTCTTTCACTACTTCAGGATAGGCCTATATAACCAAGATAACAATGTGTAAGCACAACGATACTATAGATACAAACCAAGAACCAAAGAAAAACAAAATGTAATCTGTCTGATGATATTAGCACTTCAGTAGAAGAACGTGGCATACAGGAAGAAGAATGTAATAAACGTAATGCATAACAGAACACCAAGTATAGGTCACCTAATGGTTTCACAATGCAAGGGCGTGACAACAGGAAGCGTAGCAGTTGGATCATCTCAAATATTTGGACGCTACCAAAGAAGTATACAAACGGTAGATTTTAAGCTGATGTCAAACAGGTAAATGGGAAATGCACAAAATACACTGATGGATGGATCAACAGAGTAGCAGAGACATACAGTCAAGAATGAGGTTTTGTTCAGAATTGGCATTCAGTTATTAGTCATCTCATATACTTAGTTAGCATGTGTGAAATGACATTTTTGCTCCCAACTATGGGTAAGGATGAAATCCCATTGTCCTTCTCATTATCTTGTCAAGCGACCCCTTGAAGATGCCTGAGCCAACCACCATGTTCTTTGTGAGAGCAGTGAGTTATGATGTGCTTACAGCCACATTATTCTGTCTTGCGTACGAGTGTACTAGCCTAATTATGCTAGACTGACAAGGTAGAGGAGTTTGAAGTTATTGGCACTCATTGCAATTAAACCAAACCAATAGAAGGCAGGAAGGAACCAGAATAACATCAAATTAACTAAATTAGTTTAGTTGAACTACCAATACCCTCAAACCTAAAATACGCAAACAAAGCCAGTATAAAACCAGTTTTTGGATACCAAAAGCATGATCAAATCAGTTTAATCTAGTCGATTTTGAACCAATCCCAAACAACGTGGGAAGATGCCATCCTTCTTGCTCCATCGGAAGGAGAAGTGATGTCCTTACAGTGGCAAAGACGGCGTATGGGCATCCAGTAGGACTTAGATCATTGCCAGCTAAAGGAAAAAAGGGCAGCTCTCCCCAGTTGAGTAAGTAAATGGTTAATAGACTACATATTGAGTAAACAAGCTAATGTGGATCTATTTGGCCCTTTTAATAGATGAGGGGTCAGGTCAAAAGTGGAACTCGCCGATTTTCTAGGAAATCAAACAGACCACCTAGATAACTTATTTGAAACATCATCAGAAAAATGTGAGGGTTTCAACATGTGTATCTGTGTATTAGACAATCACAGCAAAAATCTTTGTGTTTCTGGAAGTACATTATCATGTAAATGTAAAATTTATGTTGAACTGGTCCATGCAAATACAAAGAGCATACACATTTATAAGGTGGCATTGCCAATATTTTACATAATATAAAAGAAGCAATTGTCATAACCACATTATATTGGTTTAGGTGCATAGAAAATCACCAACACAAGAACACACAATGACTAGAATAAATGCCACATTTCAAATGATAAGAATGTGCCGGTGAATGATGGATATTCAGAAAGACACAAGTGCAAAGATGTACTCCCTCCGATCCATAAAAAGTGTCGCCCACTTAGTACAAAGTTTATACTAACTTAATACAAAATGAGCGACACTTTTTATGGATCGGAGGGAGTAGAAAATTTGAGCCATTTAATGAATGGACCAAATTAATGGTGTTCCCATCTTTTCTAACTATTTGGAGGACCATAAAACCTTCCTTCAATTAAAGTTTGGCAGAATGTCTGTTAAAAATGTAATGTATTGTAACACCCTTAAACAAAGTTCAGACCCTTTTTTGTCTGATTGACTCAGTTGGAATACATCTCGGGCTAATAGCTGGAAGAAGTGCCTGGTCTATGACTGCAATTTCCAAGCATGCTTCCCTTTTTTACTCCACGGTTTCGCAAGGATTGACCAATGTTCCTTGCATTCACCTAAATTCATCTTCTTAAAAGTGGCATGCGTCCAAAATTGTCCGAATGAACTCCCCTAACACTTCTCCCACTGAACTGAAGATATACGTTCAGCACGACACTAATTGTACATACGAGCTTGTTCAAACTGGAGTTTATTCTCACCTGTAAACTGGTAGCACCAAAATAGCAAATACTAAAGCTGTTCGATGCGCTTTCTGAATAAAATCCAAACCTCTAATTCCTACGTGCTTGTTCAAATTGGATTTGTCCTTTTGACTGTACATCGACAACATTGAAGTAGAAATACTAACGTCCTTTGAAACGTTTTTCCAGAGTAACAAATCGAAACCCCTAATTTAGGATTTGTTTCTTCGTTCCGCGTCCACAAACCAAAGGAAATCCCCGAATTAGGATCCCAGATACCAAATCATCGGTCTACAGATCGCGAGCGGCAAACTGACCTGAAAGGAAGGGCGGCCGGCGGAGGACGCTGGATCGCACGGGGGGAGATGGGGGGCAGGCGGAGGAGGGGGAGGGACGACGGATAGGGCGTGAGGCTCCCCGCTCGATCCCCTCTCGATCCTCACGGTCACCGTGACCAGTGGGGAGGCTTTCGAGCTTAGTCTGGTCGCACCACGCCACCACCTCACCTGACCCAAACAAGGTGTGGTCGCGCTCATGGGCTTTGAACCGCCGTGGGCTAAGAGCAACTCCACCCGTTGGCCCCCCAGGGTATCCGCGGCGAAGGCTTTTTAGCCCGTTCGCCGGTGCCACCAAGCCTTGGGGAGGCCTCGGTTCGCACTCGTCCCCCCCAGCTTTCGGACCCCAAGACTCTTTTTTTGAATCGACATGTTCCCGCTACATATCGGCGATCGCAAGTTCGGTGATCCAGCCACAATTCGGCGGTCAAGTTGCATAGTTTTAGACAAAAAAACATAATTCGACGATGAAAAGCGGCCAAATCGACGACGTCGACCTCAAATCGCCGGCTCGTCGTCTTCCACTTGCACCACGACGGAGGAGTCGGTCGATGGCGCAGCGATCGGCGGCGACAATGCCGGCGTGATGACGGTGCTCGGCGTCGATTTCGTGGTGGAGCCTTCCGTTGGCGGAGTCGGGGTCATCGTCGGGGGCGGAGTCGGGGTCGGGGTCTGGGTCGGCGCTGGTATCTCGTTCAGGATGAGGTCGCGGTGGCTCATGTACCATGCCTTGACCTTGTCGTCCATGATCGTCCCCGGGTCGGCGCTCATGAGGAATGCCAGATCGGTGTTCCTCTTCTTGGCCGCGACGTTGGTCTTGAGGAGCTCGATCTTCATGTACTTGTTTCTCCATCATCTGCGACCACCTCGCCTCGCACTTCTCCTCCCTCTTGACGGCGTGGGTCTTGGCGTCGGCGATGCACTTCTCGATCGACGTGTGCAGCCTTTCTGTCGCCGGTGCACTAGCCCTCGCCGCCTTCGCCTTCTTGTTCCCTTCTGGACGTCCATCCGAGGCTGCCGATCCCGGCACGTCGGGGTTGAAGGGTTCTTTCCCCTTGCCGAGGTTCACACGAACCTCGGCCCACTTCTCGCACTTCTCGATCCTGGAGAAGACATGGAGGAACTTGAACTCGGCGTCTTTGCTGTCCTGCCGGTACATCTCGAACATCCGGACCATCTGCCGGCGCTGCAACAAAAGGAAATGTCAGCCGAAGTACAACGAACAAGCCATGGGCTCCGGGCGAGGGGTTTACCTGTCACTCGACGTCGGCGCCGCTCTCCGGGCGAGCCATGACCTCCTCGACGATCCCGTGCCATTTGCTGCAGGCCGCCTGGACGACCGCCCAGTGGTTTGCCATCGCTTTCTCGCCGCGCTCTATGTAAATTCCTTTGAACTCGGGGTCGCAAAGCTTGCGCTCGTCGAACGATCTCTTCACCCTCACCCAATAGTTCTCCGAGTTCTGATTTGCGCCGGTGATTGGGTCAATGCTCACCATCTTCCACGCTTCGGCGAGACACTCGTCTTACTTGGCGGACCATTTGATCCGAGGCTCGGCTTTGTCGGCGGCCGCCTTCTTCTTCTTCTTCTTGTTCTTCCCCTTCTCCGCGGCGACAGGTTGTTCTTCCTCCTCCTCGTACTCGTCGTATTCTTCCTCCTCCCCGGCGAACTCATCCCCGACGAAGTCTCCCCCGGCGTCATCCTCTTCTTTCCCCCCCCCCCCGGCGTATGCTGCCGCCGCCGCTGAGCAGGACGCGATGATGTCGTCCATGCAGGCGTCCTGCGACTCCTGCGATTCGGGCATTTGGCCGAACACGCTGCGGGCGCCGTCGAACTCGACCGGGTTCACCGGAGGGGGGAACAGAGGGCCACGGTATGGCATGGCCGGCGAGCCCCCGGTGCCGGCGCTGAGTGCGGAAGGGCCGTGGAACATTATGTTGGGGTTGAATCCGCCGTGCGGGTCGCCGTCTCCGTAGTCCAGCGAGTCCCCCCTCCAGTGGGGTGTGGCTGGCGACGCCGGCGAGAAGGCGGTGGGCGACGGCGAGAAGGCGGTGGGCGACGGCAAGAAGGCCGACGGTGACGGTGACGCCACGCTTGCTTGGCTTCCTCATTGGCTTCCTTGGGTTCCCCAAGCGTCGGGCGGCAAATAGAGACCGTGCGGCGTAAACAGTGGCGACGGCGCAGGAAAGCACGGTTTCCCGGCCGCCACCGCCGCCGCTCGTCGTATCTCCTTGGCCTCCTCCGCCGCCTTGGCCTTCTTCCTCTCGTCCCTTGCCTTGCGGTCGGCGGTGACCGTCTTCCTTCGGTCGACTTCTTTCGCCCACTCGGTGTTGCTCAAGCCGTCCGGCCGCCCCCTTCCCCTCCCCCTACCCCTCCCGACATAGGTCGCCCCCGCCCTCTTCGCCGGTGGTTCTTCGCCGGCGTCTCGTGGGTTGTTGAATTTCTTGGGCGCCATGGGAGGTGATTGCCGCGGGAAACGGCGGGAGCTACAGGATATGGAGAAGGAGAAATGGAGGGAAGCGAAACAAAAATGGCGGGAATCGTGTTGTCTCGCTGACAGGGCTGGCCCGCGCGGAGTTTCCCTTGCGCCGGCGCCCCCAGGCCGAACCCAGCGTGCTGGGTTCGGCCTGGGTACGCCGGATAACTTTTGGGCCAAATCCGGTGAAAAACAAGACCCTGGGGGCGCGACTGGGAGAAAAATCGCCCGCCGGCGTCCAAAAAGCGGTCCTGGGGGGCTCTTGGGGGGGCGGCTCGAGTTGCTCTAAGGTGTCCTAACTTTTTGACAAAAACAAAAATAATAACGTTAGTCATATAAACATGTCAAGAAAAACATTAGACATACAAATACTTGCACTAGTGTTTGATGCTACTCGAGGCTCAACAGTGTAAACGAAAATCATTGTATTAAAGGTTTAAGAGATAAATAATTGTAAATTTATAGATTTAACAATTAATTCAATGGTGTCAACCTCACTGTGGCATGCATGCATATGCTCTCACCAAATGGAAAAGGCCCATACAAAACATGTGCAACACCAAAAGACAATGATGCACACATATGCTAGTTAGATTAACCGGCGTGAAAATTGGGGTAATGTAATCCACAAATCTGTAATAAGGTTTAAATCAGTCCAAATTATTCTGAATTGGACATGTAGATTGCGAAAACAACCCGAACGCTCGATTTATTTCCTTAAAATGGACAAGGGTCGCACCCGCAGCTCAACGGTTGTGAGCTCCCGCGGCACATGTTGCCATGCGTCGCTTCCCATCTGCTTATATTGGAAGTCCGACCACGCCCTGGCCATGTCGTAAGGGCTCGACACGTAGTTCCCCGACAACCTAGACGACATTGTGCGCACCTGGGACTGCGTCAGAAAGTGTGTCCAACTCACGCCAGTCCACGAAAAAAAAGTTGCGCCAGTCCAAGAAGGCGAGGTAGGCAGCGTGGTTGCCATGGGCTTCTGGGTGCTTGTTGGGCTGTCCACGCCGTGAGCACTCCATCGCGGGTCACCGCGTTGGCCAGTGCGTGCACCATTGCACCTACACGTACAACTCTCCTCCCAGGCACATCTGCTTCCAGACAACGTTGCTTCTCCACTCCACCGTGTGAGGCCAGCGCACACCTCTTCCTAGGTGCTCATCATCTCACCGAGCAGGTCCTCTCCGCTTCTCCCTCCCCTTCTGCTTATACCCGCGAGCGTGCCCAACATGTCTCGGCACACCCTACCAGATTTTATCGCCTCCGCCACCACACCTTCTTCATTTCAGGCGAGGATTGTCGTAATGTCGATTCTGAGTCCGATGAGCCTTCGTGCGTCAATTCCTTGCACAATTGTGCTCCTACTCTCCTCGTTGTTGGTTCTGTTCCACCACGGCATGGAACTCGAAGGCGTGCACGTCGAGCACAAGGGTATCAATGCGAACCTTGTGAAGGGGTAGCAAGAGGTACGTGCAGTTAGCATAAGGCGACATAGAGGAGCGTGCTACCGGAGAAGCGCTCGAGCGGGTAGGGCCCGATGTGGAGTTCGCAGAAGTATGTGTGACATGCGCCAAGAACGACGCAAAATGAGAGCACGACTAGCGTGTCATCAGTGAGGTTGTGTCTGTTGAAGGCACGGGCATCACGACAAGGCTGCTAGGTAGTCCGCGCCACATGTGACTAGATAGAGCCCCCGAGGAGTATCTCTCACCCCACGCCACATGTGGCTGGATCGAGCCCCCGAGGAGATTCGCCGACGACCACTGGTACGCCATGGGCTCACCGATACGAACCTTCATCGGAGGAAGAAGAGCGGAGTGAAAGTGCATGGTTGCCCCATGTGTGGTTTTGGTAATTAATGACAATCTCTATGGACTAATGTTTGTATTGAGCTAGATTTGTAGGTGTGTCCATTTGCGTTGCTTGATCTCCATATGTTGGAGTCAAGGCTAAAGGAAGAAGATTATGTGTTGATCAAGGCTAAGTGCGAGTTGATCAACACTCATGTCCAAGTGAAGATATGTCGAAGAGTGCTTCTCCCATATTGGTGTATGGGGGAGCAACATGTGAATCTTCACCAAGCAAAGCGCAATCAAGTGCATGGTTGCCCCCATGTGTGGTTTTGGTAATTAATAACAATCTCTATGGACTAATGTTTGTATTGAGCTAGATTTGTAGGTGTGTCCATTTGTGTTGCTTGATGTCCGTATGTTGGAGTCAAGGCTAAGGGAAGAAGATTATGTGTTGATCAAGGCTAAGTGTGAGTTGATCAACACTCAAGTCCAAGTGAAGATATGTCGAAGAGTGCTTCTCCCATATTGGTGTATGGGGGAGCAACATGTGAATCTTCACCAAGCAAAGCGCAATCAAGAAAGGTGGTGCGTCTTGAGGAGATGAAGATCGTCTTCATCGACCTCAAGTGGATTTATGCGCAAGGTAAAGGTATGATCTTGATAGGGTTTCTATTTTACCGGTCTCATGTTGTTAGTGGAGAGACCGGGTTATAGGATAGATAGCCGCACTATCAAGAGGGGCTCTCGACCGAATATCTTGATCGTATCGTTGTAGAGAGCACAAACCTTTGCATCCATGCAATCCTCTTTATTGGTTCTTATTTTTCTCTTATCGTGGTGTGGTCTTGGTGCTTGTCGTGCTTGTTATGCGTCCCCTATTGCGTTTTCGGTATTGGAGATTTTGCCGGTTCATCCGTGCGGAAGATTTATCTCTTCCATTTCTTTGCAAAATATCCATTGCTTGTTTGTCATTTCCAAGGGTAGCATTTGTTGTCCTCTTTTCAACAAAATTTATTTTACTTCATTCGGACTTCAATTGCAAAAGATACGGCATTTTCGGTTTTCAAAATAGAGGTTTAACCTTTCCCCATTTGTTTTTATAATATTTTCTTGGACTATGATGTTTCTCTGCATATTCTTGTAGTGCTCGTTGTGACGATTCCAACGAGTCCAAGATTATCGAAAACGGAGTTCGTGGGTGAAAGTTATTGCGTTTTTATTCTCGGAGTTTTTATTAGACCGAAATTAGAAAAGAAAGAAAAAAAAGGTGCCGGGCCGGGCCGGCCTGGCCGGCCCCAGGCCGGTGCGAGGCCGGCAGCCTCGGGCGCTGTCCCAGCCCACCCGCGTGTTGGCTTCCAGGCCCAGCTGCGCGCCAGGCCGGCCCAAGGCCGGGGGCAGGCCGTTTCCTCTGCGTCTGTTCGCTGCGTGCTGTTCTCTGCTTCGATCGCTTCGCTGTTTCCCGACCGGCCTGGCCGGGTGCTGGCCGGCCCTAGGCCGGGCTGCCGGGCTGGGCACTTCTTGCCCCCAAAGGCCACTTTTTGTGGCCTTCTATAAAAAGGGTTTCTTCCCCAATTTTTTGGTGAGCTCTTTTTCTCTCTCTCCACCATTTTTGCAAATATTGAGAGCTTGATTCCTCCACTTCACTCCGATGATTCTTGCCCATTTTTAGGGAAACAAGAGAGGAGATCTAGATCCACTATTCCACCAAACAAAATCTCCTCTAAGTGAGGGGAACTCGTTGGATCTAGTTTTTGGGGTTGCTTTGTGTTCATCCTCTTAAATCCCTCCATAGCATTAGTTGCTTTGGTTGGATTTTGGAGTGAAGGATTTGACCACTTTGTGTGTTCTTTACTTTTGCATTAGTTGCATCGGGTTGTGCTCTCCACGGTGATTCATGGGATTGAAGGTTGAGAAGCTTGTTACTCTTGGGTGCATTGTGTTCCCAAGAGCTTGTGCCTCTTGGGTGCATTGTGTACCCTAGACGGTTTGGTGTGCCGCGAAGACTTCGAGTTGTGAAGCTTCGGGCAAGATTTTGGAGCCCCCAATTGAGTTGTGGGTGTGTGCCCCAAGAACGGTGTAAAGGCTCCTGGTTTCCGCCTTGAAGGATTCCGATAGTGGAAGGTGAACCAAACCCTTGGGTGTGGTTCATCGGAGAATAGGGTGAGGCCTTTGTGGCATCTTGAGTAGGCCTCTTGTGGCGAGCTCACACCCCTCCAAAGAGACGTACTCCCTTAACAAGGAGGAACTCGGGAATACATCCTCATCTCCGCGTGCCTCGGTTATTTCTATACCCGAGCTATTTACTTATGCAATTTACATTGTGATAGCCTTCGTGCTTGAAGCTTTATATCTTGCTATCACCTTGTTGCGTGCCTTGCTTAGCATAAGTTGGTGCATATAGGTGAACCTAGTTTAATTAGGTTGTTGGCTTGTTAATTTAAACACCTAGTTTTATTCCGCAATTATCAAGCTTTAAACCGGAAAAGTTTTAATCGCCTATTCACCCCCCCCTCTAGGCGACATCAAGGCATAGTTTGTTCTTTCAATTGGTATCAGAGCCTGGGCTCTCTTGTTTGGCTTTACCGTCTAGAGAGTAAAGATGTCGTTTAGAGGATTAGTGCATGATCACACTTTTATATTCGATGGCACGAATTTTAATGTTTGGAAAACTCATATGCTTAGTCACTTACGGGTCTTGGACCCCAATATTGAGCGTATCTTAGATATAGGTTTTTCTCCTCCAAAGGATTACGAAAGTACGACTTTAGAGGATGAGAAAAACTTATATCTAGATGCTCTAGCTTCTAATGAGTTTTGCAAATTTGTGAGTGTTGTAGTTTTTGAGTCAATCATGCCTCTCCGGAACGCTCATGAGCTTTGGACCAAGCTTCAAGATAAATATGGAGTATCCAACACTATTGAGGATGATTGTTCTCCCTCCACCTCCGGCCGTGATGAGTTCTCATCTTCTTCCACTTCACCAACATGTGATTTGTCACAAGGTAATGATATGGTGAGTGGTGATAGAAATTGCTTTGTCGATGGTGAATATTCTATTGATTATAATTCATCTCTATCTCATTGCAATGCTCTATCTTTGGACCTAAACACACATAGCACTATAAATGTCATACATGCTAGTGTTGATAGTCCGTGCATACCATCTAAAAATTGCTTGTATAAATCTCATGATGATATGTTTGCCTTATCTTGTTGCCATGATAAAAATGCTTGTGTTCCCTCTAATCCTTGTATTGGTAATAATATAGAGGAACCCCAATTTTCTATGGAACAAGATGTGAACTTGAGTAGTTCGTTAATTAATTGCTCATCGTCTTCAACCATCTTTTGCCTTATGGCTAAATCTTCAAGTAATGATGATGATGATAATAATAATGATGATTAAGAAAATAATGATGAACTCTTTCATAATAAAGGTCTAATGGTTCTTAAGGCTATTTTAAAGAATAAAAATGCTTGTGATAACCTGTATGAAATCATGAGCACCCTTGTTGAGCGAGGGGATACTATTAAGGCCTTAGAAACAAGACTTGAAGAAAAGGGTAAGATTGAAAGAGATGATGCTATGGAAAAGGCATCGTTAGATGATGCCCTTGAGGAAGAGCAAGAGACTCGGGCTTCTCTTGAGGATAAACTCGAATCTATTGAGGAGTCTCATAATGAAATAATTGCTAAACTCATTAAAGAACTTGACCATGCTCATGCTAAATATAAAGTCACGAAAAAGGAAAATGCTAGCTTTAAGGAAGAGCTTACCAAGTTGTCTTCTTCCATTCCTAATGCTAATGATGCTTGTGCTACTAACTCCACTTCTTGTGAAGCATCTATTTTGAAGGAGAATGTTGAGCTAAGGGCTCAACTTGAGTTGCTAACTAACAAGTATGGGAAATTGGAAGAAAGTCATGAAAAGCTATCTATCTCTAATGATGATCTTCTAGCATCCTATGCTTGTCTAAAGTTAGCTCATGAGGCTATCACTACAAAGGTAACATCTAGTGAGCCTCATGTGGATAATAGCACAACTTTAACTCAAAATGCTATATTGCCATGTTCTAGTCCTAATAGTTCATCCACTCGTAATGTTGGCACATCTTGTGATGAATTACTTTCTTTGCCTTGTTGCTCTAACAATGACGCTTCTACTTCCTCTAGTGCTTTTGTTGCCACTAACCATGTAGAGGAAATAAAAGACCTCAAGGCCCAAGTCGCTTCTTTGAAGAAAGGCTTGGAAAAGCGTCATGAAGGGAAGAGTGCACTTAACAACATGTTGAGTGTGCAACGATCCCCAAATGACAAGAGTGGACTGCTGCTGTATTAAAATAAGTTGGGTGGTGCCCCAAGCGAAGGCGGAATTACAGCTAGTAGCAGTTTTCCCTCGTTTAATGAACCGAGGTTTATCGAACCAGTAGGAATTTGAAATCAACAACGAGTTGAATGTTGAAGATCTCTGGTGCTTGACCTTCAACAGACGTGGACCTACACACACTCAACCAAAATACTTTGCCCCCAACGGCGGGAAGGTTGTCAATCTTTCCGGTCTCGCAGAAAACAAAGCGGTTGATTGTATGATGAAATAGATGAAATATGAAAAGTGACTACAGGAGTAATGATGATTAAAAGCAAGTAAATGAGGTTGTAAACAATGTAAAAAGATGTACCGGGGGCCATGGGTTCACTAGTGGAGTCTCTCAAGTAAATAAAATATGCATCTGATGGGTGAACGAATTACAGCTAGGCAATTGACAAGATCATGACACAAACCCAATTTAGCTATGACAAAAAGGACATGATAATATTTATGGAGGCATCACGACAAGGAACAAAGACCGTTGAGTCCAACTGCATCTTTGTCTAAAAAGTCCACCGTGGGATCGCTATCCAGCCTGTCACCCAACGGTATTAAGTTGCAAGCAACAGACAATTGCATTAAGTAAAGTGAATGAAGTAAGCAATACTAATATCAAAAGAGACATTAACACCGTTGTTTTACTCTTAGTAGCAACAGCACACCCTCGCCCTTAGAAGTTTGTGTCACTCGTGCCCAGGAACAAAAGGGGGCATGAACCCACTATCTAGCATAAATACCCTCTCTTGGAGATACACACAATCACTTGGCCAAAGTAACTACGCACATCGTAGAGCATGCAAGAACATAAATTACTCATATAAGAATCATGCACAATCTGAACATAACTTCATAATCCATCGGATCCCAGCAAACACATCACATAGCATTACAATAATCGATCTTGATCATGTTAGGCAGCTCACAAGATCATAAGACATGAAGCACAAGAGAGAGAGACTACCAACTAGCTACTGCCATGGACCCGTAGTCCAAGGTGAGACTACTCACAAATCATCCTGGAGGAAGGCATGACGATGAAGAGCCCTCCGGGATCGATCTCCCCTCCGGCTGAGTGCCGGGATCATCTTCAGATTGGACCCCGAACTAGGGTTTTCGGTGACGGCGCGTCGGGGTTGAGTTTTTGGAAAATAATGGTCGCGCCGACGTTTTTAGGGTAAAAGGAAATTTATAGGCGTTGGAGGGCGTCGAGGCGAGGTCCCAGGGGCAGGGGCGGGCCCCACCCGTGGGTGACCCCCAGGACGCGGCAGGGGGGCGCCTCTGCCCTGTGGGCCTCCCCTCCGGCTCTCCTTCGGACTGGTACTTCGTCGTGGCAAATAAAAATTCCCTGTAAATTTTTGTCCAATTCCGAGAATATTTCCAGAAGTAAATTTCTGAAACAAAAAGACAACAAAAATAGGGAACTGGCACTTGGCATCTTGTCAATAGGTTAGTCCGATAAAATGCATAAAAATGATATAAATGACAGTAAAAACATGTGACAATATCACAAAACTAGCATGGATCACTCAAAAATTATAGATACGTCTGAGACGTATCAGCATCCCCAAGCTTAACTCCTACTCGTCCTCGAGTAGGTAAGTGATAACAAATAATTTTTGATGAGACATGCGACCAACACATTCTTGATCAAGATAGTGATGCAAATCAAAGGATGCGAATGAAGAGATACAAAACAATTGTCTATAATTGATAGCAAGAAAGCAATGAATAAACAAGTTGAATCATCCAAGCAAAACCTTTCATAAATAGTATGTCAAAGACATGAAAACAATGTGATCAACATATTTGACTAATTCACAAGGATAATAATTCCATGACAAAAGTGTTTGAGAATCAACACAAAGGAAGATGTAAGCATTAGCAAAGAGCTTCAACTTCCAACGGCTTATCTTATAGATAAAGTCAATATAAAGATTCATGTTTAATTTTGATAATGTAATATGCTCAACGATACCCAGGGTCAATGCTAGATGTTTGCTTTTGTGGAGATAGAAGGAAAAAGGGAAAACTGACTCAACATTAAAAGTAAAAGAAAGGCCCTTCGCAGAGGGAAGCAGGGATTAGTCATGTGCTAGAGCTTTTTGGTTTTTAAAACAGAAGTAAAATGATTTTTGAGGTATGCATGCTTTCGTCAATGACTTCACAACAGAGAAACTATCTAGTCCCTCATGACCAGCAAGGTTTTTAGACTTGTGAGAGCAGCTGATTCTTAGAAGATCAAGTACGCTCTTCTTTCTCCTTGGTTTCACCACTGTCCAATGTTTGGGCTGATTTCTCAGATTTGCATTGCGCGGAGGAGAATTGTGAGTTATATTTATATTTTTGCTTAAGCTGCTCTCGGGTTGATTCAAGTGAAGACGTAATCCATCAACACCGGGTGAAAGGGGGGAAATGATCTCGCTCGTCACAGGTTATATCTAGCTCTCTACTGCTCCCTCATGAGCTTAAAAACAGAGGCACAAAGAAGAAGTATTTTGAATTTTTAAAGGTAGCACATGACAAATTTACTTGGAATGGTAGGAAATACCATGCATAGGTAGATATGGTGGACTCAGCTAGCAAGAAAGTTTGGCTTTGGGGATTGGATGCACGAGTGAACCATACACTCAGTACGAATTTTTAGGCTTAGCAAAAAAAAGGTGTTTGAAGCAAACATCTAACAATAACCGGTAACAGAACAACATAAGACATTTACCGGTCATAACCATAAAAACTCTACACCGTCTACCTTGTTGACCAAACAATTCTTTTGATGGAAAGTTTAGCACTATGAATTAACAACTATGAAAAACCACACAATTTCAAGCTTTCAACCATATTTCTTTACTAATAAATTCCACTCAAATAACTAGCAAGCTTAAGCATTCAACTTAACATATCAAAACAATTGAGAAGCATCAAGTATCCACACCATGATCTACAAAACTATGCAGGCTTTTCATTTTATTCTATCATCACAAAATAGCATTTTGTCGCATTGACAATTCAAGCAATTTTTCAACAACAACTCTCCAACAAGTATAAGTGAAGAACAAAAGAGTTTAACTTAACAACTAGCAGCTCTAAACAAGATAAAAGCTAAAAGCGAGAGCTTACTAGAAAACAGACAGTAGCTAAGAATACTCAAAAAGATATAAGCGAAGCAAAAGAGTATTGAAACGAAAAAGCGGAGCGTGTCTCTCTCCCACACAAATAAAGCTAGGATCCAACAAAGATATGACTAGCAAACAAACTAAAAAAACTGAAAGTAAAAAGATGCTCCAAGCATAGCACATAATATGTAAAGTGATAAAAACGAAGTTCAACGAAGACGACCTTATGATAGTCGATGAAGATGAGGGGATGCCTTGGGCATCCCAAAGCTTTGACTCTTGATAGTTCTTGATATTCAGAGGGGGTGCCATGGGGGCATCCCCAAGCTTGAGATTTGATCCATCCTCGATTTCTTCATATTCCTCTCCTTTGGAACTTAAAAACTCCCTTCACACAAAACTTCTCATAATTTGATTAGAGGGTTAGTGCTCATAAATTAAAATGCACATGTGTTCAACTCATGAAAAATTGCAAACAAACTTCATTAGACATTAGCTACTGTTTACTAAGCCTCAATGTGGCACTCTACCCCTAGAGTATCACATATGACGATGGTAAAGAGACAAATGCAAAATAAAAGCAGAATCTGTCAAAATCTGAACAGTCTGTAAAGATCTAATTTTTCGAGGCACTTCTGCAGCTCAAATAAAAAAACTTAAAACTAAGGAAAGATAGATAAAAGCATCAGACTTTCTTTAAAAAAATTATCAGAAAAATATAAAATTCTGGCTATTTTAGGATTTTCGTGCAACAGGCGCGCAGAATCTGTTTTTGGACAGCAACACAATACCTCGCACTTTCAATGCATTAGAGGCTAAACTTGGCATAAAAACCAAAAGAAAAAGATACAATGAAGTTGATACAGAGGTAATAACTTCATATCTACTACTATTAAACAAGCAAACATATTCATTGCTAAGTCCACCCAATCTAACGTACACAGAGCAAACCGGACCTATTACAGCCACAGGATCCGGCCCATGGATTTAGATCTCACCGTCCAGATACCAACTAACCCGCACCATGTGTGCACTTAGCAAATTGAAGTAGCGGACGAAAACTGTGCGTCCCCGTACGTACGCTAGGTGCAAAAAAAACGCCACAATCAATCAACGGGTCAAACAGGAAAGAAATCTCCAAAATTAGCGGCAACAGAAACGATCTGTCCCCTCGCCGTTCCAGCGATGCTGCCGCCGCTTCCCTTTGATTATCTTCTCCTGCTACTGCCGCCACCCGCGGAGGTCTCCCGCGAGCCGTCTCCATCCCGCCGGACGACCTGCTCGCGAGCACCTTCCTTCTCCAGATCCTTCCGAGCTCCCGCCGGTTGACCTCCACACGAGCATCGAGCTCGCCATCGTGCTCCTCTAGCCTGTGTACCTCCTCCAACCGGACGACCGCCTTCAGCCCGAGCGCATCCTCCAGCACGAGCTCCTCCTCCACCCCGAGCTCCTCCATCAGCCAGAGCGCCTCCTCGCCGGGAATAGCTCCTCCTCCACGCCGTGGATGTCCTCACAGCCGGACGATTTCCTTTCATCCGAGCTCTCTCCAAGACGCGTACACGCATCGCTAGGTGAGGAGGTGAGGTTTTGTGCATCCTTTCTCTATTTTGTTTTGGCTTTTGCAAATTTGGTAGGGATGAGTTTAATTTGGTCAGGGATATTGAACTTCCTTGACCACATCGAGTAACCTGGTGGTGAAGATCCATGCAGTGTTTCAAGATTTGATCCCCAGGATAAATTATGGGACCATGAACGGCTTAGTGCTTGATGGGCTTCTGTATTATGGGATGTCCAGTTTAATTCAGATCAGGTCAGAGAAGATGGGCAATTTTATTCTTTATCTGAGAAAATATGCAGAGAAAGTAGCTCAAGAGACAATAGAGGACGAGAGGAAGAATTATATTGTGCTGTGTCCCTGTTACCCTGCATGTCTTTCCGGCCCTAAGAGTTACATTCATACATTGACTCCACATGAATTGGATAAGAAGTCTGATCAGGTGACTTCTTTCTCAGTTTTTTCTATACCTTGCATGCTGCATAAACTCATGAAGTAATTGCATTTTTTAGTTGTTCGTTAGTAGGTGTATCAGCTTACATGATTTTGAATGGGAGACAGACTTTTATTGTCTTGTTTTTTCCGGCAAATATAACCTTTCTGCATACATATCCCTATCCCTGTCACTGTAATAAAATCTGCACATTAACGCGTCCTTCGTCCTCCTATAGAGCATTTAAGTGCCACTGAATCGTACATATGTGTAAAAAATCGTTGTTTCGATTCTCATATCTGCGTCAAAAGAGAAATGGAGCAGTGAAGAATGTACATAACTATACTTTCTTTTTGAAAATAATTACTATTACTACACAGAGATAGAATAGGTTTGGCTGGGACTTTGGATTTTTTTTGTTGTCTTCGTGTTGTCTGAACAAGTCTGACATTTCATGGTCTGTCATTTTTGCTTGTTCCGTCCTTTGGATTTGCTGTATGTAGCCACAGCCAACGTTTTTATGTTCACTTTTCTCAGGTTACCATTTATAGGTTCACCATGCTGTGACAACTAAAAACTTGGTATTATGATCCTGGTAAACAGGTAAGTAAAATAAGCCTTGTTATGACCGTCTTCTAACATAATCGAGGAGCCTGGTCTGATTCATATGATATTTCTTTAGTGTAAGATTCTTTTAGGAGAAATAGTGAATGGAGATGATTTTTAGTAGCGACCTTTTCATTTTTACCCGAATCATATATTTTAACACTATCTTACAAAATAGAAGAGTGTGACTTGACTTATATGATTTTTTCTTGCGCAGTGAATGCTTTTTTTTAGGAGAAAGGGAGAATGGAGATGATTTTCAGCAACTAGATAGATATATTCAGGGCATTATGCTTGGCAACCTGCACGAAATAACAATATTTTCTATGTGATTTTATTTGTAGATAGTCGGTTTGAGCAAAGTAATGAACCGAATGATACAATACAACAGTTGGCTCTAATATATATTGTATCTTCATTCTCATTGGTATTTGATACTCCCATTTTCCGTGCTGTGTATTTCCCGCACTTTATCTAAGCATCTTTCTAGGTCCAGAAGAAAAGCTCGATAATATGCAATTTTCATATCATGCACATTACAGAATTGATTTTCTCTCTAGCCATTGTGATTATTAAATAGTGTTGGAGGCATCTCTTGTATCTATGTTGCTATAGTAATAAAGGTATCTATTTAGGATGATCTCGCATTTGCTTTTGTGGTGTCACCGGGATGTTAGGAGAAACTGATAAATACTGGTGGCATGTCAAAATGACTTATCCTAAATAAAGTAATCGGTTTAAAGGGGGTATTGGGTTTTTATTGAAAATTGCAAAAAAAAATCATGTTTATTTCTTGAGACAGTGAGTGTTACCGTCTACTGCTGCTTGATGACTGTTGGGATGAATTACCCATGATTTTTAAACTCTCAGTTTAGTGTACACTAGGAATTGCATGCGTTTTGCAACCAAAATTTGTGGCAACTGGTGCCGATGCTGTAGATCCTACTAGCGTGGTAGGGAGGACCGGCGTGAGATATTGCATAGCTCATTCTATCTAAGCACAAGTGGGATGGGAGGAGTGTTGGGATGCAACACATATGAGAGAAAAATATGAGACAAAAATGTTATTGAACAATTGTATTTACGTGCATTGCACGGGCACAGCTACTAGTGACTCAAGAAAATGAAAAAGCAAACTGAAAATAAAATATGGGTTGCCTCCCAACAAGCGCTTTTCTTTAACGCCTTTTAGCTAGGCGCAATGCCAAATATCAAAATTTTTCGGAGGCCTTTGCAACATCAAGAGCATAGCTTGACCTTATGATTGATTCAAAAGGAAACTTCTTTCTCTTTCTAGGGAAGTGTTCCATCCCTTTTTTAAGGGGGAACTGAAACCTTATATTTTCCTCTTTTGTATCAATAATAGCAGCAACAGTTCTCAAAAACGGTATTCCCAAAATAATAGGACAAGAAGCATTGCACTCAATATCCATAACAATCAAATCAACGGGAACATAATTATCATTAACAACAATAAGGACATCATCAACTCTACCCAAAGGTTTCTTTTTAGAAGAATCAGCAAGATGAACATTTAAATAGCACTCTTCCAAAGGATTTAAATCAAGCATATTATAGAAACTTTTAGGCATAACAGAAACACTTGCATGCACCAAGATCACATAAAGCATTGCAATCAAAGTCATTTATTTTCATCTTAATAGTGGGTTCCAAACCATCTTCTAACTTCCTAGGGATAGAGGTTTCAAGCTTTAGTTTTTCTTCCCTAGCCTTGATAAGAGCATCGGTAATGTGTTTGGTAAAGGCAAGATTTATTTTACTAGCATCCGGTGTCTTAGCAAGTTTTTGTAGGAACTTAATGACTTCAGTAAGATTGCAATTATAAAAATCAATTTAATCATCTTTAAATAAACTAGGAGTATCCTCTTTAGTGGTTTGGATAGTATAAACTTTAACAGTTTTCCTATTCATTTCAGCAATTCTAGCTTCTTCAGCCTCTCTAGCCCACCTAGCTTTCAAGAGAGCCATCATCCTTTCATTTTCATTAATTTGAAGAGAGATAGCACTTAAAGATTCAGTATGTTTGTCTTGATTTGGAGTGGTTCTAATTTTCAAAATTTCAACATCATGAGCAAGAACGTCTATTTTAGAGACTAGACTATCTAGTTTTTCCAACTTCTCTTCAATAGTTTTGTTAAAAGCTTTTTGCGAAGTGATAAATTCCTTTAAAACATTATCAAGATCAGAGGACACATTCTTATTAGGATTATAAGAATTACCATAGGAATTACCATAAAAGTTGCCATTATTGGGAGGATAAGGCTTATAGTTGTTACTACCAAAATTATTTCGATAAGCATTATTGTTGAAGTTGTTTCTATTAAGAAAATTAACATCAACTTGATCCTTTTATTGGGCAATTAAGTGAAGCAAGTGGAACATTATTAGTATCAATATTAGACTGATTGGTAGCAAGCATAGACATAATCATATCAACCTTGTCACTCAAAGAGGAGATTTTCTCCACAAAATTTACCTTCTTACCACTTGGAGCTCGTTCGGTGTGCCATTGTGAATAATTTGTCAACATCTTATCCAAGAGTTTAGTTGCTGCACCTAATCTTGTGGACATGAAGGTGCCTCCCGCGGCCGAGTCCAAAAGGTTCCTTGAAGAAAAATTCAAACCTGCATAAAAAGTTTGTATAACCATCCACATAGTTAATCCATGCGTAGGACAATTCTTAACCATAGATTTCATTCTCTCCCAAGCTTGCGCAACATGTTCATTATCAAATTGTCTAAAGTTCATAATGTTACTCCTTAGTTGTATGATTTTAGCAGGTGGATAATATTTTCCAATAAAAGCATCTTTGCATTTAATCCAAGAATCAATGCTATTTTTAGGCAAATACAATAACCATTCTTTTGCTCTCCCTCTCAAAGAGAAAGGGAAAAGTTTTAGTTTTATTATGTCAATTTCTACCTCTTTATACTTTTGCATATCACATAACTCAACAAAGTTATTTAAATGAGAGGCAGCATCATCAGTACTAGCATGAGAAAATTGCTCTTTCATAACAAGATTTAGCAAGGCAGGTTTAATTTCATAAGATTCCGCTTTAGTAGAGGGTGGAGCAATTGGAGAGCATATGAAATCATTGTTATTAGTGCTAGTAAAGTCACACAACTTGGTGTTTTCAGTAGAAGACATAACGATAAGATAAAATAACAAGACAGGAATAAAGACTACACTAATTTTTTTGGGTTTTAAAATTTTGAAACAGGAAAATAAACTAAACGAGATATAAAGCAAGCAAGACAAAAACAAAGTAAAGAGATTGAGAGTATGAGACTCCCCTTGCTGTAGCTCAAAAGTCCCCGGCAACGGCGCCAAAAAAGAGCTTGCTGCTGTATTAAAATAAGTTGGGTGGTGCCCCAAGTGAAGGCGGAATTGCAGCTAGTAGCAGTTTTCCCTCGTTTAACGAACCAGTAGGACTTTGAAATCAGCAACGAGGTGAAAGTTGAAGATCTCTGGTTCTTGACCTTCAACAGACATGGACCTGCACACACTCAACCAAAATACTTTGCCCCCAACGGCGGGAAGGTTGTCAATCTTTCCGGTCTCGCAGAAAACAAAGCGGTTAATTGTATGATGAAATAGATAAAATATGAAAAGTGACCATAGGAGTAATGATGATTAAAAGCAAGTAAATGAGGTTGTAAACAATGTAAAAAGATGGACCGGGGGCCATGGGTTCACTAGTGGAGTCTCTCAAGTAAATAAAATATGCATGTGATGGGTGAACGAATTACAGCTAGGCAATTGACAAGATCATGACACAAACCCAATTTAGCTATGACAAAAAGGACATGATAATATTTATGGAGGCATCACGACAAGGAACAAAGACCGTTGAGTCCAACTGCGTCTTTGTCTAAAAAGTCCACCGTGGGATCGCTATCCAGCCTGTCACCCAACGGTATTAAGTTGCAAGCAACAGACAATTGCATTAAGTAAAGTGCATGAAGTAAGCAATACTAATATCAAAAGAGACATTAACACCGTTGTTTTACCCTTAGTAGCAACAGCACACCCTCGCCCTTAGACGTTTCTGTCACTCGTGCCCAGGAACAAAAGGGGGCATGAACCCACTATCTAGCATAAATACCCTCTCTTGGAGATACACACAATCACTTGGCCAAAGTAACTACGCACATCGGAGAGCATGCAAGAACATAAATTACTCATATAAGAATCATGCACAATCTGAACATAACTTCATAATCCATCAGATCCCAGCAAACACATCACATAGCATTACAATAATCGATCTTGATCATGTTACGCAGCTCACAAGATCATAAGACATGAAGCACAAGAGAGAGAGAGACTACCAACTAGATACTGCTATGGACCCGTAGTCCAAGGTGAGACTACTCAAAAATCATCCCGGAGGAAGGCATGACGATGAAGAGCCCTCCGGGATCGATCTCCCCTCCGACAGAGTGTCGGGATCAGCTTCAGATTGGACCCCGAACTAGGGTTTTCGGTGACGGTGCGTCGGGGTCGAGTTTCTGGAAAATAATGGCTGCGCCGACGTTTTTAGGGTAAAAGAAAATTTATAGGCGTCGGAGGGCGTCAAGGCGAGGTCCCAGGGGCAGGGGCGGGCCCCACCTACGGGTAACCCCCAGGCCGCTGCAGGGGGCGCCTCTGCCCTGTGGGCCTCCCCTCCGGCTCTCCTTCGAACTGGTAATTCATCGTGGCAAATAAAAATTCCCCATAAATTTTCGCCCAATTCCGAGAATATTTCTAGAAGTAAATTTCTGAAACAAAAAGACAGCAAAAACAGGGAACTGGCACTTGGCATCTTGTCAATAGGTTAGTCCGACAAAATGCATAAAAATGATATACAGTAAAAACATGTGACAATATCACAAAACTAGCATGGATCACTCAAAAATTATAGATACGTTTGAGACGTATCATGGACTTGGATTCAGCTCCAACAACAAGATCAAGTCCAAGTTTGAGAAGAAGAAGGGCCAAGTACAAGTCAAGAATCCGGCCAAGATCATTTGCTTCAAGTGCAAGCTAGAAGGGCACCATGTTCGGGATTGCCCAATGAAGAAGAAGCCTCTTAGTGAGAAGCAACTAGGGAAGCGGCCTCTTGTTCAATCTCATGCTCCACCACGAGTTGAACAAAGGCCACCTCCTAAGAAGACTCAAGTCAATGCTCCTCAAGTTGAGGAGCCTATTAAGAAGAAAAAGAAGAGTCGGTGTTGCTACCTTTGCCGTGGCAAGGGTCACTTTGCTTCTTCATGCACTATCGGTAACCTATCCAACCCCATCTTAATTGATGATGCTTATTCACTTAGAAAGGATAGAGTTGGCAATGTATTTGCCAAATATGTGGGAACTCAAAGTGGTGTCAAGAAAAGAACCATTTGGGTTGCCAAGCCTATTGTGACTAACCTCTTAGGACCCAACTTGGTTGGGGACCAACAAGTTTCAACTTGATCAATAGGTGTTGTTGGAGGACACTTGAGACTTGGCTATCATTTGAAGAATTAAGGTATCTTCATGATTATATTTTCTCAAGCCAAGTCAATTGGATTATCACATATCTATCTCATATCCAATGCTCCTCCTTGCGGTAACTTGTATGTAATCATTTATATACATAGAAAGTTGCTTGCTCCCTTGCATGTGTTAGTTTTGTTCCTAGCATGTGCTTGTATGTGATATGCTACTTTCCTACTTGTCTTGTTTTTCAAGGTTGTGTATGATAGTTGTGTATCATGTATGTGTAACTTTGTGTTGAGCTTTATTGGATCTTGTGTGGATTTCATTTGGCTCTTTGAGATATTAATGGACTATCCCATTTTGGGGGAGTGATATGCTTTGTGCACTTCACAAACCTAAAAATGTGTATACATGAGGCACACAACCTAGTATTGATATTTCAATATTATCTAGTTACTATGTGGTATGTCATATTCATGAGAAATTCAAATTCTACAATGTCCATTAATTTCTCTAGTTGGATTTTATTTGCCTCTTGCTTAGATAAAATGAATTATCACATTATGGGGGAGTAATAAGCTATGTGCATATTACAATCCCACAAAATGTGAACATTTGAGGTTTGCCACTTAGTTTTGATATTGTAATTTATCTTATTCCTATGTGGCATGTTGCTGCTGTATTAAAATAAGTTGGGTGGTGCCCCAAGCGAAGGCGGAATTGCAGCCAGTAGCAGTTTTCCCTCGTTTAACGAACCGAGGTTTATCAAACCAGTAGGAGTTTGAAATGAACAACGAGGTGAATGTTGAAGATCTATGGCGCTTTACCTTCAACAGACGCGGACCTGCACACACTCAACCAAAATACTTTGCCCCCAACGGCGGAAAGGTTGTCAATCTTTCCGGTCTCACAGAAAACAAAGCGGTTAATTGTATGATGAAATAGATAAAATATGGACCAGAGGAACAATGATAATTAAAAGCAAGTAAATGAGGTTGTAAACAATATAAAAAGATGGACCGGGGGCCATGGGTTCACTAGTGGAGTCTCTCAAGTAAATAAAACATGCATGTGATGGGTGAACGAATTACAGCTAGGCAATTGACAAGATCATGGCACAAACCCAATTTAGCTATGACAAAAAGGACATGATAATATTTATGGAGGCATCACGACAAGGAACAAAGACCGTTGAGTCCAACTGCATCTTTGTCTAAAAAGTCCACCGTTGGATAACTATCCAGCCTGTCACCCAACGGTATTAAGTTGCAAGCAACAGACAATTGCACTAAGTAAAGTGCATGATAAGCAATACTAATATCAAAATAGACATTAACACCGCTGTTTTACCCTTAGTAGCAACAGCACACCCTCGCCCTTGGATGTTTCTGTCACTCGTGCCTAGGAACAAAAGGGGGTGTGAACCCACTATCGAGCATAAATACCCTCTCTTGGAGATACACACAATCACTTGGCCAAAGTAACTACGCACATCGGAGAGCATGCAAGAACATAAATTACTCATATAAGAATCATGCACAATCTGAACATAACTTCATAATCCATTGGATCCCAGCAAACACATCACATAGCATTACAATAATCGATCTTGATCATGTTAGGCAGCTCACAAGATCATAAGACATGAAGCACAAGAGAGAGAGACTACCAACTAGCTACTGCCATGGACCCGTAGTCCAAGGTGAGACTACTCACAAATCATCCCGGAGGAAGGCATGACGATGAAGAGCCCTCCGGGATCGATCTCCCCTCCGTTAGAGTGCCGGGATCAGCTTCAGATTGGACCCCGAACTAGGGTTTTCGGTGACGGCGCGTCGGGGTCGAGTTTCTGGAAAATAATGGCCGCCTCGATGTTTTTAGGTTATTTCTGATTTTATAGGCGTCGGAGGGGGCTGAGGGGACGCCCCAGGAGCAGCGGCGGGTCCCACCTGCGGGTCCAGGTGGGGCCGCGGCAGCAGGCCGCCCCTGCCCTATGGGTGGCCCCCCAGGCTGCCCTTTGGTGTCCTGGTGCCTTCCGTCGAGTAAAAATTCCTCGTAAATTTTCGTCCAATTCCGAGAATATTTCCAGAAGTAAATTTCTGAAACAAAAAGACAGCAAAAACAGGGAACTGGCACTTGGCATCTTGTCAATAGGTTTGTCCGACAAAATGCATAAAAATGATATAAATGACAGTAAAAACATGTGACAATATCACAAAACTAGCATGGATCACTCAAAAATTATAGATACGTTTGAGACATATCAGCATCCCCAAGCTTAACTCCTACTCGTCCTCGAGTAGGTAAGTGATAACAAATAATTTTTGATGAGACATGCAACCAACACAATCTTGATCAAGATAGTAATGCAAAGCACATGAAGTGAATAAGGTGATCCAAAACAATTGTCTATAGTTGACATTAAGCAAACAATGATTAACAAACGCTAGCTAACAAATGCTAGAAACTTTTCATGAATAAGTGCGTTGGAGACATGGAACCATACATAAGGTTTAGAAAGAAGAATTGCGAATTATGTCTCCAATGTAAAGTATCAATCATTCTTCAAAGCATCTAATTAGTCATTCATGAAAATAGCCAAGCTCAAGTCAGGTGTCCTAATCCATCTACTTCACAAATCAACTGTTTCGAAGTCTACTCAACTAGTGCAAGTAAGAAGTGGCTTTGGCACCATGACGTTATGGCAAAGGGAACAATGATGGAGGTTTGGAAGGTCAAAAAGAAAGGCTCAAACAGTGGATAAAGTAACCACAAGACAGAAGGAAGTTCCGTAGTTGACACTGTATGAGGAGTAGTGATTGCCATGCAACGGATGCACATAGAGCTATAAGTGTATGAAAGCTCTCCAATGGAACTAGTGGGGGTGCATCCAACTTGCTTGCTCATGAAGACCTAGAGCTCACTTGAGGAGGCTCATCATTGGAATATACAAGCCAAGTTCTATAACGTTAATTCCCCCACATAGTTATACAAATGCAACATGAAAACTCACTATAATGAAGTGTAGGTGCTAACTAGCACAAGTGTGGAATAAAGGATAGTAGTGCTGCCCCCTCTCTCTTTTATATTTCTCTTCTTCTTCTTTTTTTAATTGTGGCCTCCGTGACTCTTTTAAATTTTCTCTCATTGGTCTCTTTTGGACTCTTTTATGTGGCCACTTTGGACTCTTTTCAATATGCTCACAAGTAGGGGCAACACTCTATTTTTACAAGATGATCATCACACTTTTGGTACTCATAACTCATAAGACTAATACATGATGTATAAAAGAAGATATGCATGATCGAGCGTAGTGTGGAAAAAATGTAGAACATGTGGCAAGCCATGCTGCACACTAACTCAATGATCAAGCAAACTATATGGTAATGAAGAATGGCATCAAGTCATGTAATGTAATGATTGATGTTGCATGGCAATATATCTCGGAACGGCTATGGAAATGCCGTGATAGGTAGGTATGGTGGCTGTTTTGAGGAAGACAGTTGGCTTATGTGTAGGAGAACAGGATGAAGTTCTCCCACGGAGTTGGATGTGCTCGCGAAGTATGCACCAATATCAATGTGAGAGAGGGCATTGCGCAGCATCGAAGAGGCTAGCAAAATATGGAAGTGGAAGTGCCAAAAACCAAAACTCAACAATGCATTTCGTATATTGCAAACAACTAGCAGTTTCAATGTTCCACAAATGGTTAGAGATACCCCGAGAGGGATCGTAGCGGCGACACAAGTGCCCCGTTGGCTTCCCCGACCGTTGCAGTAACTACCCAATAGGAACTTATTTTCAACTTAGTAGAATTCATGACACATTAGCATTGTCGACTTAGGTTGTTTAGTTCAGAAAAGTACGGCTCCATGCTTTAGTAACACCTCTCCACTAATCAGCTCTAACACCATTAACCAACACATTTTAACCATTAGTTATTTTAGTGCCTCAAAACAATTGAAGGGTATCAAATTATCCATATAGTGATCTACAAGACTATGCAGGTTTTTTCTACTTCATACCACTGCCACATGCATAGCATTTTTCCGATCTAACACATTAACCAAGCAACCAAAACAACTCTCCAACAAATATAAGTGAAGAACAAGAGAGTTTAACTTAACAACTAGAAGCTCTAGACAAGATAAAAGCTAAAAGCGAGAGCTTACTAGAAAACAGACAGTAGCTAAGAATACTCAAAAAGATATACGCGAAGCAAAGGAGTATTGAAACGAAAAAGCGGAGCGTGTCTCTCTCCCACACAAATAAAGCTAGGATCCAACAAAGATATGACTAGCAAACAAACTAAAAAAACTGAAAGTAAAAAGATGCTCCAAGCATAGCACATAATATGTAAAGTGATAAAAACGAAGTTCAACGAAGACGACCTTATGATAGTCGATGAAGATGAGGGGATGCCTTGGGCATCCCCAAGCTTTGACTCTTAATAGTTCTTGATATTCAGAGGGGTTGCCATGGGGGCATCCCCAAGCTTGAGCTTTGATCCATCCTCGATTTCTTCATATTCCTCTCATTTGGAACTTAAAAACTCCCTTCACACAAAACTTCTCATAATTTGATTAGAGGGTTAGTGCTCATAAATTAAAATGCACATGTGTTCAACTCATTACAAATTTCAAACCAACTTAATTAGACATTAGCTACTGTTTAATAAGCCTCAATGTGGCACTCTACCCCTATAGTATCACATATGACGATGGTAAAGAGACAAATGCAAAATAAAAGCAGAATCTGTCAAAATCTGAACAGTTTATAAATATCGAATTTTTCGAGGAACTTCTGCAACTCAAATAAAAAAACTTAAAACTAACGACATATAGATAAAAGCATAAGACTTTCTGTAAAAAATTATCAGAAAAAGATAAAATTCTGGCGATTTTAGGATTTTCGTGCAACGGGTGCATAAAATCTGTTTTTGGACGGCAACACAATTCCTCGCGCTTTCAATGCATTAGAGGCTAAACTTGGCACAAAAAACCAAACGAAAAAGATACAATGAAGTTGCTACAGAGGTAATAACTTCATGACTCAAGAAAAGCAAAGAGCAAACTGAAAATAAAAGATGGGTTGCCTCCCAACAAGCGCTTTTCTTTAACGCCTTTTAGCTAGGTTTAATGATTTCGATGATGCTCTAATAAGAATAAGAGTTGACAAAAGAGAGCATCAAGAAATAAATACCAAACATATTTAAGTCTAACCCACTTCCTATGCATAGGCATCTTGTACAAAAATAATTCATTGAAGCATAAAGCTAGTAGCATAGGAAGACAAAGCAAGTGCAACTTCAAAACTTGCAACAAAAAGAGAGGTGTCTTAGTAACATGAGAACTCCAACAACCATATTTTCCTCTCTCATAATAATTTTCAGTAACATCATGAACAAACTCAACAATATATCTATCACTTAAAACAGGCTTTTCATGATCTACAAGCACATAATTTCGGTCCATCTCAAAAATAGTGGGATAAAACCCACTTTCAATAGAATTATAATGTTTATCATCAAGTAACATAGGACCATCGTCAAGAGCATTATCATATAAACTTTCTAAGGTCAACTCTTCATTAACATGTATCTCAATGGTAGGAACAAATAAATGATTATCATAGGATCTATCAATATAGCACGGATTATCATATATAACAAGATCATTTTTTATCAAAAAGGGATGTTTCAAACGAATCAATAGGATCATAGCATTCAATATCCTTTGGTGAGCAAGGAGGACAATCAAATAATGTATGAGTTAGAGAGTTACTCTCATTAGAAGGTAGGCATGGGTAGCTAATCCATTCTTCCTCCTTTTGTTCGTCACTCTCCTCCTCTTTTTCATCCAATGGGCTTACAATTTCAGAAATTTCTTCTTCCATAGGCTCCTGCACGGCATTAGTCTCTTCTTCTGGGGGAGATAAACCCTTAAGATATTCAGTAATATAACAATTTTCATCTTTGTAATTATCCATGAAATAATTAAGTATAGCAAAACTTTCAGATTTATAAGGAGCATCATCATCATTTTCAATCCAAGAAGAAATTTCATAAGCACCCTTGCACGCAATAAATTCTTCAATAGGTTCCACATCATTAAAATCATAGTTTCCCTTAGCATAAGATGCTAAGGTTTCATTATCATTACCAGCACATTGAAAAGGAAGGGGTTTAAAATTCATGCTACAACTAGACTCATCACAGCAATAAGATATATCATAATTTAAGCACAAGTCTCTAGCATAATTATTCAGAGTATTAATTATTTTCCATAAGTGTATCCCTTTTTGTGACAAGCGGTATTCCTTATAATATTCTTGTTCATCCTCCGTGAACCCGCCTTGCCAATAAGATCTAGTTTCAAAGAAGTTAACCATTGAGAACAACCAAAAAACTAAGCATACTAATAAAACAGGATAAAAGACTACACTAATTTTTTATTTGGGTTTTAAAATTTTGAAACAGGAAAATAAACTAAACGAGATATAAAGCAAACAAGACAAAAACAAAGTAAAGAGATTGAGAGTATGAGACTCCCCTTGCTGTAGCTCCAAAGTCCCCGGCAACGGCGCCAGAAAAGAGCTTGCTGCTGTATTAAAATAAGTTGGGTGGTGCCCCAATCGAAGGCGGAATTGCAGCTAGTAGCAGTTTCCCTCGTTTAACGAACCGAGGTTTATCGAACCAGTAGTACTTTGAAATCAACAATGAGGTGAATGTTGAAGATCTCTGGCGCTTGACCTTCAATAGACGTGAACCTGCACACACTCAACCAAAATACTTTGCCCCCAACGGCGGAAAGGTTGTCAATCTTTCCGGTCTCGCAGAAAACAAAGCGGTTAATTGTATGATGAAATAGATAAAATATGAAAAGTGACCAGAGGAATAATGATAATTAAAAGCAAGTAAATGAGGTTGTAAAAAATATAAAAAGATGGACCGGGGGCCATGGGTTCATTAGTGGAGTCTCTCAAGTAAATAAAATATGCATGTGATGGGTGAACGAATTACAGCTAGGCAATTGACAAGATCATGACACAAACCCAATTTAGCTATGACAAAAAGTACATGATAATATTTATGGAGGCATCACGACAAGGAACAAAGACCGTTGAGTCCAACTGCATCTTTGTCTAAAAAGTCCACCGTGGGATCGCTATCCAGCCTGTCACCCAATGGTATTAAGTTCCAAGCAACAGACAATTGCATTAAGTAAAGTGCATGAAGTAAGCAATACTAATATCAAAATAGACATTAACACCGTTGTTTTACCCTTAGTAGCAACAGCACACCCTCGCCCTTAGACGTTTGTGTCACTCGTGCCCAGGAACAAAAGGGGGCATGAACCCACTATCTAGCATAAATACCCTCTCTTGGAGATACACACAATCACTTGGCTAAAGTAACTACGCACATCGGAGAGCATGCAAGAACATAAATTACTCATATAAGAATCATGCACAATCTGAACATAACTTCATAATCCATCGGATCCCAGCAAACACATCACATAGCATTACAATAATCGATCTTGATCATGTTAGGCAGCTCACAAGATCATAAGACATGAAGCACAAGAGAGAGAGACTACCAACTAGATACTGCCATGGACCCGTAGTCCAAGGTGAGATTACTCACAAATCATCCCGGAGGAAGGCATGGCGATGAAGAGACCTCCGGGATCGATCTCCCCTCCGGCAGAGTGCCAAGATCAGCTTCAGATTGGACCCCGAACTAGGGTTTTCGGTGACGGCGCATCGGGGTTGAGTTTCTGGAAAATAATGGCCGCCTCGATGTTTTTAGGTTATTTCTGATTTTATAGGCGTCGGAGGGGGCCGAGGGGACTCCCCAGGAGCAGGGGCGGGTCCCACCCGCGGGTCCAGGTGGGGTCGCGGCAGCAGGCTGCCCCTGCCCTGTGGGTGGCCCCCAGGCTGCCCTTTGGTGTCCTTGTGCCTTCTGTCGAGTAAAAATTCCTCGTAAATTTTCGTCCAATTCCGAGAATATTTCCAGAAGTAAATTTCTGAAAGAAAAAGACAGCAAAAATAGGGAACTGGCACTTGGCATCTTGTCAACAGGTTAGTCCGACAAAATTCATAAAAATGATATAAATGACAGTAAAAACATGTGACAATATCACAAAACTAGCATGGATCACTCAAAAATTATAGATACGTTTGAGACGTATCACATGTTGGCTCGAACAAGTTCCAATTTCCTTTTTGGTTACCTTTTGGCTCTTGTTTGTGTGAGTTTGCTTGGTGTGGTTTTTCTATAATATGCATTTCCATATATTATTTGAGAAACCATTTGTTCCATTTTATTCTAACCATGGCCTTGCCGGTTGGTTTGAATAGTTGAAACTACCAACAAACTTTATTAAAATATGGTGTTTTATTTCTTATCCCTTGCCGTATGTTTTATCGTGTGAGGATGAACTTGTATATCTCTACTCACCGGGAAAATATTTCCTTATACTCATTGTCCTTGGACAATTGATATTCAGATGTGTGGTAGAATATCTTTGTTCATCCTCATATTGGCTCTTGCGTTGAATTGACTTATTTATTGCCTTCCTTGCCTCTTGCTCGGATCCTAATTTTCAATTGGTAGTGTTTAGTGTTGTAAATAAAATAGGGAGAGTAATGATCCCTTGTGCGTGCATTTTGTATTCAAATACAAATATCAAAGATAATGCATGAATCTTGGGGGAGCATTCCTTTTTATTTAGAACACTATCCTATCTATCAATATTTGATCCTGTCAATTGGCATTTGTTTTTTTATCTTATGCTTTGGTAGCATCAATTGGTATCACTTGGAATTTGATATCTCCTCCTTAGATATTTGTTTCAATTGATACTTATTATGGGAGTTTTGATACCTTATTTCTTTATTTTACTTTACTTGATTTCGGTCAAGTATTATCCTCTTCTTGGTATCTTTTCTCCTAGTTGGTATCTTATTTTCATTTGGTGTCTTATCGATCATGTGTTGTTTTGATTCGATTCCTATTGATATCACACTTCATGTGTTGATGTGTTTTGGAATCAATCATATGTTGATTTGATTTTTCCTCAATCATGTGTTGATTTGGATTTTGATATAATTTGGACAACCCTTTTGTGTCACACTTTGGTGTGCTCTCTTCTTGTTTTACTTGGTATTTTCGTCCAAATTGTATCTCGTTTGGTTCTTGAAAGACTTTGCTTGTATATTCTCTAATATATATATATATATATATATTATTTGGCATGTTTAATATATAGGGGATACTCCACCGAATCCTAAATCGGCTAAGATGTGCATGAAATTCAATTTCATATCTATATGCACATATTTATGTGGAGTGTTTCCTATATATTGTAGTTTATCTAACAACTATGGGACCCAATGAGTTTGGGAACCATTTTGTGCTTGAATTTTGTTTTAGGTACAATGGAGATGCATTGGATGCTTGCCTCATTCATAAGGAAGGTGTTCTCACCATGTGATTATAAGAGTCAAGCTATGATGATTTCCAAAGTCTCATCTTCTTCATAACCAATGTCATATCGGTAACAAGTATCTATCCCATGCATACTTTTCTAGTCTCAACCTTGTGTAGGTTGCTTCTTGGCATGAAAGCTTTTATGTGCAATTTTTGTGGTTTTGGCTTTTTTCTTTCACTTGGTATATCTTTGTGATATTTGTGATGAAGTTGCAAAAACCTTTTTCTTCAATTGGTATTATTTCTTTGTGATACTTGTTGCCTATCTCAAAGCATCTTCACTATCTCTTGTTCCCTTAGTGATATGTGTGATGTCTTTGATATTTTTGAAGTTTATTTATATACAATGAGATAAATTTGAGCTATGTGATATGCTTTTAAGCAATAATCTCTTTTGTATATTCATGACTTCCCTTTTGGATACCGTGGTCTCCCCTTCATCGACCATTTCATATGTGCAGGTTTCTTTGTGGATGTATATCATCAATGATGTGTCTACTTAGAAACCTATACATATGAGAGAGGTCCCCTGTTCGTTGGTATCCTAATTTTTTTGAGCTACCTTGCCTTTATCTATAATTCTTTGGTGGCTCCAAATTTGCTTCATGAGTGCGTATCTTAATTTTATTTGCATCTTTGCACACTCATGTATTTGTTGAGGATCTTTACCTCATGCTTACCATGGTGAGCATGTTGAGTTTTATTGGCTAAATGCTCTCACTAGCTTTTGGCATGTTTAATTGGTTTTAGTTTCCAATTGGTATCCCTAAGCTTGTGAACAAACTCTTTTAAAGATCTTCTTTTTATCTCGGTTGGGCCTATCTTATGTTGAATCCTTGAAAATTGGTATCTCCTTTTGACTCAACCATATCTTTGGTGCAAGTGCTATGATTTTCTTTTGCTTTATGCACACTTGCACTTGTTGCATGTTCTAGATGATTTTGGGGGAGTGAGGATTCCATATTTGTGCACTCATCAATAGTGCATGAACATTGGGGAGCTTCTTCATTTTTATTTAGAACTCTCGCTTTGGATCTTTTCGATTGCTTTTCCCCTCTGTGGAGATGTTTAGAATGATTTCATCCTTTTGCAATCTTTGGATCCTCAATATAGTTTGATTTCCTCTTATTATTCGTCAATGGATATGTGCATTTGATTCCACTCGCATCCTGAGAAATGCACACCTTAATGGAGGAACTCATATTATATTGGCTCTCTAAATTTTTTCTTCCCATTTCGGCAATCGATGCCAATGGGGGAGAAAGTTTAGAGGGTTTAAGCGAATTTGGGTTTTATGCTTTTGTTGCATTTGCCTTTAATGCGCTTGCATCCATGCTTGTATGTCTTGCAAGATTGCTTTATTCAATATATAAACCCTCTTATAAGGGATTGTCATCAATTACCAAAATGGGGGAGATTGAAAGTGCATGGTTGCCCCCATGTGTGGTTTTGGTATTAATGATAATCTCTATGGAGTAATGTTTGTATTGAGCTAGATTTGTAGGTGTGTCCATTTGCGTTGCTTGATCTCCATATTTTGGAGTCAAGGCTAAGGGAAGAAGATTATGTGTTGATCAAGGCTAAGTGCGAGTTGATCAACAATCAAGTCCAAGTGAAGATATGTCGAAGAGTGCTTCTCCCATATTGGTGTATGGGGGAGCAACATGTGAATCTTCACCAAGCAAAGCGCAATCAAGTGCATGGTTGCCTCCATGTGTGCTTTGGTAATTAATGACAATCTCTATGGACTAATGTTTGTATTGAGCTAGATTTACAGGTGTGTCCATTTGCGTTGCTTGATCTCCATATGTTGGAGTCAAGGCTAAGGGAAGAAGATTATGTGTTGATCAAGGCTAAGTGCGAGTTGATCAACACTCAAGTCCAAGTGAAGATATGTCGAAGAGTGCTTCTTCCATATTGGTGTATGGGGGAGCAACATGTGAATCTTCACCAAGCAAAGCGCAATCAAGAAAGGTGGTGCATCTTGAGGAGATGAAGATTGTCTTCATCGACCTCAAGTGGATTTATGCACAAGGCAATGGTATGATCTTGGTAGGGTTTCTATTTTACCGATCTCATGTTGTTATTGGAGAGACCGGGTTATAGGATATATAGCCGTACTATCAAGAGGGGCTCTCGACCGAATATCTTGGTCGTATCGTCGTAGAAAGCACAAACCTTTGCATCCATGAAATCCTCTTTATGGTTCTTATTTGTCTCTTATCATGGTGTGATCTTGGTGCTTTTCGTGCTTGTCATGACAAGGCTAAGTTCACCGAAAATGGTTTTCATATGCGTCCCTGATACGTGTCAAACGTATCTATAATTTTTGATTGTTTCATGCCACTTTTATACCTTTGACACTTGTTTTCATACTAAGTTTATGATTTAATTTGACTAACCTATTAATAGTTACAAAAGTGCACAATGTTCTTGTTTTACACTTTGATGTGTAGGAATCACTTGGAAATTGGCAAAAACGCAAAAGGAGCCTTGTTGGAGGTGGACTCTGACTTTCCTGAAATCTGTCCTCCTCACAGATGTCAGAGATTGACAGTTTGAGACCAGAAGACGACGTCAACTGAAAATCAATTTGCCCGCAACGTTGTGGGAAATTTCCATAGCTTTCATTTAAGCCCAAGAACAGCCCAATCGGAGGTCCGTAGCTCCGGGAATCCCCGTTTTACTGAAGGCCAAATATCTGATTACGACATTCCGAAAGTTGGTTACGTGATTGAGTCCAACTCTTACCAAACTTGGAGGATTCGACCAAGCCATGACTTTGGGACCTCATTAAGGATATGAGGGGTCCCTAGGAAGGTTCTAGAGGTGCCCTAAGAGCCATTGGATCAAGGGGACATCAATCGGAGGGCCGGGAAGCATTGCCTCCACCTATATAAAAAGAGGAAACCCTAGTTTTGGGGGCAGCCACCAAAAGCCACGAATTTGCCTCCCCCTTGGCTCTCATCTACAAGGGGGAGGGCTCCTCTACAGCACCAAGAAGCCATGGAGGAAGGGGGTTAGGGGGCAGCGCTCCCCCTAACCGGCCGGCCGCCGCCATGCGCTGCTGCCTGCCGGCACCGCCCGCGTCGCCTCCGCCTTGCCCTTTCCTCCATGGCCGCCGCCTTCACCGCCATCTCCATCGACAATTCCTCATAGCTACATCGGTCCACTCTCTCACAAACCTATTTAATCCCCTATGTAAACATGGTGTTTGATGCTATAAAATATTATCCTATGATCTATGTCATGTTTATGTAGTTCCTTGTTGTCTTATGGTTGAATTATTGAATGTATTTGGTTGATTTGAGTTGTATGTTGATATGGTACAGTCCTATGGTGCCCATTATATACTTGCGCACATGGATAACATTGTAGGGTTTGTAGTATGTGAAGGAGGCCGGGGGGGTAGGGCTGCCGGAGTGACAGAAACCTAAGCCCCATCCCGGTTTTTGACATTGTATGGGATAAAGAGGACCTTATGAACTTAATGTTATGCTTGGGTTTTTACCTTAATGAATGTTAGTAGTTGCGGATGCTTGCTAATGTTCCAGTCATATAGTACATGTAATCACAAGTAGTTGAGAACGTGTATGCTTTGCCTCTCTCACATAGAAAATTGCATCGAAGACGATGAACCGAATAACTTCACTAATTAATTATGAACAATTCCGCCACGCCTTCCATCACTTTTCCACACTCATGGTTCTGTTATTTATGGTCTTTTAATATAATTTATTGCTGCAGCAACTAACTTTTATCTTCTTGTTCTTTATTATATTGCAAAACCATCCTTTCATACCCGTTTTATTCCTATAGTTTTATTTCCTAGATAGAGCAAACGTTTGGTGTGTGTAGAGTTGTGTCAATGGTTGATAGAACTTGAGAGAATATTAATCCTACCTTTAGCTCCTTGTTGGGTTCGACACTCTTATTTATCGAAAAGACTACAAACGATAGCCTACACTTGTGGGTTATGAAGACCTTTTCTGGCGCCGTTGCCTGGGAGCAATAGCGTGGGGTGAATATTCTTGTGTGCACTTGTTTACTTTATCTCTAAGTAATTTTTACTTTCAGTTGTAAGTTGTTTTCTATATTAGTATGGATAGGGAGCACAAATTACAAAAAAATTAGTTCTACTTGTTATCTAAAACTTTTTCAAAAAGAGAAGTGATTGGAAAGATGAGTAATGGTTAAGTGGGGGTTGACCTTGAACACTTGTGTTCATGCTTATGAAACCAAAGAAAATCTTTTCATGGAAGATTCTCAGCTAAAAACATGTATATATATTGTGTATATACCACTGTAATATAAAAATAAAATGTATTTATGACCTCTTGTTTATTTATGATGCAAGTTTGTTGCTTTGCTGTGGAGAAACAGATTCTGTGCGCCTGTTGCGTGAAATTCCTAAAATCACCAGAATTTTATATTTTTCTGATATTTTTAGACAGTAAGCCTGATACTTTTATCTATCTTGCGTTAGTTTTGAGTTTTCTGATTTGAGCTACAGAAGTGACTCGAAAAATTCGATCTTCACAGACTGTCCAGTTTTTGACAGATTGTTGTCTTAATTTAGTATTGTGCTTATACTCGATGTTTATAATCTTTATTTGATCAATAGAAGTTATAAATTGATTAGTATACAGTATATAATATTGAATTGAGGTCTTACAACTTGCCAATGCTTGGACATGAGTGGATTTTATTTAATGAGCACTAACCCTACTAATGAGTTTTGTGAAGTTTTATGTGGATGTAGTCTATAAGATCGAATCAATATGGTGATATGAGACGAACGATAAGGTATAAGAACTCAACCTTGGGGATGCCCAGGGGCACCCCAAGAACACATTCAAGAAGATACAACCATTTAAGCTTGGGGATGCCCGAGTCATCCCTTCTTATTCATCAACAAATATCAGGTTATCTCGTTCATGATCTATATTACTCATACTGTCCTTATATAATAATTGTATGCATGTGGACTTTTGTAAGAATTTTTATTGTGATAGCTATATTATTAAAATTTGCTTATGATGCTACTAAAAGTTATTATGAGAGAGGAAAACATGGTTCTAAATATCTCATAGTATTTAGTCTCCTCTCTTTATGTTGAAAGTTTTGAAGTTGCATTTGTTTTGCCCTCTTATGCTAGTCACATTATGTTTCAATGATTTATTTTCTTAGAAGATTCCTATGCATAGGAAGAGGGTTAGATTTAAATGTGTTTGATATTTTCTCCTTGATGCTCTCCTTATTATTTCAACTCTTAATCTTATGAGAGCATCATGAAAATAAGCCTAGCTAAAAGGCATTAAAGAAAAGCGCTCATGGGATGCTACCCATTTTATTTTTACTTTCTGTTTCTTTTTGTTTTTATTTGTGTTTGGGTGTTGTTACCTCTGTAGCAACTCCCTTGTATCCTTTTTGTTTCGGTTTTTCTGCCAAGAATAGCCTCTAATGAGAGGAAAGTTAAATTTTTGAGTTGCTGTCCAGAAACAGATTTCTATCTGTCACCATACGAAATTCTAAAAAATCACAGAACGTGATATGGGTCTGAATTTTTTTGACAATAATCATCAGGTTTTTTTTTTTTACTTTCATTAGTTTTAAGTTTTCTAATTTGAGGTGTCCCAGTATCCCGAAAAAAACCATCTTTACATTCTGATATGTTTTTGACAGATTCTGTCTTTGTTCTTACATCGCTTCTTCTATGGGCAAAGTGGAGTTCTTTTGATCCCGGAGCATCACTTAGATCTTTGTGGCTGTAGCTAATGTTTAGGAACAAGTTCATTTAATTTGTTAAGTGAGAACTGAAGGTGGATTATTTTGTTTGAGAACTAACCCTCTAATTAAGTTTATTAGAAATTTTGTGTGAAGGAAATTTTCAAGTATTCAAGAGCGAGGTGATGAAGGAAGATCAAGAAAGGATAAAAGCTCAATATTGGGGAGGTTCCCATGGACCTCCTCTGAAATATACAAGAAGTCACAAGCGTCTAAGCTTGGGGATGCCCAAGGCATCCCCTTCTTCATCGACAATCATCAGTTTTCACCCGTGGTACTATATTTTTATTGCTTTACATATTATGTGCTATTCTTGGAGCGTCGGTTTGTTTTTACTTTGCGTTTGTTTTTGTTTTGCCCTCTGGTCTTTTATTTTTCCAAAAATAAAGTACCAAGTTTTACCCATTTGGTTTTAGTTGATGCATAATTAAAAAGTGGCTTTTCTGTTTTCAGTATTTGTTGTTCACTGCCTGATTTTTCATGTTTTACTGGAAGCTCGAAATGTCACAAAAGTTTGAAAAAGAAAGTATCTGCTAATCCTCTGTGCGCTCAAAAATTGGCAAAAATTTCAGAGACGTTTAAGTTTACTTAAAAATTATGTTTTCCAGCTGCTGTTTTTCTGGACAGATTCTGACTTTTGTTGCAAAAGTGGCCTCTTTGCGTTTTCATTTGATTCTTTTGGATCTCATCCATTATTTTAAAGTTGTCCACTTAAGCAACCTCCTTGTAACTTGAAAACAAAATTTGTTTTAGTTTAATGGCAGCACTTTGGAAATGTTATCTTTAATATACTAATGTCTAACCGTAGAAAAAGAATGGGAGAGTTTTTGTGTTGAAGTTTTTTCACAGGGAATGAAGGAACATCAAATTGAGAAATATCCAAGATTGGTCAAAACCATAAGCTTGGAGATGCCTTTGCATCCCTCTACATCAACAACCTCTCGGTTTGCAAACCTTCAAACTTTGTTTTTTGAGCAACATAGAAACTTGCATAAACTTGGAGCGTTTGTATCTTAATTTATTATCTATTATATCTTTGTGTTAGCATCATGCACCATCACAATAATGAGCTGATTGTTATATCTTTTATTTATACCCTTTCGAGAGTTGATTGGAGTTTTATTTGGTTGGTTAGTTATTTGTTTAAACTTAAAAAATGCTGTGTGTATAATGTTGCTTCGTAGTTCATGTTTTCTAATGGTTAGTCTCAACTAGCTAAGAGGGTATAATATGTTATCTTGATGTTAACATGCGTTATTTTGTTCATAATGTGGAATGGTGAAGTGGGATCCTGCTCCAAAAGATTTATTCGGATTTACTTGGCACATGTTCACACATGTTGAAAGACTAAAAATATAGTCTGTTATGCCTTGACGGTTTATTATACTTTAGAATTGAAGAACCTCTCTTATGTTTTATTCATTAAGTATTTTGTCGCAAAGCATGATTACGACAGTAATGCTCAAATTTGGTCGCTTTCCTATCTTTTGCTAGCCTCCACTTGCACTAGGTGTAATGGTCCATCCGTGCATCCAAATTCCTTATGCCAAAGTATTCCAGCTGAGTCCACCATATCTAACTATGCATGGTATTTCTTTCCATTCCAAGTAAATTTGTCATGTGCTACCTTTAAAATATTCAAAATACTCCTTTTGTGCCTCTGTTTTTAAGCTTATGAGGGAGTAGTAGAGAGCTAGATATAACTTGTGACGAGCAAGGTCATCCCCCCCCCCTTCACCCGATGTCGATGGATTACGTCTTCACTTGAATCAACCCGAGAGCAGCTTAAGCAAAATATTAATATAACTCACCATTCTCCTCCACACAATGCAAATCTGAGAAATCAGCTCAAATATTGGATAGTGGTGAAACCAAGGAGAAAGAGGAATGTACTCATTCCTCTAAACCTGCTGCTCTCACAAGTCTAAAAGCCTTGCTTGTCATAGGGGACTAGCTAGTTTTTTTCCTGTGAAATCATTGACGAAAGCAAGCATATCTGAAAATTGTTTTACTTCTGTTCTATAAAAAATAAAAAGCTCTAGCACATGACTAATCCCTGCTTCCCTCTGCGAAGGGCCCTTCTTTTATGTTTATGTTGAGTTGTCATCCTTCTTTGAGCACCATCTTATAGAGCATTGCTGTCATTCTGAGTATAATGTGCTTTGTCCCAAAGTCTTAATGAGTGGAGCATGTTTGAGATTCAATATCATTTCTGAAAAACTTTACTCCTAGTCTCTGTTTAATATCTCAAGAGGTGCCCGACATTTATGTTTTGCTCTACTAAAGGGGCAAGCGAGAGACCACTCTACCATGCTTTATTATGATCATTATAATCTTGTTAATGTTTATAATTTCATATTATTAACTCCTAGTTCGTCGTTATCTTTTCATTAGCTAACACAATTGCTTAAGTTTCATTATCTATATAGCATTTGTCATGCATTTGTTGAAGACATGATCCTAGCATTCAACATCAAAAATTATTTTGTTATCATTTACCTACTCGAGTACGAGTAGGAATTAAGCTTGGGGATGTTGATACGTGTCAAACATATCTATAATTTTTGATTGTTTCATGTCACTTTTATACCTATGACACTTGTTTTCATACTAAGTTTATGATTTAATTTGACTAACCTATTAATAGTTGCAAAAGTGCACAATGTTTTTGTTTTACACTTTGATGTGTAGGAATCACTTGGAAATTGGCAAAAACCCAAAAGGAGCCTTGTTGGAGGTGGACTCTGACTTTCCTGAAATCTGTCCTCCTCATAGATGTCAGAGATTGACAGTTTGAGACCAGAAGACGACGTCAACTGAAAATCAATTTGCCCGCAACGTTGTGGGAAATTTCCATAGCTTTCATTTAAGCCCAAGAACAGCCCAATCGGAGGTCCGTAGCTCCGGGAATCCCCGTTTTACTTAAGGCCAAATATCTGATTACGGGATTCCGAAAGTTGGTTACGTGATTGAGTCCACCTCTTACCAAACTTGGAGGATTCGACCAAGCCACAACTTTGGGACCTCATTAAGGATATGAGGGTCCCTAGGAAGGTTCTAGAGGTTCCCAAGAGCCATTGGATCAAGGGGCCATCCATCGGAGGGCCGGGAAGCATTGCCTCCACCTATATAAAGAGAGGAAACCCTAGTTTTGGGGGCAGCCACCAAAAGTCACGAATTTTCCTCCCCCTTGGCTCTCATCTACAAGGGGGAGGGCTCCTCTACAGCACCAAGAAGCCATGGAGGAAGGGGGTTAGGGGGCGGCGCTCCCCCTAACCGGCCGGCCGCCGCCGGCACCGCCCGCGCCGCCTCCGCCTTGCCCTTTCCTCCATGGCCGCCGCCTTCACCGCCATCTCCATCGCCAATTCCTCATAGCTACATCGGTCCACTCTCTCACAAACCTCTTTAATCCCCTATGTAAACATGGTGTTTGATGCTATAAAATATTATCCTATGATCTATGTCATGTTTATGTAGTTCCTTGTTGTCTTATGGTTGAATTATTGAATGTATTTGGTTGATTCGAGTTGTATGTTGATATGGTACAGTACTATGGTGCCCGTTATATACTTGCGTGCATGGATAACATCATAGGGTTTGTAGTATGTGAAGGAGGCCGGGGGTAGGGCTGCCGGAGTGACAGAAACCTAAGCCCCATCCCGATTTTTGACATTGTATGGGATAAAGAGGACCTTATGAACTTAATGCTATGCTTGGGTTTTTACCTTAGTGAATGTTAGTAGTTGCGGATGCTTGCTAACGTTCCAATCATATAGTACATGTAATCACAAGTAGTTGAGAACGTGTATGCTTTGCCTCTCTCACATAGAAAACTGCATCGAAGACGATGAACCGAATAACTTCACTAATTAATTATGAACAATTCCGCCACGCCTTCCACCAATTTTCCACACTCATGGTTCTTTTATTTATGGTCTTTTAGTATACTTTATTGCTGCAGCAACTAACTTTTATCTTCTTGTTCTTTATTATATTGCAAAACCATCCTTTCATACCCGTTTTATTCCTATAGTTTTATTTCCTAGATAGAGCAAACATTTGGTGTGCATGGAGTTGTGTCAATGGTTGATAGAACTTGAGATAATATTAATCCTACCTTTAGCTCCTCGTTGGGTTCGACACTCTTATTTATCGAAAAGGCTACAAACAATCCCCTACACTTGTGGGTTATCAGTCCCTATTGGTTCGGTATTGGAGATTTTGCCGGTTCATCCTTGCGGAAGATTTATCTCTTCCATTTCTTTGCAAAATCTCCATTGCTTGTTTGTCATTTCCAAGGGTAGCATTTGTCGTCCTCTTTCCAACAAAATTTGTTTTACTTCATTCGGACTTCAATTGCAAAAGATACGGCATTTCCGGTTTTCAAAATAGAGGTTTAACCTTTCTCCATTTGTTTTTATAATATTTTCTTGGACTATGATTCTTCTCTGCATATTCTTGTAGTGCTCGTTGTGACGATTCCAACGAGTCCAAGATTATCGAAAACGGAGTTCGTGGGTAAAATTTATTGCGTTTTTACTCTCTACTTTTTATTAGACAGAAATTAGAAAAGAAAGAAAAAAAAGGTGCCGGGCCGGCCTGGCCGGCCCCAGGCCGGTGCGAGGCCGGCAACCTCGAGCGCTCGTCCGGCCCACCCGCGTGCTGGCTGTCCGGCTCAGGCCGGGGGCAGGCCGGCCGGCTCGGGCTGCTGCCCGGCCCAGCTGCGCGCCAGGCTGGCCCAAGGCCGGGGGCAGGTCGTTTCCTCTGCGTCTGTTCGTTGCGTGCTGCTCTCTGCTTCGATCGCTTCGCTGTTTCCCAACTGGCCTGGCCGGGCTGGGCACTTTTTGCCCCCAACAGCCACTTTTTGTGGCCTCCTATAAAAAGGGCTTCTTCCCCAATTTTTTGGTGAGCTCTTTTTTCTCTCTCTCCACCATTTTTGCAAATCTTGAGAGCTCGATTCCTCCACCTCCCTCCGATGATTCTTGCCCATTTTTAGGGAAACAAGAGAGGATATCTAGATCCACTATTCCACCAAACAAAATCTCCTCTAAGTGAGGGGAACTCGTTGGATCTAGTTTTTTGGGTTGCTTTGTGTTCATCCTCTTGTTCTTCATCTTAAATCCCTGCATAGCATTAGTTGCTTTGGTTGGATTTCGGAGTGAAGGATTTGACCACTTAGTGTGTTCTTGCCTTTTGCATTAGTTGCATCGGGTTGTGCTCTACACGGTGATTTGTGGAATTGAAGGTTGAGAAGCTTGTTACTCTTGGGTGCATTGTGTTACCAAGAGATTGTGCCTCTTGGATGCATTGTGTACCTAGACGGTTTGGTGTGCCGCGAACACTTCGAGTTGTGAAGCTTCGGGCAAGATTTTGGGAGCCCCCAATTGAGTTGTGGGTGTGTGCCCCAAGAACGGTGTAAAGGCTCCGGTTTCCGTCTTTAAGGATTCCGATAGTGGAAGGTGAACCAAACTCTTATGTACGGTTTATCGGAGAATAGGGTGAGGCCTTTGTGGCATCTTGAGTAGACCTCTTGTGGCGAGCTCACACCCCTCCAACGAGACGTACTCCCTTAACAAGGAGAAACTCGGGAATATATCATCAGTCTCCGCGTGACTCGGTTATTTCTATACCCGAGTTATTTACTTATGCAATTTACATTGTGATACCCTAAGTGCTTGAAGCTTTATATCTTGCTATCACCTTGTTGCTTGTCTTGCTTAGCATAAGTTGTTGGTGCACATAGGTCAACCTAGTTTAATTAGGTTGTTGCCTTGTTAATTTAAACACTTAGTTTTATTCCGTAATTATCAAGCCTTAAACCGGAAAAGTTTTAATCGCCTATTCAACCCCCCCCCCTAGGCGACATCAAGGCATAATTTGTTCTTTCACGGAGCACCGAAAGAAGAAGACACGGGAGCTCGAAGGCCACACGCTCGTTGCATAAGCTCTCAACGCCGGGAAGCCTGCTCTGTGGCGACCTTGCGGGCACAACCACACATCTCCACACAACATGTGGTCGACAGTGATCGGCTTGCATAGGATGTGGACATGCACGGTTTGTGAGAGTGAGTCGTGCAGCAAGCGCGGGCATGAGTTGGAGAGGTTGTCGAACCTCATGGGATTTTTCGAAAAAACATGTGTCTGCACCGGTTTTTTTCTTACATGTTTGAACTCGGGTACAAGTGCGCTATCTTGCCCGAATTTTCAAGTTGTTAGTATGAATTTATTCGTGTCGCGTAAGTTTATGTATGATCAGTGTTTTTAGCTATAAAAAAGAAGATGGAGTAGTTGTATATTATCTCACACGTTTAGTAGAAAACAAAAATGAACATTGCGATTCGGTGCAAATTCGTCCAAAAGCATTCTGGGACTGCCATGTGGCGTTGCTCCCTGCATGCTTTTCGCTCGCATCAAACGCGAGGAGGTGCAGCGGCCACGCCGCCATGGCCGCGCGCAGGAACTCCTCGTAGAACGACGTGCCGGCGGCAGTCCGGTGCTCTTCGCTGCCCAGCACGGCCTCCACCATCAGTGAGGAGATCGATGCCGACGGATCACATCTCCCGGGCAGTGGGTGGGACGAGTAGTAATGGATAAGACCTTCAGGACGGCTTGATGATCTCCACCGTGTTCCCGGAAAGGAGAGAGACTCTGACCAATATTGCCACGCATCAGGCCTCTGTAGTGGTCGTGGGAGCTCGGATAACCAACGTGTCGCCGGAGCGGAGCGGGCGAGGCGAATCTTAGCGACAGGGGACGAGCGCCAGGACGCGTACATGTCGACCGGATCTCTTGGAAGCAGTATACGCCGGCACCGACGGGCGTCACGGTGCGCATGCTTCCGACGCAGGCCAGCCACAGCTGTCAGCTCCTCGACACCGGCCGCCACGCACGACAGCTCCGTGGACGCGAGCATCCGTGCCCAAACTCGCGTGCATGAGCATGCAAGGCCGACGACAGAGCGGCAAGCAAGATGCACGTCATGTTGCTGCCATGGCGGGCCTTCGGCCACGTACTCCCCTTCACCGAGTTCGTTGAGCGCGTAGCCCCCTGGCGGAGCACGCCAAGGGGACCATCGGCCTCCCGTCCGACGACCTCCTCCGGTACCTGCGGCGCGGCTACGAGGCATACTTCCAGCGTGAGCTTTCGCGGCTGGTCCAGAAGGAGGAGGCGACGCCAGATTTCACAAGTGAAACTTAACAATGGAAACCTTCTCTAACAGCAACACAGGATGGGACGTTCATCTTTCTTTCTTGCCGTTCTCAGCATGAAAATTGATTCAGTGACCTGTAGGCCTATGACAACACGACCCCCTCGATCGATTGGCTGTAGCCTGCTGAATTCATGACGCCCTCTTGATTGCCAAACCAGAATGTNACGTCCAAAGACAAATGAACAAGATTCAGCAAACGCAAGATTCAGCAAACCATTGCACCTCGCACACCAACAATACAAGCTACTTACACTAATGGCCACCAAAGTACAAAGGCACCTTCTTCTATCGGCGACGGTGATCCGGTAAGGACAGAACTGCCCTAACTGCAACAGAGGAGAAGCCACATACGCCAGTGTACCTTCCAACGTAGGAGCTGAGTGCCATGTAGATGTAGGCTTCAATTCCCACAACAGGAGTCCCCTTGAGCTAGTAACAAGAGACATCTTTGAGGATGCGAGTCAAATTTCCCGAGTCTTGATGATCTTCATCTTTGAACTTGGTTTCTTCAAATGAAGTGGCTTCTACCTTGACGAGATCTTCGAGGAAGTTGGTGGTCTTGAGACTCCTTTGCCGAAACTTCGAGGAAGTTGTTGATCCTGAAATTCATTTGTCTGAATAAACTCGAGCAGTTTATATGCTTTTCTGAGATAGTTATATGCATAGCATATGTGTATTTAATGCTAAATATATGTTAAAATGCTCAGTGGTATCTCCTTGTCTGTGTAACTATAATGGGAACAGTGAGCTCTTTAAGCTTACAGTATCCTCTATCCATAGGCACTGATCTCCATCGTGAAGCAGAGAAGAATGCACTGGTGAGCACTCATGCAAATGCTGACTTGGGAACAGTTCCAAAAGACAACAGCATAATCGCCGTGGCATGATGACAACAGCAGAATCAGCGAGTAAAAATATTCTAATTAATTCTTGCTACAGAATAAATGATCTATAGAAGACTCCTTACAGGCAGGGGACAAGCAAGAGTAGTTCTATTAACCTAAGCTTTCTACAGGATGATTTTGTATTAACCACATACAACAGATAATTGAATTAATGCCCGATGTCCATTATCTGCAGAAAAGAAGTAGTCCTCTGAATCTGGATAGCAGCCAATTGTGCCTCTCTGATTTCTCATCTTGTTCGTAATCATCAAGGGAGAGTTCCTATATTTCTGTAAGCAGAGGATGCATCAAAGAGATTTATCACCAAGTAAATATTCTTCCAAGTAATTCTTGCTACGGAATAAATGACCCATAGAAGTGAAAAATAGTACTCCTGGCAAGCAGGGGGCAAGCAAGAGTAATTCTATTTACCTAAGCTTGAGATGGAAATGGTCGGTACATCACAGTGACCTATTGTCGTAGCCAGCAACATGAAATGCCTAAATCTTCCATTAGACCAGCAGCATAAGTATAGATATAATAATGAGAAATAAATACTCCCCAACACTATATTACCGAGGAAACACAATACATACTGTCAGAACATGTCAGAACAGTATGAACTGAAAAATAACTGTATAACAGATTGTACTCCCATACCAGACTCCTGCCATGCATAATTAAGTTGAAAAAAATACATTCCTGCAAAAAAAGAGTTGAAAAATACAGTAAAGTTGCCATTTATAGCACAATATACCCTGCCAGCCTCAGGATGGAAATTGATCCAGTTCATATTGTAGGCCTATGCCAACACAACCCCCTCGTTCGATTGGCTGTAGCCTGCTGAATTCATGACATCCTCTTGATTGCCAAACCAGAATGTACGTCCAAAGACAAATGAACAAGATTCAGGCAAACGCAAGAGTCAGGATCAGCACAACTAATCAGTGCACCTCGCAGACCAACCATACAAGCTAGTTACAGTAAAGGCCACCAAAGTACAAAGGCACCTTCTTCTGTCGGTGACGGCCATCCGGTAAGGACAGGACTGCAACAAAGGAGAAGGCACCTGCCAACGTAGAAGCTGAGTGCCACCATGGGCATGTTCGTGGACGCCAGTCGATATCGGCGTGCCAATGTCAGCAGGGGATCATACTGTCAAACACTTGGTGCGTGTCTCGGTGATCAGGGTCCGATCTGCGGTTGGAGCGGCAGAAGCGACGCCACGGTCCACAACGACGACGGTGGTGGACGAGCGACGGAGGGAAGGTCGATCTCTGAGATTGACGAGGCTCAGACGCGCTTGGCTGGGAGTTGGGAGGGAGCGTTCAGGGCATGGCGAGGACCAACATGCCATCGTCGACACTAGCGCACGGTAAGAGGGACGGGATGGAAATGTAAATCGGTCGTGTTGGGCATAGTTGTATGATCAACTTGAGTAGTCGAGTGACTCGTTTAGAATGGGGATTTATTTGTTTCGATAAAGAATCAATTTTTGAAGGTTACCATGTGACGAACCAATTGGCTGCGAAACCTAATGTATTAACCAATTGACTCTGGACATAAAGAAACTAAAATTCTATGTATAGAAAAATCTCAATACCACTAAAGGGTCCTCAGTTCTAACATGCTGTTGCTAGACTCAATCAGCCCAACACCACTAACTTGATGTGATTGCTAAACTCAATCAGCTATGATTGCCGCATGGCGGGGAAGGATGAGAAAAGAGGGCATGGGAAGCTGGCTTGGGTCTGGTGAGAGGATGAAAGTCGGGCCAGCGAACAGTATCTCCGTCGCCGGAGCGGCTTCCGCCTCGACAACGATGGCAGTCGCACGGGTGGCTTCAATCTCGACGGCGATCCTACTCGCGGTCGTGGGAGCGGCTTCCGTCTCCTTATGCTTCTTTCCGGTCCGATCAGCCGATGGCGCCAGAGCGGCTTCCGCCTCGACGACGATGGCGGTCGCACATGTGTCCTTCTTCTCGACGGTGATCATAGTCGCGGGAGCAGCTTCCGAGGTCTCCTTGGGCTTCTTTTCGTTCCGATCAGCCGAGGGCGCGCGGCTCGCGGGCCTCTTGCCGACGCTGCTCCAAGTCGACATGGCCGCCGCACGACCGATTCGTCCATCACCGGCCAATGCGGCGACCTTGTCGTCCACCCAGCTCGTGGGTCCACTCCCTTTCGTCTTGTCTTCCTTCACGGCAACAACAGACGACCTCAGGCGCTTGTCATCATTCCAGTTCCGGCTCGCCGACGCACGGCCGGGCATCTTCCAGTCCGTCGACGCCGGAAAAGCAGGCCGGAAAACCATGGCCGCCATGCCCTGACAAAGAAACCAGCAAGCAAGAAACAGGAAATCGAAGGAAAGAACTGAGGGGAAGAAGAGAGACTCACTCGATCGCGATTGCAGCGGAGAGAAAGGAGCAGAGCGCAGGAGGGGGAACTGAAATTTTCAGATCCAAAATACGTACGTACCGTCATGCCACCGCTAGGTCTACGTATTTGTAGACCTGACCGCGTACGTACCACGCGACCGGCGACGCCTCGGTTTGGTCAAGTGGGCCCAACCCTTATCTGTTTAATTTTCTCTCTTCTTTCTTTTTTTTCGAAGGGGATTTCTAATTTCAGAACGGTCGGTAGGATGCTTAAGTCTAGAACGTGGTCCTCGCCATCCGATCGAGCGAAGAAAAGAAAACGATGAGGACGCGAGGCGAACTTTAACTTCCATGGTCCGCTTCCTGCGCGCGAGCAGAATAACAAATTCGCATGCAAACTGGTTACGTAGTTAGAATTTAATATGAAATCCGGAAATTTAAAAAGTTTTGTGGGTCAAATCGTTTATCCGATTTAAAATCGTTTTCACTGTTGGACTAGTCGCGACGAGATCTTCAAAACTATCCCATGTTGATATGTTTCGGACAACTTATTTTTGGACCATAAAGTTACCCATCCATTAACACTTAAATTACCCGGCTGTAATATATAAGTTACCCAACTACAAAAAAATTAGTTCATATTTGCAGTTAGATCTCACTCTTACTTGTTCTGTGAACACCTACTTTTATTACTTGATGTACCATTTTGGGGTGGTAACTGTATCCTGAATAAGTGGATAACTACATCAGTTTGATTTTTGTCCTATGCTCACAAGTCGACATCACTTTGCACTGCACCGACAACCCAACAAATTCATCAGTCTGATAGGGAGTTCATGACAAGGCCTAGTTGATCGTAGGCAGTATTCATCCATTTAGCAGCTTGGCTGCTTGCTTAGCCAATCGTTGGTGTAAGTTACCCACCCAGAAATGATGAAGTGACCCAGGTGTTATGTTTAGTTATGCACCACGAAATTGACGTAGTTACCCTACTCTCTCGATATAGTTACCCACCCAGTGCCGATAAAGTTACCCACCCAAAACTAATGAAGTTACCCACCCAGAACTGATGAGTTACCCATGTGTTTGTGCTATAGTTATGCACCACGAAATTGATGTAGTTACCCTACTCTCTCGATAACTAGTTACCCACCCAAGTACCATAAAGTTACCCACCCAAAACTAATGAAGTTACCCACTCAAAACTGATGGAGTTACCCATGTACTCATGATATAGTTATTCACCACGAGATCGAAGTAGTTACCCTACTCTCTCGGTAATAGTTACCCACCCTGTACCGATGGAGTTACCCACCAGATACTAATGGAGTTATCCATGTGTTTATCTACCATGAAATCGATATAGTTACCCTACACTCTCGGTAATAGTACCCACTATGTGCTGACTGAGTTACGCACCCAAACTGATGGAGTTACCCATGTGTTCATGAGACATTTATACACCATGAAATATGGAGTACATTACCCATTTTGTCGATGATACATTTACCATTCCAAAGTGGTAACTCACTTATAAAACCGGATGGTAACTTCAAAACTCAAAAAAACCAAAAATAACACCAAAAAGTGGGAAGTCAAAACTGATCGTTCATAGGGTGGGTAACTTACATACAGCAGGTTGGGTAACTCACGTGTTATGAAGTGGGTAACTTTTAGGTCCGAAAAAAAATTCATCGAAACATATCAACATGGGATCTAGTTTCGAAGATCTCGTCGCGACTAGTCCAACGGTGAAAACGGATCTGAAATCGGATATACGAGTTGAGCTACAAAACTTTTTAAATTTTCGGATTTTCGCATTTAATTCTTATGACGTAAGCTTTTTTGTCTTTTAATTGCATGCAGAATTTTCTCACGCGAGAGCGCTCGTGATCGGTTTGAGAGGCGTGATCTGTTTTGCGTGCTGGTGGGGGGCGCGTATGTCGTTAGGGACCAGGTCGCTGTCCCGGACCAGCTGTTCTATGGTTAGCGCTAACCGTAGAACGTTCTACGTATAGTCGCGTCCTTTTCGAATCGTTATCGGTCTCCTTTCTGTCTTTTTTTTTTGGTCGGAGGAAAGAACCCAAACTGCGCCGCCGCCGGAGCGAGCAGCCCAACCACCACCGCCGCCGGAACCTCGGCTGCCGCTCCCCGGCATATCCCACGGCCTGGACCTACCTCCAAATGCTTCGCCGCTTTCGCCTCCTCCTCGGTGGCATCAGCCCCCCCAAATCCCTGTCCTCGTGCAGCTCTACCTCTCCGCGGTGGCATTTCCTCAAACACCCCCTGGGCAGCCGTGCCGCCGCCTCCCACGCCGCGGCAGACCCTTGCTCCCTCACGGTCCACTTCCTCCGCAATTCCTGCGGCCTCTCGGAGGCCGCCGCCACCCAGAAGGCCGCGCGCGTCCACCTGCGTTCCACCAAGAAGGCGCACGCCGTCCTCGCCCTCTTCCGCGGCCTCGGCCTCGCGGGCACCGACCTCGCCCGTGTCGTGGCCGGCGCCCCCGACTTGCTCAACTACCGGGCCGACGTCACGCTCGCGCCCAAGATCGACTTCTTCCGCCGGGACGTCGGCCTCTCCGACGCGGACATCCGCCGCATCATCCTCATCGACCCGTACCGCGTTCTCGGCTACAGCCTCGCTAACCGCCTCCGCCCCAACTACCTCCTCCTCGGAGCTCCTCGGTTTAGGTCGATCTCCACCCGTTGTGGCCCAACGGTCACACGGGCCCTAGTCTACGCGTCCTGATCGGGGGTGCCCAACCTCCTCATAGTTGGTGGGCCCCTGTCGCCAGCGCATATAAAGAGGTGGGGGGCCGGACGCACACGGTACGAGTTCACCGTGCACCGCAGCCCCCCACCGATACACCCAATCCGATCTAGGGTTGCGCTAGGCCGACGGGAAGCTCTCCACCGCCGCCACCTCACTCACCCACGCACACCACCACTGCCACCACTCCCCATGGCCGACGGCAGCTCGAGCTCGACGCCATCCCCGGCGAAGGTAGACCCCTCTCTCTCTCTCTCTCTCTCTCTCTCTCTCTCTCTCTCTCTCTCTGGTTTAAGCATTAGAAGGGCAAAACCCTAAAGTTCCTCACCGTGATCTATCTAGACTAGATGCAACAGAGTATAACAATGGTATCAGAGCTAGTTCTATGTCTAGATTGGTTCGGTTTTTCAAAGAAGATAAAGGAAAAGGACCCCTCCCGAAACCCTAAAACGCCAGATCCGAAAGGAAGAGGCAAAGGGCAAAGAAAGTGAACTCACCGGAGGGCCTCGTGCTCGACGGCAAAGAGCGCCGCCACTACGGCCGCGCCATCCCTCTCGATCCGACGCGCATCGGCAAGCCGAGGCGTCGGAAGAAGGAACACCCCCTCGGGGGCAAAGAAAAGCTACACCCCCTCGGGAACACAGGGCATAGCCGCCACGCCGCCGGTCCTCGTCGGCAAACGGCGCCGCCAGCTGAGCCGCTTGACGGCGGTGCGCCCACCCTCGGGTGGACGCACGCGTCGGCAAGAGGGCCAGCGGGGGCGCCGCCACCACCGGTCTTGACTTCGCCTCCGTGCGGGTTGCGGTGGACAGAAAGGAAGGAAACAGAGGGGAGCGGAGCTGGCGGCGCGCTGCGTCATCATCTCCGTGGCCGTCGCCGGTCGCCGGCGGCGGGCCGAAACCCCTAGCGCTACCAAGGACGGACAAGAGAGCCACGGGAGAGGGGGAGAGCGGCGCGATCGGGGGGAAATGAACTAGGGTTTCCTTCCGGATCGGCGTCTCAGTCTGTTTTGTTCGCGCGAGGAGCGGGGTGGGACCGTCCGATTGGAATGGACGGCCACGATCAAAACCCTAGCGGTTGACGGGTCTGCGGGCCGAAAGAACGTGGCCGTGGGCCGCCGGGCGTGTCTGTGCGCCGCGCGCGCGGTACGTAGCTAAATGGGCCGTGGGCCGAAAGTGGAAAAACTGTGGTATGGGCCACGCGTTTTTCAGCAGAGTTTTTCTCTGTTTTTTTTTCAGAAGCATTTTTTGTCTAATTTTGAGTCTAGTTTTTTCTATACAAAAATTATCCAACGAAATTTTTTGTTTTAGTAAAAATAAAAGTAAACGAATTGCTTCTGGAAAGAATAAAAAGTCAATAGAATTTTTGTTAATTGTTTCCGCTGCAAATTAAAGTGATATGCTCTTTTAGAAAATTCAAAAGTTAATAGAATTAAAAGTGTTAATAGAAAAGAGCATATTAAAGAGATAGTCATAATTGTGTTATTTTTATAACCAACGTTATTAATAGCATAATTATGATTCATTATAGTGAAATGCATTTATTTCTAATTCTGCCCAACGGTGATTTAGTTTAAATTGCATAACTTTTGCATGTCATATTTTGACCAACGTTGAATTATTTCATGCAAATGTTGAAAATTGTTGAAAGTTCTCACCTCATTGTGATTGTTTTAGGAGGGTACCACTTGATGAGTTGCCTAAAGGATGTTCCCCTCCTTCGAGGTGACAACTACTCCGAGTGGAGGAAAAAGGTGGATTTGGCACTTGCATGTGCTGAGGTGGACTGGGTGGTGGATACCCCACCACCAGTCATGCCAAAAGAGCCTGAAAGAGAGGCAAAGACACTGATGATGACTGGGAAAAAGAAGAAAAGGGACTATGGTCCATTGGAAATGGCTTATTCCATAAATAAGCAAAAGTGGAATGCAACCAACAAGAAGAGCTTAGCCTTCTTAAAGAATACAATTGAGAACGCCATTGCGGGCTCAATTGCAGAGTGTGCCACTGTCGGGGAGTTCTTCGGCAAAGTAAAGAGCCAGTTTACTGGTTCTTCAAAGATCTATGGCACCCAGTTGCTCAAGCAACTGGTAACAGAAAAGTACACAGGGGGAGGGCATGGCATTAGAGAGCACATCCTCAGGTTGTGCAACATGGCTGCCAAGCTGTCGTGGGGTCACTCTTCGACTACCCCACGGTGGTGATACCTGGGTCACGCCAAGTCCATCAACCCTATGGCGAGGGCTCAAGGAAGGCCCAAGGAGGACGACGTGCGGCCCAAGATAGTCCATGTTAGGTCATCAGCTTCGTTCATCCTGTAAGTGCCATCGGCACCGTTCACCAGAGACCTAGCCTATCATATAAAGGCTAGGAGGGTCCCTCGTCTAGGGTAACGAACACAGACGCTCACGCTCATAGCCGCCACAAACCCTAGCGAGATTGCCATCTCGCCATTGTAGCCACACTCAAGATCAATACCAGACAAGCAGGAAGTAGGGTATTATCCTTCGGGAGCCTGAACCTGGGTAAACGCCTCGCCTGTAGCCGTCGTGATCACCAGCGCTCATCTCTCTCCCCCTCAATCAACCTGGGGTACTCGACCCAGGGATTTGCCGAGTCTCAACCTTGTCAATTGGCGCCGTCTGTGGGAAAGAACGAGCGCTGGAAGCATGGTCGCACCGGCCCCATCAACCTTGAAGATCGACGCCTGCACCAGGGAGCCAATCCGCTTCGCCTCCCTCGAGTACGTCAGCCACCCGCCGGCTCATCGCTCGGTGTACGCTGAACTGCGTGAAGGTATGTGGATCACCTTTGGTACCATGCACTACCTCATAAACAGCTACGGAACACTCCGATCTACGACGGCCGCGCTACGCGCGGTGGCGACACCCGCATCTGCCTCGACTACGTCAACCACGCCTTCACCCGCCGTGGAGATCGCATTTGCTGCAAACGCAGCGATCGCATCTTCGACTGCCGCGAAGATCGCATCTGCCATGACTACAACGACCACGTCATCACCTGCCGTGATCGCATCTACCGCGACTGCGGCGATCGCATCTTCGACTGCCGCGAAGATCGCACTCGCCTCGACTACACCAAGTGCCTCCACGGCGGAGATCGCGCCCAACGCAACCACGACACCCGCATCTCCGGCTGCCAAGGAGATCGCATCAGCTGCGACCCCTGCGCGGATCAAGTCTACTTCGACTACCTTGATCGCGTCGCGGGCAAGGCCAAGATCTACATCGACTCCGACTACGTCAGCCACGCTTTCGCGCCGCGAGATCGCCCGCAAGCCAATCGCACCTGCGTCGAGGACAGCGACTCCATTCCTCACGTCCGCGGTGAAGATCGCGAAACTCTACGGAAAGAGCCTCAATAGCGACTGTGGTACCCACCACGTTGCAGCCATTTTCAACTCCGAGCACGGCTCGGACGAAGGAAGCAGCAGTGGAAGCATCAGCCCCACTTCCCAGATTACCCCGCACAAGTCTACATGGCTGGCCCGTCGCGGGCCAACGGCGACGAACCCGCATATCCACTGGAGGTGGTCATGCCGGACCAGACGACGCGACTCACCATCACCCGCGACATGGCAATCAGAGCCCTGAAGCACGTTGAGGAGGGCACATACCCCCCACCAGACGCACCCCGAGAGGACCTTATGGCGGTCCAGTACCTGCTGCGGAAGGAAGGCGAACGACTCCGCGCAGAGAAGGCCGAGCTACTCCGACGCAAGGAGGAAGCCGATGCGGCGAGTGCCAGGAGGGCCGCTTATTCATTCACTGCTGCCTCGACAGAGGTCTCGCAAGGAGCAAGGCGCCACAGGGCCCGCGTGCCCCGGATGACACAGGCCAAACGCGCCGGAATCACCCGCAACCTCGTAATCGTCATACATGACTGAAGACGCGGACGGGATACCCGTCCCCAAAACACCCGGAGCTGCCCTCATGGCAGCCGAAACATACTTGCGACTGACGCAAGCCGCCTGAGGGTGAGGCCCGCTGCTCTCCTCCACAAGCAACAAATCATGTCCCTCAGGCAGTCGAGAAGCTCTGGCGAACATAGGCGACAACAGAAAGGCGCAGGAAATCGGGGCCGCCGCGACCGCAACCCGCAGCACTCGCAGCCCAGCTCCCAAGACAACCGCGACAGCGCAGCAGGCGAAAGACCTCCGCAACGTCCTCACACAGAGGACGGTAGACCGCAACCGCACCCAGTGGACGGTCAGCACACCCAACTGCTGACGACCGCGACGATAGCGAATTCGAGCACGCGGTGCCGCCCTGGTGCAGCTTAACATCCCGCGACACACGAATAGCCCAAGGGCTTCAAGACTCACGGATAGAAAGCGGTCAGTACGAGGAAGCCAGGACCCGAGAGACTGGCTGGAGGAGCTACCTCTAGCCTTGCAGTTGCAGGGCGGTACTTCGACTAAGCCATGCATACATCCAGGTGATGCTCACAGGATCTGCACGCGGGTGGCTCAACACTCAACCCAAGGACGCCTTCAGCACGTGGGACGAGTTCACGGATGCCTTCGTTAAGAGCTTCCTGGGGACGTACTCAAGGCCGACAAACTTTCGTCGAGCTCCAAGCATGCAAGCAAGGACGAGACGAGCCGCTCCGGTCGTACATCCAGCGATGGACCCCTGCTCCGCAACACCATGGAAGCCACCTCGGAAGACCGAGTAATGGATGCCTTCATGCACGGCGTTCTACCGCCGCGACCTCCGCGAGGAATTGGTAGGCTTCGGCCGAGAAACATGATTGAGCTCATGAGATAGCCAACCAGTGGGTAGACGGAGAGGACTCGGTCCGTGATACTTCATGTCACTCCCCAAGAGACGAGGCGGACCAAGCAAACTGGCGGGAAGGACGCCAGAAGAAGAAGCCGCGTACCACACCCGAAGGCAATCAAGGCCCAAGTTCTTCCAGAATTCACCACAGAGTGGATAGAGGCCCAGCTACCAGACGTACCCGATTTGTCCAACGCATGGACAATGTACTTCGACGGGTCCAAGAAGTTCAGATCAGCAGGGGCGAGAGTCGTCTCATCTCACCCAAAGGCGACAAACTGAAGTATGTACTGCAAATGAACTTCCCAACACCCTCCAACAACGAGGCAGAGTATGAAGGCCCTAATCCACGGCATGCGGATGGCCAAAAACTTGCGGCTCCACTCACCTCATGATCTACGGAGACTCCTACCTTGTCGTGCAGCAAACCATGAAGCAATGTGACGCCATCGCCGACAACATGATAGCCTACAGGGACCTATACAACCAGCTGGAAGGCAGCCTTCGACGGCTGCGAGCTGCGGCACATCGGCCGCGAGAGCAACGAGGGAAGCCGACACCTCGCCTAACCTAGGCTCAGACAAAGCACCGGTGCCACCCGGAGTCTTCCTCGAGTGCATCACGCAACGCTCCATCAAGCTCCGGCCTGCACCGGATCCTCTACACCGATAACGAGCACCACCAACCCGCCCAGCACGGAGAAGGAACCCATGGAGGTAATGCTGGTCGAACCCACATGGACAAGCCCATACCTGGCCTACATACTACATCAGAAGGTGCCAACAAACCCAGTCGAAGCAAGCGCGTCAGTCCGTCGCTCCAAGGCTTCACCGTCATCAACGGGGAACTCTACAAGCGAAGCATCTCAGGAGTACTCCAAGGTGCATCGATCCAGTCGACGGTCAAGCCATCTTACTCGAGATCCACGCCGGCATCTTGGACACCACGCCAGCAGTCGAGCCTTGGTGGCCAAAGCCCTACGAGCAGGGTTCTACTGGCCCACCGCAATGCAAGACGCAGAAGAACTCGTAAGGAAATGCATCGGCTGCCAGGAGTTCGCCACAAGCCGCACGCACCAGCATCAGCACTGAAGACCATACCACCCGCATGGCCCTTTGCTCAATGGGGGCTCGACATGGTGGGTCCACTCAAGAAGTCTTCTTCCGGGCGGATACACTCTCTCCTGGTGGCAGTCGACAAGTTCACGAAGTGGATCGAAGCCGCGCCCATCACAAATTCGACTGCCTCCTCGTCAGTTAACTTCATCAGGCCGATCATCTTCAGGTTCGGCTGCCACACAGCATCATCACCGACAACGGCTCGAACTTCACAGCCGAAGATTTCAAGGACTTCTGCTCTGACCAAGGCATCAAGCTCAACTACGCATCTGTTCTCCGCACCCGCAATCCAACGGACAAAGTCGAGAAAGCCAATGGCCTAGTCTGCAAGGGCGTAAAGAAGCGCCCTGCGAGTACCATTGAGGCGCGCCGCAGGGCGCCTGGGTCGAAGAGCTGCCATCCTGTGCTGTGGAGTCTGCGCACCACGCCAAACAGATCTACCCAATATACGCCCATTCTTCATGGTGTACGGCGCTGAAGCAGTCCTGCCGTACGACATCAAGTTCGACGCCCCCGAGTGGTGGCCTACGATGAGTCTGATGCAGAAGAAGCAACTCGAAGATGACATGGACACCCTGGACGAAGCACACGACATCGCCCTTACCCGCACCAGCCGTGTATCAGCAGACCTACGCAATTATCACGGGCGGCGACTACGGCCCAGAGTGTTCGTCCCTGGTGATCTTGTCCTCCGTCTCAAACAGAAGAAGGTTGCATAAACTTGCATCCCCGTGGGAGGGTCCATACATCGTGACAGAGGCAATCGGTGGCGGAGCTTACCGCCTGAAGGACTCGAAGACGGGGACAGTCTGCAACAACCCGTGGAACGTTTGCGCAACTGCGCCGCTTCTACGCCTGATCGACCCCAATATTGTAACAGTACAATGTCAATAAGCGACAGGTTTCAGACGCACTCTTTCCCTCGCCAGGGTACCCGAGGAGAGTGGAAGGGTTTTAATGAGGCGGCCTGCTTGCAAAAGTCAATAAAGTGATTTGAAGAACAAGCTCTCCCCTTTACTTTCATCAGCAAGCAACATAAACCTAGGCCGCCACCTAACGCACTCGGGGGCTGCGCCATACAGGTTCAACCCGAAAATCCTCGGCCGCACACCGAACACTCGGGGGCTGCGCTGTACAGGTCTAAGTCAAAACCTAGGCTGCCCACCTGACGCACTCGGGCTGCGCCATACAGGTTCAACTCGAAAATCCTCGGCCACCACCCCAAAACCACTCGGGGGCTGCGCTGTACAGGTCTAAGTCCAAACCTAGCCGCCCACCTGACGAACTCGGGGCTGCGCATACAGCGTTCAACTCGAAAATCCTCGGCCGCCACCCGAACCACTCGGGGGCTGCGCTGTACAGGTCTAAGTCAACCTAGGTCGCCACCGACGCACTCGGGGGGCTGCGCCATACAGGGCTAACTCGAAAAATCCTTGGCCGCCACCCGACGCACTCGGGGCTGCGCCGTACAGGTTTAAGTCAACATCCTAGGGCCGCACCCGACCGCTACTCGGGGGCTGCGCCGCACTAGTCTGACTCGAAAACGCCTCGGCCGCACTCGAAGCACTCGGGGCTGCGCCGCACAGGTCTCAAAAACCTGGCCGCCACCCGACGCACTGGGGGCTGCGCCGTACAGGTAAGTCAAATCCTGGCCGCCACCCGACCACTCGGGGGCTGCGCCGCACAGGTCTAAGTCAAAACCTCGGCCGCCACCCGAACGCACTCGGGGGCTGCGCCACAGGCCAACTCGAAAATCCTCGGCCGCCACCCGAACCACTCGGGGGCTGCGCGTACAGGTCTAAGTCAACCTAGGCCGCCACCCGACGCACTCGGGGGCTGCGCCATACAGGTCAACTCGAAAAATCCTGGCCGCCACCCGAACCACTCGGGGGCTGCGCCGTACAGGTCTAAGTCAACCTAGGCCGCCACCCGACGCACTCGGGGCTGCGCCGCACAGGTCTCCTCGAAAATCCTCGGCCGCCACCGAACCACTCGGGGGCTGCGCGCACAGGTCTGACTCAAAATCCTGGCCGCCACCCGACGCACTCGGGGGCTGCGCCGTACAGGTCTAAGTCAAATCCTAGGCCGCACCAACAGAACTCGGGGGCTGCGCCGCACAGGGCTGACTCGAAAACGCCTCGGCCGACACTAGAAGCACTCGGGGCCTGCGCCGCACAGGCCTGACTCGAAAAATCCTCGGCCGCCACTCGACTCAACTCGGTGGCTGCGCCGTACTGGTCTAATTCAACATCTAGGCCGCACTCGAAGCACTCGGGGCTGCGCCGCACAGGTCTAACTCGAAAAACGCCTCGGCCGCACTCGAAGCACTCGGGGGCTGCGCCGCACTAGGACTGACTCGACACGACCTTGGCCGCACTCGATCCGCTCGGGGGCTGCGCCATACAGGATTTACAGAAGTCTACAAGATACAAGTTACTCACTCGGAGGATACCCTACCTCGGCATACATACACTCATGCTCCCACTTGGGAAAATATCTTTTACAAACTAATGCGTACAATAGCAGTCCTGGTAGTCTTACTTCAACAGGCTCATCCTTGGCGCATCGAGTGGCCCTACAAAGTTGCTCACTGAGGTCTGGACCTGTTGAATCATCTGACGCGTAGCCGCAAGGGTATCGGCGTAGTCATCTGCTCCAGGCAAGCCGTCAAGCACCTTGTCCAAGGAAAGATGAGGCCGGTGCATTTGAACGTACGCCAGCGCCACGTTCGCCCCGCCAACAAGCTGGGCGTGCACGACTTCCTTCAACGCCTTGCCTTCGCTGGAATCTCTCCAGCAGCATAGCCAGCCACTAGGCTGCTCGTTGTGCGGAAAGTACACCTTGTTCACTGCAAGAGGGCCTTCTACAACCTTCTAGAAGCAAAGCAGCCCGCCAGGTGCGATCCAGCATTCTAGCCAGTACACTGCCTTTGGATTTATTCAACCAAAACGTACGCACTTTGGGTGAGTCACTGGCGGCCTCTTGTGCCACCCGCTCGTCCACTCGACTCTGCTCGGCCTTCCAGTAAGAATTCACATCTGCATCAAGACCCAGCACTTAGAACAGTGAAAGCATAAAGAAGTCGAAGCAAAGCGCTAGAAGCCCAACCTTGCAGCTGTCGACTGATCAAGTCTATCTGGCCAAGAAGGAATTCCTCACGCTGTGAGAACGGCGCAGCGGGCCATGACTTCAAGCGCTCCAACTCCAACTCGGCGATCTTCAACTTCGACTCGAGCTCAACAATCTTGTTTCTCATGAAGTTGATCACTCGCTGGTCATTTACACTTCGCGCAGGAGCCGGAGGAGTTCGACGGAAACGGCGATCAGGTGCGGCTGAAGAGGTGTCCTCCTCATCTTCCACACCAGTCGCTCCAGCAACCACAGGAGCCTCGCCCATCTCAGACTGCCAAATTCGACAGTGGCAAATGAGGAAGACATTCAAACATGGATATGAAAGAAGACTCGAAGGCACAAGTCACATTTTCAACATTAGCATGATTCACGGCCAAAGGACCCGCAAAATACATAAGTTCATTACAGGCCAAATAAAAAGCAGAATCCTAAAGGAACAGAGTCTACATCGCAGACTCCGACTGGGCGCGGCCTTTCCTAGCAGCCATCTCTGCAGCCTTGGCAATTTTCTTCTCGAAGGTGGCGACCAACATTGCGGCCAGCTGACTCGCCCGTGCCTTCACACTGCTAAGGGACGCGGTCTTGCCATCGGGCCTCCGAGGGAAGTCACTTACGACTTTCTCGAAATCACCTACGACTTGGTGACCAAGAAGTAGCTGGAAAGTGAGCTCGGAGCCGCGTACCGTCTGCGCACGCGTGTAGTCCGCTAAGATGGTCGCATCGCCTTCGAACGGAGCTGCAAGCGCGTCAAGCGCAACCGGCGCCGGCTTGCTGGGGAAGATGCTCCGGTGCACACTCGCCAAGGCATCTGTCGATTTCTGCAGCGCCGCCGAAGATTGCTGCCACGCAGTCGAAGCATACGCGTAGGCGCGGTCAACGAAGCCAACAGCTTCCGCCAGGTCGACATTCTCGCTGGAGGTCCCTTCTGGAGGAGCGCCCCCACACGCCTCTGAACAACAAAAAGGGAAACAATACCCGCAAGACATCAGAAATCGACACAAGAAAAAGTAGGCAATAAGCCGAGATACTTACTTCCACAAGTATCGGCGAGTGCGAGCAAGCGCTCGACCTGGGTCCTCTCCAGCTCATCGCGGGCCAGCTCACGACCTTCGGCTTCAGCCAGCGACTTCTCCAGCTCTGCGACCCGCTCCGTCATGCTCTCCTTCTCGCCTGCGGATCAAAGGAGCAAAGTCATCAACAAACCCAGTCGAAGCACCTCTCGAACGCAAGGGTTAGTACTCACTGTTCGCTTGCTCCAGAGCAGTGCGGAGTCGATCCCTCTCTTTCTCCATTCGCACGAAGGCTGTGGCTCCCTCCATCAGCTGACGATAAAACGGCTGTGGAAAGAACAAGACATCAATCTGCGCCCGACTATCCTAGTCACGCACATCTTCGGGGGCTACTCCCATCGGGAGCGCTGTTCGCGCACCCGATACAGATTCTAAAGAACGAGTGAAAGGACACTTACGTGTTCAAGCAGCCCAGCATCAACTGGAGCCGCATCAGCAGTTTTCTTTGGCACGGAAGGAGTCGAAGTATCCATGGTTACGGTGTAACCCGTCTGAGGCTCTTCTCTGGCCGTCTGTGCAGTCCGCTCGACCATGGGAGTGGAAGTATGCTCTACCTCGCGAGGAGAAGAACCAACAGCGCCAGTACGGCCGCTGTGACAAGAGGGGTCAATTCAAATACTCGCAAGGCAAAAAGCACACTCGGCAAAAAGCACGGCAATGGTTACGCGACTTACCTGGTGACATCCACATCGTCTTCACTCCCCAGGGAGACGGAGGGCATCCTCGCAAACTCAGTCGGCGGCGCAGACTCGAGAGGAGGCACGAACAGAGGCTCCGCCAGGCCATCCGTGCGCCTCGCGCCCGAAGATGACTCGCTCGCCTCGTCCACGTTCTCCACCTCCACCTGCTTTGCGGGTGACGAAGCCGAAGCAGACTCGCCACTCTTTCGCTTCTGCCGCTTCAGCAGCGGCTCCTCATCCTCGTCATCCTCCTCCAAGGTTTCACTCCGAGAAGTGGCGGAGGAAACTTCATCGTCATCAACCTCTTCATCCTCAGGGAACTCTGCCTCTTCATGAGGTCCATTCTCCATCAACGGAGGAAGGCTGACAAAGCTGGGAACGACCCTGTCAAAAAATTTGGGTCAGACAAAAGAAGATTTCGACAGAACATACAAGACAGAATCAAAACAAAAGGAAGCTTACCTCAGGCACAGGGTTGTTCGGCTCATACGGCTGGGCCGGGCACTTGACGTTGCACGGATCGGCGCTCGGAGACTGGTGATGCTCCTTACCTTCGACTCAACTTTGTCATCTTCGAGTTCATTGCCGTGCTCAAGCGCCCACATCGGGTGGACGCGAGCGCGGAGCGGCTGCACCCGAAGCCTGAAGAAGGTGGCAATGAGATGCACCCCACCTGTCTCGCGCCCAAGGCTCTTCAGCAGACTACGGAGAAGCGCTAGCAAGGGTTGAGTCACCTCCCTGTCCTCCTTCGACAGCGGGTGCGCCCATGCCCTTGTCTTCCGCAGCTCGCGATCAGCCGCGAAGGCAGGAAGCCCCTCCTGGTCGCACCTGACGTAGAACCACTTCCTCCGCCAGCCTTGGACGGAGTCGGATTTCTTCATCTGGAAGTAGGTGGTGTCGCCACGCACCTGGATGCCGAAGCCGCCCACCGGGTACACTTGCCCGCTCTTCCCCACGTTCCTCCGGACGAGGAACAGCGACTTCCACAATAGCCAGTGGGGTGCGATCCCCAAGAAGCACTCGCAGAGCACGATAAAGCTCGCGATGCTCAAAACGCAATTGGGAGTCAGATCGTGGATCTGAATCCCATAAGCGTACAGGAGCCCACGAACGAAATCGTGGAGGGGGAACCCGAAACCCCGCGGAAGAAAATCCACGAAGCACACGCGTTCCCCCTCGTGAGGGGCAGGAAATACCTCCTTCCCTGGAGCGCGCACCGCCGCCTGGTCCGCCGGCGGTAGCAGTCCGTGCGCGCGGAGGGCCTCGAGATCGGCCTTCTTCACCGACGACTTCGTCCAATCGCCGTCAGGCTTCTTCATCACGCTAGCCTCGGTGGCGGCGGCGGCGCCGGCGGCAGACTTCCCCCTCTTCATCGCAGCCTTGCTCATGGAGGATGGGGAGGAATCTAGCAGAGGAGTAGCAAGGGAAGAGAGAGAGCAGCGGAGACGACGGCGAAATGGAGATGGGATGAACTGCTCCCCACCGCGCGGTGAAAAATATATACCGCGGGGTCAGTTCATCCTAGCCGTTCCCCGCGAAACTGCTATCCACAACCTCATCTGGCCGTCCACATGTCGCGCAGAGATGCCAACAGTCGCCGCCCACGCCGCCCACTACGCGCGGGAATCGAGGCGCCATCATCACGCCGCGAAATGTTCACGCCCAGCGGTCAAATCAGTCAAATACTGACGCTGGGACCACCCTGTCACGTCCCATCGGACGCAGAGCGCGCCAAAAATGTCAGCGCTGACGTCACCTACGGAGGCGTAGCAAGTAAGCCAGTGGGCTGATAGAGCACCCGGACAGTTGATTCGAGTGCCACAAAGATACAGTAAGCTCTAAGAGCTGAGTAGACTCGACAAGTCCATTCGAGTGCAAAAGAAATACAGTAAGCTCCACGAGCTGAGCAAAACTTAAAGCAGTAAGCCAAACCGGCCGAGTATAAAGTAAGTCACCCAAAGCAAGTTGCGACTCCATCAACTCGAGTCCCTTCTTCACTCCCATCGGGAGCGGGCTTTTCGACTGAAGGAAAATTGAGTTTAACTTCAATTGCAAGTAATTCAGCTTAATCTCGTGGGCTACTCCCATCGGGAGCGCTGTTCGCGCTCCCGAATGACTCGGAACAATCGCAGTCGAAAAATCATCGACGAAAGCAATACTCGTAGTTTTTACCCTGCAGTCGATGTTTCGACTAAAGAATCCTCCATAAGCCCTGAACGGCCGAAGTCGACCAATTTTATTTGTTCCTTTCAGGAACCTGGTGGCGTGCCCAGAATGAAGGAGTCCTTTACACGACTCTGCGATTCGACTAAGCACTCGGGGGCTACTGTCGTGGGGTCACTATTCGACTACCCCACGGTGGAGATACCTGGGTCACGCCAAAAGCATCTGCCTTATGACGAGGGCCCAAGGATGGCCCAAGAAGGACGACGTGCGGCCCAAGATAGTCGACGTAGGTCATCGTCTTGTAAGTGCCATCGGCACCGTTCACCCGAGACCCAGCCTATCATATAAAGGCTGGGAGGGTCCCTCGTCTAGGGTAACTAAGCAACTAGCGAAGTCCAACGCATAGCCGCCATCTCAAACCCTAGCGAGATTGTCATCTCGCCATTGTAGCCACGCTCGAACATCAATATCAGACAAGCAGGAAGTAGGGTGTTATCCTCCGGGAGCCTGAACCTGGGTAAACGCCTCGCCTGTTAGCCGTCGTGATCACCAGCGCTCATCTCTCTCCCCCTCAATCAACCCGGGGTACTCGACCCAGGGATTTGCCGAGTCCTAACCTCGTCAACGAGGCGGGCTACCCATGCCCGCCCGGCATGAGGCTCCCCGGAACCTGGCGGCTCAGCCAGATGGGGTTCCCGGTCCCCCCCACCCCCACCGGCGATGAGCGGCTGGCGGAGATCTACGCCGCCCGCGAGCGGCTGACGGAGGAGGAGCAGGCGGATCCCGTCTGGGATCCGGAGAACAACGTGACCTGGAACACGTTCTTCTCCGACCGCCGCCAGCGTCAGCTCAACGACTACCCCGGCCCGGCGGCCCACGCGCCCAAGCGCAACAACAGCGACGGCCGGAAGAAGTGGTGGGGCATGCCCGGCCGCTCGCTGGCGTACGTCCTCGATTACATCGAGGACGGCAACGAGCCGCGCCTTCAGGGCCCGTCGGCGGCGCGCCAAGGATGGACGCCGCGGAGGATGTCCTTCTCGTCGTCCTCCTCTTCCGACGCCGCCCGCTCCTCTTCGGACGCCGCCCGCTCGATGCCGTTCGCCCGCGTCAAGGAGGAGCCGGCGGACGAGCCCTCAAGAAGGAGCGGCTCCCGCGGCATCGTCATCAGGGAGCCCGGCACCGGCGGGAGCTCCTCCCGCCTGCTGACGCCGAAGAAGGAGCCCGGCACCGGCGGCCGCGCCCTCAAGAAGGCCTTCAAGAGGAAGGCCGTCGTGAAGGAGGAGGCCTACGACGAGGAGGAGGCCGTGCGGGCCGCCATAGCGGCCAGCCGCAACGACGTCCCTCCGGCACCGGTGGACTTCGCGCTGGAATGGTCGGCCCGCGACTACGAGCGGGAGGAGGCGGAGCGCCAGAAGGAGCTCCTCGCGCGCTACGAGCGCCGCCGCCGTCGTCGCGCCGGGGCGGATTACGTCGTGCTGGACGACAGCGACGAGGACGGCACCGGCACCGGCGGGAGCTCCTCTCGCCTGCTGACGCCGAAGGAGGAGCCCGGCACCGGCGGCGACGGCGCTGGGTGCAGTGCTCCTGCTCCTCCTCCGACCGGTGGCGACTCCGACGACTCCGACGACACGCGGCTCTACCGCCACTTCGGCATGTAGACGCCGCGCCGCCGTTTTTTATTTTTTTTTATGTTTTTTTAATCTTGTTCGAACAAATATCGTTAAGTTTGAACAAATATCGTCTATGTTTGAACAAATTTCGCGTAAGTTCGTCGAACAAATTTTTCTGTAAATAATTCTATCGATCGGCCTGAGGGCCGCGGCTGGGAATCGGCCCGCCCCTAGGCCGTTTTTTTTCCGCCGACGCCCCTCAGCAGCCCAAAAAAACGCCGGCAATTCGGCTTGAGGGGGGGCCAACGGCTGGAGTTGCTCTTATCCGATGTGGTACGTGTTGCCGCGATTGCCGGCGCCCCCAGTTGCCACCCTACATACGGGGCGTGAAGCGGTGTTGCCAGACGCTCTATTGAGCCCGTCCAACAACTTGGCCGATACTGGGAGGCCCGGTGGGGCGTGTTTTCGTGCCGACGCGCCCACTAACGCTATTGAGAGCCCATATTGGGAGATGCTCTTAGGATAAAAATAAAATATTCACCAGATGTGCAACAGTAATAATAATCAATCTACTGCGGTGCAGCCGTGCAGCTCCTCTCCTACTCGACGCCAAGTCAAAGTTGGAAGCTGAGTCCACACCGCACCTGACCAGGTAGCCGGAGCTCCTAGGAGCCTACAACCCCTCCCGTGATCACTCTGCTCTGCTCGGTACTTCACTACACGCCTCAACTGGCAATAAGGTGCAGTTTAGGAGCCTACAACCTAGCTAGGGGCTCCAAGTCAAAGTTGAAGCTGACTCCACGCCACAGCAACTTCAGTGCAGTACCGAGCAGTCGCTCGCTCAGAGCCCGCAACGCACGCCACCATAAACTTGCTGGTTCGCGCTGCCATTCATTGCGCACCACCAACCTGCTCGATCGTCTTCTTCCACTCTTCCAGCGAGCCTTAAAACCACCGCCGTCCGCCCGTCCCCAGCCAGCCTTGCTTCCAACATTGGAGAGCTCTTCCAGTTCCAGACACCACACCACCTCGTACGTCAAGCTAAGCAAGATGCTGCCCGCCCGCGCCACCAACGCTTTGCTGCCGGAGGGCGCGACGGCGCTGCGGATCCCCACCGACCGCCCGGCCTTCGTCGACACCTTCGCGGGCCTCGGGGTCCCTCCGGCCGCCACGGCGGTCCGCCTGGTCGTCCCGCCGTCGGAGAGGCCCAGGGAACGCCCCGAGCGCGAGTACGTCACGCTGCGCCTGAGCCCGGAGCAGTCGCACTACGCGAAGCGCTTCGCGTACGCGTACATCACCCCGCCCGACGCGCCGGCCCGCGCGGACCCGTGCCCCTTCGTCCGCCGCGCCCTGGCCCTCGACCTGCCGCAGACCTTCGAGGTCTTCGCCCGCACCGGCGGCTACGGCGACGCCGCGGTGCGCTTCCGCACGCCCGCGGAGCGCGAGGCGGCCATGCGCAGGCAGCCCTTCGAGCTGGACGGCGCCACGGTGAAGCTCCTGCGGGATAACGACATAGTCCACGACTACCTGCGCCCCGCCCAGGCCGACCGCATGGTCCACGTCGCCCTGCACGACTACCCCGTCGAGCTGCGCACGGCCAAGGGCATCGACGCTAACTGCCGCCGCTTCGGGTTCCTGCGCGAGATCGACCCGGCCTGCTTCGCCGCGCCCGACCTCGCCACGGTCCACGCCGTCTTGAAGCTCGAGCACCCTCGGGAAATCCCCCGCGAGCTCCGCATCGGCTACGATGACGGCTCCACCAGCGTCGTCCCCGTCCAGATCGTCCGGGTGTGGGAGAGCGCACACTCCCACGACGCCGATGGACGGTATGTGCGTCTCTTCCAGGCGCCGGCTTGAATGGATGCGGAATGCTAGTTGGGCGGCTCATGGTCTGTAGCAAGTTAGCTTCTGTGTCTTGTCTCCGCTTATGTAGGTCCTGTGTGAATTAGCTGCTACTACTATGTGATTGTGTGGATGATGGCCATGGATAAGTTAGGGAAGGTGATGTGGGATTAGTATGTACTCCTAATTTGTTTGTGGCTTAATTTGTGGTCGAAGCTACTGTTCCTTAACTATAATCATGCACGGTTTTGGTATTATGAATGGAGGCCTGTGTTATAACATTTCTGTTTAATTGGATCCGGATTTGATACATCAAACGATGTACATTACCTCAAACGGATTTCAAGACGGTGGTAACCAGCGAAGACACAAAACATGCTATGGAGTTGTTTGGGTGAAGGGTAGTTAGAGCAATTCCAGCCGTTTTTTAGACGACTTTTGGTCGAAAAATAAGTCATACAACATCATTTTCATAGAAAATTCATTATTTTAAAGAAAATTCATCAATTTTATCAAATAATTCGACATAAAAATCAATACAAATAGTTTAACAAATCAACGCAACTCATAATTCGACATAAATCTAGACCTCGCCTTTGCGCCTCCACAAGTGCTCCACTAGATCTTTCTACAATTGCTGATAAACTAATGGGTCTCGGATCCCCTGACGCTTTGCAAGGAAGGCAGTCCATGATGCCGCTACATGCAGACGCCGGCTCTCCTTAGGATCCTCGCCACGAGAGGACCCTGCCTGAAGTATGGCACCTTCTTCTCACTGTCTTCCACTGGGTTTTCCCGCTCGCTCTCAATAATCATGTTGTGCAAGATCACACAGCAATTCATCACCTCCCACATCTGACCATTCAACCAGGTGATAGAGAGGTATCAGACAACAACAAATCGAGTTTGGAGCACACCAAATGCCCGCTCGACATCCTGCCACCACGCCACGGCTGTGCATCGACGGCGTACAGACCGACCAGACATGCGAGCATCCGCAAGTGCTCTTCATCGTCGGCGGTGGCGGCATCGGCTTCCTCTTACATTAGAGTGACGAGCATCTCCTCGTCGTCGGAGTCCATCAGGCAAAACGCCGAACAACTCGCGGGCAGGGTGGGCGTGAAGCTTGATCGCGACGGTGATTCCCGCGAAAACTCGGGCAGCAGCGAGATGGGGGTGGGAGATTCGGTAGGGCGTGCCATCGCGGTGGTTGGTGCCCTGTTCTTGCGGCGCTTTCGCGGTAGAGGGGAGGAGGTGGTGCCGACGGCGGGGGGAGGGAAAGGAGGAATGGGGCGAATCTGTGGTGGGGTATGTGCGTTGTCTCGCCAACAAGGCTGGCCCGCGCGGCTTTTCCCTTTCGCCGGTGCCCCTAGGCACTCTTCAATTGTTTTGAGGTATTAAAATAAGTAATGGTTAAAATGTGTTGGTTAACGATGTTAGATCTGATTAGTGGAGACGTGTTAGTAGAGTGTGGAGCCGTATCTTTATAAACTAAAAACAGCCTAAGTCAACAATGTTTTTGCATCATGAATTCTGCTCAGTTGAAAAGAAGTTCCTATTGGGTAGTTACTGCAACGGTCGGGGAAGCCAACGGGGCACTTGTGTCGCCGCCACGATCCCTCTCGGTGTGTTTCTAACCATTTGTGGAACATTGAAATTGCTAGTTGTTTGCAATATACGAAATGCATTGTTGAGTTTTGGTTTTTGGCACTTCCACTTCCATATTTTCCTAACCTCTTCGGTGCTGCGCAATTCCCTCTCTCACATTGAGATTGGTGCATACCTCGACAGTACATCCAACCCCGTGGGAGAACTTCATCTTGTTCTCCTACACATAAGCCAATTATCTCCCTCAAAATAGCCACCATACCTACCTATCACGGCATTTCCATAGTCGTTCCGAGATACATTGCCATGCAACATCCATCATTACATCATGACTTGATGTCATTCTTCATTACCATATAGTTTGCTTCATCATTGAGTTAGTGTGCTGTGTGGCTTGCCATATGTTCTACATTTTTTCCACACTACGCTCGATCATGCATACCTTCTTTTATACATCATGTATTAATCTTATGAGTTATGAGTACCAAAAAGTGTGATGATCCATTTGTAATATAGAGTGTTGCTCCTACAGTGAGGTAAAAATACAAAAAAAAGAGAAAAATAAAAGAGCCCAAAAAGAGGCCGGATGAGAGAGCATTTAAAAGAGCCAAGGAGGCCACCAAAATCCAAAAAATAGAAAAAAGAGAGAGGGAACAACCCTACTATCCATTTTACCACACTTGTGCTAGTTAGAACCTACACTTCATTGTAGATAGTTCTCATGTTGTTTTAGTAGTATAACTATGTGTGGAATTAACGTTATAGAACTTGGCTTGTATATTTCAAGGATGAGCCTCCTCAAGTGAGCTCTAGGTCTTCATGAGCAAGCAAGTTGGATGCACCCCCACTAGTTCCATTGGAGAGCTTTCATACACTTATATCTCTATGTGCATCCATTGCATGGCAATCACTACTCCTCATACAATGTCAACTACGGGACTTCCTGCTGTCTTGTGGTTACCCTCTCCACTGTTTGAGCCTTTCTTTTTGGCCTTCCAAACCTCCATCATTGTTCTCTTTGCTATAACATTTTGGTGCCGAAGCCACTTCTTACTTGCACTAGTTGAGTATAAGCGTATAGTAGACATCACTTTAGGGAAAATTGCCGCTGTCCTACAAACATCTGCGCTTGGAGGCCCAACAAGTCTACAAGAATAGAAGCGTATAGTAGACATCACTTACCACCAGGTCACCGCGCGATCGGCCTGAAGTGGGTCTACAAGGTGAAGAAGAACGCGCATGGCAAGGTCCTTAGGCACAAAGCTCGACTGGTGGCGAAGGGCTATTTGCAGAGGCACGGGATCGACTACGATGAGGTCTTCGCTCCCGTGGCCCGACTCGAGTCAATCCGACTCCTGCTGGCGGTGGCCGCAGACTCGGGTTGGGACGTTCATCACATGGACGTCAAGTCTGCCTTTCTCAACGGTGAGTTGGAGGAAGAGGTGTACGTGCAGCAGCCAGCCGGCTTCGCTACAAAGGGGAAGGAGCATGTGGTGCTACGACTCGACAAGGCGCTCTACGGCCTCAAGCAGGTGCCAAGGGCATGGAACACCAAGCTCGACGCATTCCTCGTCAAGCTCAACTTCACCAGGTGTGAGTCGGAGCATGGCATGTACACGCGGGGCGCGACGCCGACTCGACTCCTCGTCGGAGTCTATGTCGACGACTTGGTGATCACGGGCTCCGACCCCAGCGACATCGAGAAGTTCAAGCTAAAGATGCAGAGCCTGTTCCAAATGTCCGACCTTGGGCTGCTAAGCTACTACCTCGGAATTGAGGTCCGACAAGGGCCAAGCGGGATCAACATCTCGCAGGCGGCCTATGTCCAGAAGCTGCTGGAGAAGGCAGGGATGGCCGAGTCCAACCCCTGCCATGTGCCCATGGAGCCGCGCTTCAAGCTGTCCAAGAATAGCACGGCTCCACCGACGGATGCGACCCTGTAGCGGAGCATCGTCAGGAGCCTCCGTTACGTGGTGCATACTCGACCGGATCTGACTTTCACAGTCGGGTTCGTGTCTCACTTCATGGTCGCGCCAACTCAAGAGCATCTGGCGGCCGTGAAGCACATCCTACGCTACATCGCCGGGTCGCCTCGACTCGGATGTAGGTATGGCAGAGGTGCAGGTGCACCACGCCTAGTCAGCTACAGCGACAGTGACTTGGGTGGGGACGTTGACTCACGCAAGAGTACGTATGGCACGCTGTTCTTTCTGTGGAGCAGTCCAGTGACCTGGCAGTCCCAGAAGCAGTCGGTCGTGGCTCTCTCGAGCTGCGAGTCCAAGTATGTGGCTGCTGCCACGGCTACTTGCCAGGGAATCTGGCTCTCCCGGCTGCTGGCCGAGTTCAGCAGCGGCGAAGCTGAGCAGGTGGTGCTCAAGGTCGACAACAAGTCGGCAATCGCGCTCGCCAAGAATCCCGTCTTCCACGAGCGCTCAAAACACATCGAGCTGAAGTACCACTTCATTCGAGACTGCGTGGAGGCGAAGAAGATCGAGTTGGAGTTCGTGCCCACCGAACATCAACTCGTGGACATGCTGACCAAGCCACTTGGACGAGTCCGCCTGACGGAGCTGTGCTCAAGGATCGGCATGGTGGAGGTGTCGCTGGAACTCAAGCCTATTCCAACAACGGCTGCCTGCGCATGGCCGCCTCCCGGTCGTCGGGCGTGCGGAAGCGCACCGTCACGTCGCCGTGGCCGCTGGGGGTGTGGAGCTCGAAGGTCTGCGGCAGGTCGAGCGCCAGGGTGCGGAAGACGCGACGGATGAAGGGGACCGGCTGAAAGTGCATGGTTGCTCCCATGCATGGTTTTGGTAATTAATGACAATCTCTATGGACAAATATTTGTATTGAGCTATATTTGTAGGTGTGTCTATTTGCTTTGCTTGATCTCCATTTGTTGGAGTCAAGGCTAAGGGAAGAAAAGTATGTGTTGATCAAGGCTAAGTGCATGTTGATCAACTCTCAAAGGCCAAGTGAAGATATGCCGAAGAGGTGCTTCTCCCATCTTGGTGTATGGGGGAGCCACATGTGAATCTTCACCAAGCGAAGCGCAATGAAGAAAGGTGGTGCGTCTTGAGGAGTTGAAGATCGTCTTCATCGACCTCAAGTGGTTTAAGCGCAAGGCAAATGTATGATCTTGATAGGGTTTCTATTTACTGGTCTCATGATGTTTAGTGAGAGACCGGGTTATAGGATAGATAGCCGTACTATCAAGAGGGGCTCTCGACCGAATATTTGATCGTATCGTCGTAGAGAGCACAAACCTTTGCATCCATGCAATCATCTTTATTGGTTCTTATTTGGCTCTTATCGTGGTGTGGTCTTGGTGCTTGTCATGCTTGTCATGACGCAATCATCTTTATTTGTTCTTATTTGGCTCTTATCGTGGTGTGGTCTTGGTGCTTGTCATGCTTGTCATGACAAAGCCAAGTTCACCGAAAACGGTTTGCATATGCGTCTTCTATTGCGGTTTCGTTATTGGAGATTTTGCCGGTTCATCCATGCGGAAGATTTATTTCTTCCATTTCTTTGCAAAATCTCCATTGCTTGTTTGCCATTTACAAAGATTGTTTTTGTTGTCCTCTTTCCAACAAATTTGGTTTCATCCTTTTTGGACTTCAATTGAAAAGTTATTTTTCGGTTTTGCGAAATAGAGGTTTAACTTTTCTCCATGTGCTTTTATAATATCTTGTTGGACTATGATGTTTCTCTGCATGATCTTGTAGAGCTTTTCGTTGCGAGTCCAACGAGCCCAAGATCATCGAAAACGGAGTCCGGATGCAAAAGATATGCCCGTTTTCGTTATGCTCATTCTGCAGTTTTTCTGAGGGGCGGAAATTCCGATCCGGGGTCCGGAAATTCCGCCCCCCAGAAGTTCCGGCCTGTACCCCGGAATATCCGGCCCTATTTTTCCATCCGAGGTTTTTGGCTAAGTCTTTTTCGCGTTCTCTCTGGAGGGGTTCCGGAAATTTGCTCCGGAAGTTTCTCAGAAATTTCCGGGGGTCCGGAAATTCCGGTCCTTGGTTCGGAATATCCGGCCCAAAGAAAATTTGGCTAAGTCTTTTGCGCTTTTCTCTCGGGTGGAGGTCCGGAACTTTGCACCGGAGGTTTGCTCTGGAAATTTCCGGGGCACCGGAAGTTCCGGTGTAAGCCCCGGAATATCCGGCCTCCGGCCGGAAGATCCGGCCCTTAAACCCGGAATATCCGGCCCCACGTTTTTCCAATGGCTAGTTTTTGGGGGAGGCTATAAAAAGCCTTCTTCTTCCCCAAAACCTGGTTTCTCACCTTGCTCACTTGTTTTCCTCTCTCTTCCATTGTTGCTAACCTTGTGAGCTTCATTCCTCTCAATCCCTCCAATAATTCTTGCCCAAACTTAGGGATTCAAGAGAGGGGATCTAGATCTACCATTCCACCAATCAAAATCTCCTCTAAGTGAGGGAAACTCGTGGATCTAGATTTTGGGGTTGCTTTGTGTTCATCCCCTTTGTTCTTCCTCTCTCATTCCCCCCAAAGCATTTGTTGCTTGGTTGGAATTTGAGAGTGAAGGATTTGACCACTTTGTGTGTTCTTGCCTCTTGCATTTGTTGCATCGGATTGCTCTCCCTACGGTGATACGTGAAGATCGGCGTTGAGAAGCTTGTTACTCTTGGGTGCATTGTGTTCCCAAGAGCTTTGTGCCTCTTGGGTGCATTGTGTACCCTAGACGGTGGTGGTGCCGTGAAGACTTCGACTTGTGAAGCTTCGGCAAAGTTTGGGAGCCCCCAATTGAGTTGTGGGTGTGTGCCCCAAGAAGAGTTGTAAAGGGCTCCGGAATCCGTCCCGAAGGATTCCGATAGTGGAAGGTGAACAAATCCCTCCGGTGAGGTTCATCGGAGAATAGGGTGAGGCCTTTATGGCATCTTGAGTAGGCCTCTTGTGGCGAGATCACACCCCTCCAACGAGACGTACTCCCTTAACAAGGAGAAACTCGGAAATACATCCTCGTCTCCGTGTGCCTCGGTTATTTCTATACCCAAGCTCTTTACTTATGCAATTTACATTGTGATAGCCTTCGTGCTTGAAGTTTATATTTTGCTATCACCTTGTTGCTTGCCTTTCTTAGCATAAGTTGTTGGTGCACATAGGTGAGCCTAGTTTATTTAGGTTGTTGGCTTGTTAATTTAAACACCTAGTTTTATTCTGTAATTATCAAGACTTAAACCGGAAAAGTTTTAATCGCCTATTCACCCCCCTCTAGGCGACATCATTTGTCCTTTCACTTTTTGCATGGAATTATTGGTTAAAATGGTGTGCACGTTACGTTTTCTAGATGATGCGTAGTTTCATATATAATCATCAACATTTTAAAGCAGACACTAGTAGAAAACAAGCCTTCCGTTTTGGCCGGCGGGAGGCTTTAGTCCCGGTCACGGCACGAACCGAGACTAAAGGATCCTTTTGTCCCGGTTCGTGCGGCTCGGAGGACGCGCGGGGACCGGGAGGCATCCGTCCCGGTTCTTTGGGACCCTTTTGTCCCGGTTCGTGGCACGAACCGGGACTAAAGGTCCGCACCCGACAGCCCCCGAGGTGGGGTCCGACGCGGGAACCTTTTGTCCCGGTTCGTGTTATAGACCGGGACAAAAGGCTTAACTTTAGTCCCGGTTTGTAATACGAACCGGGACAAAAGGTGTTTTCTCACTATATCACCTTCTTCCTGCCCGAGGAGCTCGAGTTCATCACCATTTTTCTTCTCAAGCTCCTCACAAAGCTCCATTTGATCCATATTTTTTCCACCATTTGTCCACATTAAGTTTGCCCCATCCACCCAAGGCTTCTAATAGGTTAGAAACCTTATCCTCTCGGAGCTCGGATTCATCTCTATCGCTATTTTTGCTCCTCATTTCATTGGTGTTGCATGCTAGGTGTTTGATGAAATGCCTAAGTTAGAATTGCTCAAATTCTAGGCTAGTTGACTTATTGCTAGTTTATTTTTTTATATGCAATTTGATTTCAAATTAAAGTATGATTTGTTGTTTTTAATTAGTGCCGTCCCGTTCGTGTCCGTACTGTTGTCGATCGCCCGCGCCGGGCGCCCCGTCGCCGACACCACCTTCGTGAGCTTCTTATTCTTACTTATATGATTTACATTGTTACCTGTATAATTTTTCTTATTTGTATAATTGTTTTTTATATGTATAGTGTCATGGTTTTGATATCCGTCCCCGTCGGCCCTCGTCCGGTCTATGATTCGGATGTGGTATATTATCTTTTATAACTATGTTTTTAATTTCTTTATTTTAACAATTATGCCGACCAAACATTTGACATAGATATTTTGATCTAGGACATATATGAACCTGAAATTCCGACCGACCCTCGTGTCGAGAGGTTAAATTTAGTTGAAAGAGAAAACGATGATTTGAAAGAAAAAATCAAAAAATTGAAAAAGAGAAGATGAAATTGGAGCTGTATGTTGCCGATGTCGTCGATGATCACAAGATCGAGATGGATGCAATGCGTAAGAAGATTAGAAACATTAGAAAAGATGTCATTAAAAATGAGGCTTGGTATCATTATGCCATCGGATCAATTGTTACCTTAGTTGCGATTTTGATCGCATTTGTTGTTGCATTTAAATGCATTAGATAGTTTGTATGTTAATTTCACTGTATGTTTTCATCATTAGGACTATGTATTACATTTGGTCAGTACTCTGCGGAAGGTTTTAATGTGATGACCTTCTATTCATGATGTTGTGTGTAATATAATATACTCATATAATGCAGATGAGTCGGCAATATATAACTCGAAATATATAAGGTGCTCGATGAATCGGCAATGGATGTACGGTGACCGACGAACTGGCGAGTTCATTACGGGACTTGGTAGTTTTATCGCTGCGGCCGAGACAAACAAACAGAATGGTTTTATGTGTTGTCCATGTGTTGTCCATGTGTTGTCTGTCAGAATAAGAAGGATTACTCTTCCTCCAGAATCCTTCACACCCACCTGCTTCGGCACGGTTTCATGCCCAGCTATAATTGCTGGACCAAGCACGGAGAAACAGGGGTTATGATGGAAGAAAATGAAGAAGAAGATGATGGTTACAACTCTTCTATGTACCCTGAATACGGTGATACTGCAACGGGGGAAGCTGAAGATCTAGATGAGCCGACTGATGATCTTGGTCGTGCCATTGCTGATGCATGGAGAGATTGCGGAACAGAAAATGAGAGGTCGAAATTCGCGCGCATGTTAGAGGATCATAACAAACCGTTGTACCCAAACTGTGAAGATGGCCTAAAAAAACTGGGTAGCACACTGGAATTGCTGCAATGGAAGGCAGAAAACGGTGTGACCGACAAAGGTTTTGAAAAGTTGCTGAAAATAATGAAGAAGGACCTTCCAAAGCATAACGAATTGCCCGCCAGTACGTACGAAGCGAAGAAGATTGTCTGCCCTCTAGGATTAGATGTGCAGAAGATACATGCATGCCCTAATGACTGCATCCTCTATCGTGGTGAGGAGTACGAGAATTTTGATGCATGCCCGGTATGCACTGCATTGCGGTACAAGATCAGACGAGATGACCCTGGTGATGTTGAGGGCGAGCGCCCGAGAAAAAGGGTTCCTGCCAAGGTTATGTGGTATGCTCCTATAATACCACGGTTGAAACGTTTGTTTCGAAACAAAGAGCATGCCAGGTTGTTGCGATGGCACAAAGAAAATCGTAAGAAAGACGCGATGTTGAGACACCCCGCTGATGGGTCACAATGGAGAAAAATCGAGAGAGAGTTCCCGAACTTCGCAGATGATGCAAGGAACTTAAGATTTGGCCTAAGTACAGATGGCATGAATCCTTTTGGAGAGCAGAGCTGTAGTCATAGCACGTGGCTGCAGGGATGTCGCTATTTATAGGCGATTAGAAGGTGTACAAGCGCTCTAAAGAAACACACCCCTGATCCAACGGCTCACAATCGCTTGAAAGAAACACACGATCCGTGTGCTTCTTTAGTCCCGGTTGGTAACACGAACCGGTACTAAAGGCCCTGATCCAACAGCTCACAAGCGCTCGAAGGAAACACATGATCCGTGTGCTTCTGATCCAATGGCTCACAAGCGCTCTAAAGAAACACACCCCTGATCCAATGGCTCACAATCGCTTGAAAGAAACACACGATCCGTGTGCTTCTTTAGTCCCGGTTGGTAACACGAACCGGTACTAAAGGCCCTGATCACTCTATATATGTAGGCTTGGCCTCCATTGCCATATCACATCTAAACTCATATATGCAACCTCATCACTCTTCCATTGTAACAAAATTTTGACTTAGGCGTTTTTGACTTAGCTGTTCTCGGCGACGATGTCCATGTTGGACCAGAGGGGCGATGTGCGGGACTGGGCTCCACCGGGCTGGCACTGGGAGGTGCTACCTTCCGGGACGCGCAGCTTGGTGAGGAATCCGGGTGACGTCGTCGACCCGGATCTTCTATGGTGGCAGTCGCGTGGGCCACGCTCGGTGCAGAGGTTGCCGGCCTCCGAGGAGGTGGTACGTCGCCGTATCAGGGAGGAGGATGAGCACGTCCGTCGCTACATGTATCTATTGGATAGGCAGTATGACAGTAGATGGTCCGTTTCTTCAGAGGGTTCCTTCTCACGTGAGCTATGACCCTGTGAGGGTTCCTTCTCTTTGGATGCGCAGCGCCGGCGGCTCAGCACCCCACGGCTCAAGAACTTGGAATATGTCGTAGGCAGTACGACAGTTCTATTGAAAACTTGTTCACAACAAATAGCTATCTCCTCCTAACATTCTAGGGTTTGTGTCGAAATAACGGGTGTTATGGCCAAATACATGGCATAGTTTGTTTGAATGGGTCCATATTCCACAAAAACATGCATCTTGGAAGCACGGACAATGTTGACGAAGGAAGTTTTTTTTATTGAATAAAAAAACCACTTTCCATTTTCCGAGTGTCAGAAATGGTTTTTTTTTGTGAATGACCTACCAGAAATATGTTGCAAAACTTGGGTGATTCATTTTTTTAATATGCTAGAACATGTTATATGCACAAATAATCAATTTGTTTTCTAAGAAAAGATTTCCATCCACCTCTTTTAAAAATCACAAATTTCTGCCGATTCTGCTGGAAACGGGACAACTTTCTAGACTTAATTATAGTTTCTAGAAATATTTAATTCCATTTTGAAAGATATTGTATTTATAATTTTATAAGCTTAAAACAAAAATTATTGTTTTTTTCTGATAAACAGATCGAAAGATATTGTATTTATAATTTTATAAGTTTAAAACAAAAAACAGAACAAACTTTTGTTGGCGCCCAAATTTTAATTCCTGAAAGAACCTTTAGTCCCGGTTGGTGGCTGGAACCGGGACTAAAGGGTCTTTTGGCGCGCACCTTTTCGGTGTCCGAAAAAATACCCTTTCGTCCCGGTTCCATCTACCAACCGGGACTAAGCCCGGCAATTTGACCCATGGGTTTCTCCGCCCATGGGCACCCGACCCTAATGGGTAGGGTATGGGTAGCAAACTTCGCCCATTGGTCTCGCCCATGGGCGACCCGATTAGTCGCGGGCAGGGCATGGGTATAGTTTTTTGCCCATGGGTCACCCGATGGGTCGCCCGATTAATATTAGTTATTAAATATAATTTTATTTTATATGATATGTGAACTTTGTTTAGCGAAGATGCAAGCTAATCATTTTTTAGTATAGCCGAATACTACCTAGAAGCTGCCTTCTGAATAGTGATCAGTGTACTATGTTTTTTTTTTTTTTGAGAATGTGTACTATGTAGTCGCTGCTTCATTTTCTTGCTGATAGCGTGGATGGATCCAGCCCATAAATCAACTAAAGGCCAGCTTACTGGGCCTCTAAAGGCAGCCCGTAAACACAGGACACATGTGCTCTGTTGCTGAGCGAAAATGAGTACGGGAGATCGAAGCTGGACATCGTTTAGTACCACCTCGCTGCCTCAAGCGCGGGGGTGGAAGTAGCTCTTCTATATAAAGGACACTGGGAGGACAGAGTACAACACGAAAATCCATCGAGCTAACCGGGAGACAGGTGCAACAAGAAAATTATAAATGAAAATCAAATGTTAGACCCGATGGGTGCCCGATTGGATCGGGTTACCCGATAGGGTCGGGCATGGGTCTGGATCATCGCCCATGGGTCGGGTCATGGGCAGGCAGTAGACCCGATAAGGTGTTCGGGCATGGGTCTGAATATCAATGACCCGGTGAAACCCGACCCGATTGCCAGCCTTAACCGGGACTAAAGGTCACCCTTTCGTCCCGGTTGGTGGCTGGAACCGGGACGGAAGGGTCTTTTGTCCCGGTTCCAGCCACGAACCGGGACAAAAGAGCCTCTGTTTAACTGCCTCTTCTTCCCCCGATCCCTCTCATTCTCTCATCTCTCGCGCGCGTTTAAGGAGCACCAAGGGACGCCGGCAGGCTGCCAAAATTTCCGGCCGCCGCCCTCCTCCTCGCCGCTCGCCGCCGCGCCCTCCTCCTTGCCGCTCGCCGCTCGCCGCCGCGCCCTCCTCCTCGCCGCTCGCGCGCGGCCGCTCCGAGATCCGCCGGCGCGCGGTTGCGAGAGCCTCCGCCGGAGGACGTCACCGGCCTCCTCGTCGACCTCGTCGCCCGAGCTCCTGCGCCGGAGGACGTCACCGCCCTCCTCCGACACGCCGCCCCCGCACGCCGCCCCCGCACGCCGCCGTCGATCTCTGCAGGTTCGACTGCAGAATCGGCATCCTCCCCTCCTCTCGGCTGGTTGTACTGTATAGAACAAAATTTTCGTTTTTTTTAATCTTCCGAATATTGTGTTAATTGTATTGGTATTATATAGTACAAATATTTTGGCTGGTTGTACTGTATAGCATATTGCCTTTATTCCGAATTTGTGTTATAAAAATTGTGATATATACTAGCACAATGCCCGTGCTTCGCCACGGCCAAATATTAGTTATTAAATTTTGCGATATTGTAGATAGATGATTAATCCGTATGCCACTGGTTCTAACGTAATATAGTAGAATATATCAGAATATTTAGCCACATTACGTGATTTTTTCACCGCGTCGCCAACACCACCTTCAACAATGTTCCCCGCGTCTATAGCTTCCGACACTCCTTCCGGACCGGAGGTAGTATTTATATAGTATTTATCAACAGTGTCGTGGAAAATATAGTGCGATGGTACAAAATTTTAGTGCAGCTTCCGACACTCCTTCCGGACCGGAGGTAGTATTTATATTGCTTATTTAGAATATTTAGATTACTTATTTAGAATGTTTAGAATATTTAGATTGTTTATTTTGAATAATTAGTGTTAGCAATTGTGTTAGCTATTTTAATAATTAGTGTAGAATAAGAATAAGAATAGAATTAAAAGAATAAGAATAAGAATGGGTTAATTTTCATTAACCACCCGGTCAATTGTCCTTGCAGAAACTATGGATCACAACAGAGACGAAGATCAGGAGAACATATTGGAAGATATGATCCGCGGTGAAGATGAGTTGGAGTTCACCTCGAGCTTTCTGAACGACTCCGGCGAGGGAGCGCAGATAGAAAGCTGAGGCATCCGGTGATGATGGTGACCGGACAATTATTACTACAAACTCCGGCGCGGTATATTAACTAACCCTATATTGACTAAATCCACTATTTGATTCATATATATATATGCATTAACGATCTTTCTTCTTTTAGCCCTCCGGATCGAGCAAATCTTCTTCTATCCCCAAACGAGGCCCATCCAAAAGGTGTGATAAAGAAGAGAGATACAAGATCGAAGCAGTAGCTCCAGATGGCAGACCGCTGACACATTTTGTCAAGTTTGTAAGTCAGTGCGGAGTTGTTGTTAGGGACAATGTCCCGATCACCACTCAAGAATGGAATGAGCCGAAGGCGACAGAACGCTCGTCTCTCACTTTTGTTGACGATAGAGTGAAAGAAAATCTTTGGACGACGCTAATGGCTAATTTCACGCTTCCTCGTCAAGACGACGACGCTCATCCGTTAGAGGAGGAGGATCCAAATTACGTGGATCCCATAGAGAAAAAGGTCAAGGAGTGGGCACTGAAGAAGATGGCCGAACAATTTGCAAACTGGAAGAAAAGATTGCACAAGGACTTTGTCCTTCAAAAAAAGACTCCGGAGTTCACTGGAGCGTATGAAAAGCTAAGGGATCAGTGGGAGGAATTTGTCAAGTACAAGATATCTGACGAGGCTAAGAAAAGGTCAGCAACTAATAAGAAAAATGCTTCCAAGAAGGAATATCACCATAGCATGGGGTCAGGTGGCTACAGGGCTATCAAGCCTAAGGTGGAGAGACTTGAGAACGCCCTGCTTGAACAAGGGATAATTCCTGAGACGCAGCGGTGGGCTGATCGGGCAAAACGGTTCACCAACAGGGCTCCGGGTGAATGGACAGATGAGCTTGAATTTAAAGACATGGCGGTAAGTAGTTCTAGCTAGACCCGGGCATCTATTTGATTGAAGATTAATAATATTATCATGCTTGATTATTATTTTGATTGAACTTTGTTCTTATAAAGTGCCCGAGACAGGGATCCGGAAATCACTTATGTGGATTGTATGTCTGCGAGTTCATTCGCCAGAGGTGTTATCAGAGGAGCAGACTCTTAGAACATCTTGAAGTAAGTAAACAATATTCACAATACTATTTTATTACAATCAATTGTGTTGAGATTCTCTCATATATATATATTAATTGACCCCTTCCATAAATTATATAGATCGAAGGAATGCGGGACATGCTCCTACCACAAGACCGCTTGCGAGCAATTCAAGAGGAGCTGGCGGCATTCTTCTTAGATCAAGTCATAGATAAAAATGGAGAATTTTATTCACCGGGCAACTAGGGTTTTGTGTATGTTAATAGGGTTGGACAACTTATATGATACTATATGTAAAGATTTGACAACTTATGGCGATGTTCGTGTAATTCCTTCTTTAGTTGTTTTGTATATACATAGTATCGTCGAATTGGATCCTAAAAAGAAAAACAATAAATGAAACAAACAATAAACGAAAAACAGTAAAACAAACAAACAATATAAAGAAAAACAGCAAAACAAAAAAAAACAGAATAAACCTTTAGTCCCGGTTCGTGGCTAGAACCGGGACTAAAGGTCCTCTGACAGGCGCGGCACTGCGCGCTGCCACATCGGGACCCTTTGGTCCCGGTTCGTAACAGAACCGGGACTAAAGGTTGGGGCTTTAGTCCCGATTGCGCTGTCCCGGTTGCGCAACCGGGACTAAAGGGGCTGGGGAACCGGGACAAAAGCCCCGTTTTCCACCAGTGAGAATTATATACTTCTATACGGTTCATTGATATTTTTAAATACATGATATATATAGCAGAAATCACTTATGTATACATGTAATGTATAGTCAACTTGCTCTATGATGAATTCTATCAAGCTAACCATATTTTTTAACTCTCGCTGACACCACTGACCCACTTGTTATATCTGTTTTCAACCTTTCTTCTCCTCCCAATTTTTCTCTCCCAGCCGTCCCCTTTCCCCGCCACCGATCCGGCGACTCGACCAAGCCCTCTCACTTCGGTGCTGTCACACGGGTGCATGCCCGCATCGGCCGTCTCGGCCAGGCCTCTGCACGTAGGGGCGGAGGCAGGGGGGCTAGCAGGGGCTAGACCCCCCTCCCCCCCCCCCCCCCAACCGATGGCCCCCCTCAACATCATACATCGGCAACATAGTATATAATACGTATACATGCAGTATAATGGCTGGGGTAAGGGCATGATTTATTAGCCCACTTTAGTGATTAGTTAATTACAAGTCTTGTAGCCCATCGGCCAAGGCCATAGCCCATAGTGCCAGTAGCTATTTCACGATACCAAGATTTAATTTGCCATCAACTCATCAGTCCTAAAGTACCAAATCGATCGATTGATCACTGCTAGGGCTACCTATCGCCGCCGCCACCACTGACGCAAGGAGACGATCCATGCTAGGCGTCCGGCGGTAGCAGCTCCGGCGGCCGGCGCTTCGTCCAGCTAGCTGGCCGTTATGGGTGTTTTTTTTCATCGTCCGATCAAACTCCTAGTCCTAGGTTGTTGATCACGTAAGTGTTTTATTACTACTAGCTAGTTTGCGATTTTTTGTACGAATTGCAATATCTCACTTCGTTATTTAGCGCACTTGCATAAAAAATATATTATATTGATTAGGCACCTCTTTATTTTAGTTTGCATTACCTCCCTAGCCTAGTCTATGAATTTGAGAAAGAAGATCCGAGAGGGATGAAGACTGTGGTTAGAGTACCATAATAGAGTACGACCAACACCAACGTTCACATTGATCGAATTAATTATCTCGACCTAGAAAATTGGGAGTAATTTAAGTTATAAGATGAAGAAGATGAGAAAAAATATATATAATGGCTCCGCTGTCACCTCTGATGAAATTATGTAAATTAATAGTGATTTGTTTTGTATTATCTAGCACATATCGACATGAGAGTACCAACACTATATTAGTACGTTGTGATTTTTTTCAATGATTTGAACTTTATATTTCTCGCCCCCCTCAATGTTAAATCCTGGCTCCGCCCCTGTCTGCACGTGGCGGCGTCGGCGTACCATATGTCACCGCTTGAATTCCTCCCTGCGCCGCCTCAACTGGCGACCCCGTGGCTTCCCTCCTCACGCCAACCAGCTGCACTAGTTGGAGCAGTACAGAGGCGCGGTGGATTGGGAGGTTCAGTACGCCAACGACCTGATCGGGATGGGGAGCAGCAAATCTGAATCTATCGAGCAGCAAGCCGGAAAGCTCAGGCTAGAGACGCCGGCCACAGTGCGCAGGGTGCGCCCTCGACGGCCACACTGGGCTACGAACGGTGCGCGGGTGACGCGCTCGACCTTTGACTTTATTGCTCCTTGATTTCCTCGCGATTGAACTGATCTAGTAAAGCTAACTAGATGTGCTTACTCCCGCGTGTTGATTGATATTTGCTTTGGCAACTTACGTGACAAGCTAGATACCTATAATCGATTGATCGATTGGAGGCGCTCGAGCTAGCTACTTGTGCCACAAGATGGAGGAAGGAGATAGATATGACACGCGGGCCCGAATCATCAGTGAGAGTAACAGCTTACCCCGGTCAGGATTGTAGTATTCCTTGTATGCCAAACAGCTTTAGGGTTTGAGATAGACCGGGATCGACATCTTCAGAGTGTCAATTTTCGGGATTCAAAGTTCAGGGTTTGATTTGTTTTTCGTCTATGAAGTTTAAGGTTTGTTTCGAACTTTTTCCGAAAAAACATCAATATCCAAAATATTAGATCGGTCTTATTATACTTCATTAAATACACTTTCATACCTTTTTTATATACTTGGTCAAATTTTACTTTGTTTGACTTTAAGAAAATTATACACTTTCATCAGCTTTTGGCGTCACCAGTTCTGATGCTATCGCTAACAATTTTTTTTAATAATGTTTCAGAAAATCTACGAAAAAATTGTGGATGTCCTGGATATATTTGTAGAACCTTCAAAAATTACAACTTCAAATTCAAAATGAATATTGAGGAAAAAATTAAATCTAACATGAATAGTGTCCACTTGTGTGACTAAAAGACAAAAAAACAATAATATTCATGTTAGATTTGACTTTTTTGTTTTTCAATTTTCATCTTGAATTTAGAGTTGAATTCTAACTTATCAGCATCACAATCTTTTGTAATTTTTCTAATACATTTAAAAATGCTTTTGTTGGCGGTATCATGTGGAGCACCTTGAATGATGGGAGCACTAGGTATCTTCAATGATGGGAGCACTAGATATCTTCTCGTTGTTGCATGTGTGACTTGACTTGGCTTCACTTGACGTGTCACGAACTGGGCGGAGAGAGTGGTGGAGGCTCGTCTTGCATCTCCGTCGGCAAAATTTAAATCATAGATCCAAATTTCATACAAATTTAGATTAATACTATAAAATTTATACTATGCTGAACATATAACCCATAGTTCGCGTCCGTCCTTGTCCTCCTCGGGTCCTCCTGATTGTGACACGTACTATCCCACTCTTCTTCTCCCTCCTCTCCCAGTCCAAGCCCTACTCCTGCCACCGCCCAACCGTAGCGATCGATGCAAGAGCATGGAACACAGCCGTCGAAGAGGGAGCTCACGCCGGAGCAGCTAGCTATCGATAGCACGAAGAGCCAAGGCTGCAGAGCCAAGGTCAAATCACGGTTGGCCGAAGTCGATGCCTCCAAAGCCGCCCTTGAGGCCATCGCCGCTATCGTCGCCATGCGGGGCTATCAACACTCACGGCTTCTTTGATTCATGGTATTTTCACATGATTTGTGCAGGGTTCTGACCCTACTAAAAACATTCTGCCAAACTTGTTGGATTCATGGGAATTTTAAATTAGACTAGTGAGAGAGTAGAGTGAAAGTGTATTGAACTTCTAAAAAAAGATACATGAGCTCAGGAAGAGATTCCTATGGTATTGGGAACGTACGGATGGATTTCATAGAATTTAATATGCTCAATCCTATGATCTAAAGAGGCTTTCATAGGAAATTCCTAAGTAATGAAATCCTTGAAAATGAGAAAACCCTACAATCAATCGAGATACTTATTGTGTTTTGGATATATTATTCTTAAATTTTAGAAAGAGCTACTCCGTCTGTACCGTAATATAAGATGTTTGAGATATTCCAGTACATACAACATACACATGTATATAGACATATTTAGTGCGTGTATTCACTCATTTTGCTTGGTATGTAGTCCGTATGGAAATGGCTAAAACATCTTATATGATGATACAGAGGAAGTGGTTCATTGTTTATTTCAAGGTTATTATGGTAGAACATATCCGAGTAGCATATATCAGCATGCATAAGCGTTATATGTGAAAATTGATTATTTATTTAATGGTATCATTTGTCAATAAATGAATCTGCTTGCTAGTTTACTATCCGTTGTCGCTTGAAACCTCACGTTATAGCGAAAAGTCATTTTGTCACTCGAGCTCTTTTGATTTCTTTATTTTTAAGAATTCAAAACTTATGATACGTGTCAAACCTATTTATAATTTTTCATTGTTGAATGCTTATTTCATATTATTGCTACATGTTTCTACCATGATTATTTATGCTTTTGTGATATTTTATTGCACTAACCTATCGACAAGATGCCCGGTGACAGTTCCTGTTTTCTGCTGTTTTGTATTTATTTGAATCCAAGAAATAAGCTAAAATGCAAGATAAATAAAAAATATGGTTAGCTAGATAGAATTCATCATAGAGCAAGTTGACTATACATTACATGTATACATAAGTGATTTCTGCTATATATATCATGTATTTAAAAATATCAATGAACCGTATAGAAGTATATAACTCTGCTTTAAAATGTTGATGATTATATATGAAACTACGCATCATCTAGAAAACGTAACGTGCACACCTTTTTGACCAATAATTCCATGCAAAAAGTGAAAAGACAAATGATGTCGCCTAGAGGGGGGGGGGGGGGGGGGGTGAATAGGCGATTAAAACTTTTCCGGTTTAAGGCTTGATAATTACAGAATAAAACTAGGTGTTTAAATTAACAAGCCAACAACCTAAATAAACTAGGCTCACCTATGTGCACCAACAACTTATGCTAAGAAAGGCAAGCAACAAGGTGATAGCAAAATATAAACTTCAAGCACGAAGGCTATCACAATGTAAATTGCATAAGTAAAGAGCTCGGGTATAGAAATAACCGAGGCACGCGGAGACGAGGATGTATTCCCGAGTTCCTCCTTTTAAGGGAGTATGTCTCGTTGGAGGGGTGTGAGCTCGCCACAAAAGGCCTACTCAATATGCCACAAAAGGCCTCACCCTATTCTCCGATGAACCTCACCCCAAGGGTTAGGTTCACCTTCTACTATCGGAATCCTTCAAGGAGGAATCCGGAGCCTTTACAACGATCTTGGGGCACACACCCACAACTCAATCGGGGGCTCCCAAACCTTGCCCGAAGCTTCACAACTCGAAGTCTTCACGGCACACCCAACCGTCTAGGGTACACAATGCACCCAAGAGTAACAAGCTTCTCGAACTTCAATCCCACGAATTTGATACGTGTCAAACGTATCTATAATTTTTGATTGATCCATGCTAGTTTTGTGATGTTGTCACATGTTTTTATTATCATATTAATCATTTTTATGCATTTTGTCGGACTAACCTATTGACAAGATGCCCAGTGTCAGTTTCCTGTTTTTGCTGTTTTTCTATTTCAGAAAATCCACCATAGGAAATATCGTCGGATTGAGCTCAAAATTTACGGAGATTTTTTATGCGACGGAAGACACCAGAGGACCAAAGGGAAGCCCTGGGGCCACCCACCGGGCAGGGACGGCCTCCTGCCGTGGCCCCCCCTTGGCCCGCAGGGTGGGACCCACCCCTACTCCTGGTGGGTCCCCTCGGCCCCCTCCGACGCCCATAAATCCCTAAAACCCTAAAAACGACGGGGCAGCCATTATTTTCCAAAAAAGTCATCCCGAGGCGTCGACAACTCAAACCCTAGTTCGGGGGTGATTCTAAAGCAGATCCCGACACTCTGCCGGAGGGGAGATCGATCTCGGAGGGCTCTCCATCTCCATCGCCATGCCTTCCTCCAGGATGATTTGTGAGTAGTCCCACCTTGGACCTTGGGTCCATAACAGTAGCTAGATGGTAGTCTCTCTCTTTTGTGCTTCATGTCTTATAATCTTGTGAGCTGCCTAATGTAATACCCCGCAGTTATAGGTTTCGAAAGGGTAGAAATAGGAAGTTTGCATCTTTGCATTCATGCATGCTTGAAAAATCCGAATAATTTTCGCGCTTTTGTGCAAAAGGACTAGTGGTCGAGATAATTCGATCTAACACTAGTCGTCTATTTTGGAAACCCTAGTTTTAAAAGTTAGGTTGGGTTATCAATTTTAATGAAAGTTTATTTAGATAAACTCAAATTTGAATACAATTGTATCCACACTTGTAAGTCTTATCTTTATTCTCTCGCAAATCTTTGAAATCATGTTTATAATCAACACATGCAATGTGATCTAATATTCTAAAAATTTACATTCATATCAATCCACATTTCATTCCTCACAAAATTCCAACAATCATCATGACATTTCCAAAACAACTTCTTTAACAAATTGCAATAATATATAACATCCAGAACATTTTGCAATTAAATTCATATATACAATTTTAATGTCAATAAATTACAATATGTAATTTTGAGACAAAATAATATACAAGAACCTTACAAGTGGATTTGATCCACAAATTTATTACAAATAATGTATCAGGTCCTATTACAATTTCTGCTGAAAAATAAAAATAAAAAGAAAAACCTATAAACTAAATCCTTTAGATAATCTTCTAAAATTCTTCAACCTGCAAAAGCAAACAATTCACAAAGAAGAGAGTGTTAAGGTTAGTAATGTTAGCCTAGTACATTGGTACTGGCTATTGATATAAAATCTGGCAGAGTGTCTAATTCCATGAATTGGAATTGACATTGGAAATCACAGTCCAAAAATCAAATCAAATATCCAACATTAAGCAACCTGATCATGCTCAGCATGCATTAAGCATGTAAAAAGGGGCAAAGGCAGAACCAGCTTTACAACTTAGGCAACCTGAGGGACTAGCTGGTTATCAGATACATACATGATCATCTCCAAAGGATGTCCAAAGGCAACAAGGAAACAGGACAGTTATCTCTGCCAAATATATAAAGTTAAATCCACCTTCTTAAATTATGGTGTCACATTTACCATTAATTGGTTAAATGGACCCTATTCCTTTCAGCCCACAGATAAAAACAGTTATAACCCAGTTACAATTCTAGCCCACCAGAGAAGCCACCCAAATCCATCAAGTAAATATTAATTCTTTGGCAGCAGAGGGATGCCAAACATTTCAAAACCATAGTGCATAGCAGGAGTCGACAGGAGCATGATAAGACCAAGTGAGGTGGAGGGATAACTCCCTGCGCAAGGATCCTAGCTGAGAGTAATCCACAAGTGGATTTGAAACCATTCCACAACTCAAATGGATGGACTTGAAGCAGTTCATAACCAGATTGAACAATACCAGCCGGCAGAACAAGGATATGATCAAGGAGTGAGCCAAAAAGGGAGTAAACAATACCTTGGCACAGAAACTCAATCACCTGAGGATAAGAACCTCCATATTTTTAACAGAAGAGTAGCAATTCGAGGTGGAGGAGGGCCACTGCAAGCAGCTTACTCATGGCATGCAAATTATCCTGGTGTCACCACCAGAATCATCCAAAAACCCTATAAATAGGGCAGCCAGCCGAATTCACAAGCACATCACACAGCCAAGCACATCACACACATTTCAGAAAATGTTCATCATCAAGAACATTAGCCACATCAAATCTTGCAGCTAGAACTATACACCTTAGGAAATTTGAAGCAGCTAGGAGGAGCAGGCTATCCACAAGACGCAGGTTGTCAGTTTAGCCAGAAGACCAAGCTACTCAGCAGCAGCAGGTTGATCTTTTGAGTGTTAGGCAGAGAAAGAGAGAGCTAGCTAACTCTGATAATGACAGAGCCAAGCTAAGCATGTTTGCATGCATAAAAAGGGAAGTGAGAAATATCTGTTCTTATCAGAACCATGTTAAACATGGATTATGCTAAGGATAGATAAGAGAGAAGTGAAGCACCTGTTCTTTATACACAAGCCAGTAGTCTAGCATCTCTGTCACTAGAAGAAGCACAGGAAAGCATAAGAAAAGATTTTCCCAAAGACTAATTCTATTAGCCAGCTTCTGTGTAACTCCAGAGGAGGCATCACAGCATGCACAGCTAATTTTCCTTAGCCACAGAGATAATTTCTATACCATTTTTCAGCACAGAGCACAAACCATAGCAGCAAAATTAAGCCAGAGCCCTATTCTTTCTTCTCCAATCATTTTTGCCAGAGCAAATCATCACAATTAATTCCAATCTTCACTCTCACATCTCAGATAAATATACAAACATCATGGCATCACATATTTTCAACCAAGCAGAGCAAAATAGGGTACCAGTAGAATTTTTGCTAAGTACCAGTGAGAAAATCTTGAGCAGCATAGAAGTTAAGCTAGATCAGAAAGGAGTCTAGAAGGAGGAGTAGCAGAGAGGAGGAAGAGGAACCTTACCGTGCGCCCATGGCCGTAACGGCATGACGACGAGGCAGTGCCCGTGTGGTCATGACGGAGGACCAAGGGAGGAAGTCGCACCGCAGCAACACCACCCCAGCACCACCGTAGCACGGAGGCGAGCTCCACACCGGCGGCGGAGCAGAGCAAGGGTCGGGAGCACGATTAATCGCGCTGCAACCGAGACCTCAACCGGGGGCGAGCTAGCACGCACGCATCGGTGGAGAAGGAGGAGAGCAGCTAGGTAGAACCAGAGAGCAGAGCCGAACCCTAGCCATGGCGAGGTAGCTCAGAGGAGGAGAAGCATGGTGGAGCAGCGCCATCACCGAAACCCTAACCCTAGGGATGGGTTGCGCTCGAGCACACCAGCAGAGGAAAAGCAGATCGACGGGGAGGAGAAGAGAGAGCGTCGCAAGAGCTTTCTTTTGCGCCCTAGCACGACGGCGGAGACGGCCGGAGCACGCCGGAATCAGTCGGCGACGGCGGAGGCGAAAGGGGATCGTGTCGACCACGGGAGCGAGAGAGGGAGAGAGAGAAGAGAGGAAGGAGAGAGTGGGCCGAGTGAGTTGGTCCCACCGAACCGGTGAGAGTTGACCCAGTAAACCCAGGGACCCGTTTGTAATTTCCAAAAGTTGCTGAATTCAAATCAAACTCTAATTTTAACACAAATTTTAAATCCAAAATTAGAAACCTAAAAATCAAATAAAAATATGTTTTTGACTCAAAATTTTGCAAGGATTTCAAAAATGATTTTTATTTGATTTATTGGAAAATATTTCTTGAGTGAAAAATTCAAAGATCCTTAAGTGGAAATGATTTGAATTATTTTCCAAAATATTCAAAGATCCTTAAGTGGAAATGATTTGAATTATTTTCCAAAATATTCAAAGATCCTTAAGTGGACATGATTTGAATTGTTTTTAATATTCAAGGATCCTTCAGTGGAAATGAATTGAATTACTTTCTTAAAATAAAATAAAATATCATTCTGTGAATGACTGTCCTGTAACTCATCCTAGGTAAAACACACAAAAAAGGGAAAAATCATCTTAAAATATGAAGGGGGGAGTTTTCCAAAACCTTTAAAAATCATCTCATCTATGCATAATAGCATAAATTGGATTTTCAAACATTGTCTTATAAAGACAATGATGTTGATTTTCAGAACACGAGGTTCACGAATCGCCGGAAGCTTTAGACTGCACTACTTGTCAGTCTCAAGGCAAGTTCATTCTTGCATACCGTTTGATGTATTTTTATCAAAGTACTTGCAAAGTTATCTATACTTTCCTTTCACTTGCATCAAAAAAAAGAAAAAGTATTTTTGAATGATGTGGTATATACTACTGGTTGACGGTGGAACAATGGTAAAATGAATAGGTACGGTGTTCCATCGTATGGGAAGGTATATATCCTTAGGATCTAATAACCCCTGTTCCAGTGATCCTTTCGCCGTAGTAAAAGCATCAACCAACGGACTTTGTATGGGCGGGGTCAGTCAGAGGCTTCTTTTCTCATCCGCATATCCTCGGCAGGCCTACACCGGGTTGGGTCGTTGCGGCGGCCAACAGCGTGGAAGCGCGTGCTCTTCCTGCCCGACGGGGTAATTGGTGGGGAAGCTTGGGAGGGGTGTTGGGTATGCGTGGAACATGATTCCCCTACCGCATCACAAATGGGCGGATGTGTGTTGATTTGGGAGAAGCTCCACATGGCTGGATGTCCTGAGCCTTGGCTATAACACTCATGGAGTGTAAAGAGAGCATATATAGGGCCAGGCAACTGTTGGGTAAAGTGATGCAACTCTGCAGAGTCAAACAACAAATTTGTGATTTCACAACCGTGTTCCCGGTATGGAACTACGAGATCGAGGCCGGAATGGAGTCCCATTTGGATTCACAAGACCGGTGGAGACTGTGGACATAGTTTTCAGAATAAAATCAATCTTTTGAAGAAATGTTTACAAAAACTTGCATCTATGCCAAAGACCCGAGGTTTTGGCAGTAACTAGTGCATGATACACCTTATCTATATATATTCAGAACTTGCTGAGTAACGCTGTTGCTCACCCTTTCCCTTTTGACCCCATGCTTAGACTTTGAGGAGGCAATCAAGGAGAGTTATGGAGCTTACCATGAGGACGAGGTGTACTACGAGGAACCTGATCTATTCGGAGGGGTGGAAGGCGTCGACTACCTGATTGCTTATGGAGGCGATGATGATGAGCCCGAGACTTAGTCTCCTAGCTTAGGGGCAGGGCCGAGCAACTCTAGACTAGTACTACTTAGGTTGTTGAGCCGATGGTTCTTAGTTTGCTTCTTTCTATCGCTAATAAGTTGACCTCAGTCAACCGTACTGTAGTCGAAATTCCTCCCATGTCGGAGGAAGACGTTGAAGCTTTTGTACATTTCTGGCTTGTAATCTTTAGCAGTGTGTAATAAAGTGGACCCGCAATGTTTCTGTTGTACTACTCTGAGGGATGTAATATTTGCGGATGAGTCCTTCCGTGGATGTTATGTCAACGACTTGTACACTACAATATGCAGTGGTGTGCGGGGTCACCGCACCTAACATGATCAAGATCGATTATTGTAATGCTATGTGATGTGTTTGCTAGGATCCAATGGATTATAAAGTTATGATCAGATTGTGCATGATTCTTATATGTTGATTTATGTTCTTGCATGCTCTCCGATGTGCGTAGTTACTTTGGCCAAGTGATTGTGTGTATCTCCAAGAGAGAGTATTTATGCTAGATAGTGGGTTCATGCCCCCTTTTGTTCCTGGGCACGAGTGACAGAAACGTCTAAGGGCGAGGACGTGCTGTTGCTACTAAGGGTAATACAGCGGTGTTAAAGTCTATTTTGATATTTAATATTTCTTACTTCATACGCTTTACTTAATGCAAATGTCTGTTGCTTGCAACTTAATACCGATGGGTGACAGGCTGGATAGCGATCCCACGGTGGACTTTTTAGACAAAGATGCAGTTGGACTCAACGGTCTTTGTTCATTGTCGTGATGCCTACTTAAATATTATCATGTTCTCTTTGTCATAGCTATATTAAGTTTGTGTTATAATCTTGTCAATTGCCCAGCTATAATTTGTTTACCCATCATATGAATGTTCTATTTACTCTAGAGACTCCACTAGTGAACCCATGGCCCCCGGTCCATCTTTTTACATTGACTGCAATCTTTATTCATCACTTTTCACCATCATTACTCCTCTGGTCCATTTTCATAATTTATCTATTTCACTATACAATTAACCGCTTTGTTTTCTGCGAGACCGGAAAGATTGACAACCTTTCCGCCGTTGGGGGCAAAGTATTTTGGTTGAGTGTGTGCAGGTCCACGTCTGTTGAAGATTAAGCGCCAGAGATCTTCAACATTCACTTTGTCATTGATTTCAACATCCTACTGGTTCGATAAAACTTGGTTCGTTATCGAGGGAAAACTGCTGCTTGCTACATCTCCGCCTTCGCTTGGGGCACCATCCAACTCTTCATCAGTAGCAATCAAGCTCTTTTCTGATGTCGTTGCCGGGGATCTTGGAGCTACAGCAAAGGGAGTCTCACACTCTAAATCACTTTACTTTGTTTTTGTCTTGCTTGTTTTATTTCTAGTTAGCTTATTTTCCCTGTTGCAAAATTTTAAAACCCCAAAAAAATTAGTGTAATCTTTATTCATATCTTGTTATTTTATTTTATCATTATGTCTTCCACTGAAAACACCAAGTTGTGTGACTTTACTAGCACTAATAACAATGATTTCATATGCTCTCCAATTGCTCCACCCGCTACTAAAGCGGAATCTTATGAAATTCAGCCTGCCTTGTTTAATCTTGTTATGAAAGAGCAATTTTCTGGTGCTAGTACTGATGATGCCGCCTCTCATTTAAATATATTTGTTGAGTTATGTGATATGCAAAAGTATAAAGAGGTATAAAGTGACATCATAAAACTGAAGCTTTTCCCTTTCTCTTTGAGAGGGAGAGCAAAAGAATGGTTATTGTCTTTGCCTAGAAATAGCATTGATTCTTGGATTAAATACAAAGATGCTTTTATTGGAAAATATTATCCACCTGCTAAAATCATACAATTAAGGGGTAACATTATGAACTTTAGACAATTTGATAATGAACATGTTGCTCAAGCTTGGGAGAGAATGAAATCTATGGTTAAAAATTGTCCCACGCATGGATTAACTATGTGGATGGTTATCCAAACTTTGTATGCAGGTTTGAATTTTTCTTCAAGGAACCTATTGGACTCGGCCGCGGGAGGCACCTTCATGTCCACAAAATTAGGTGCAGAAACTAAACTCTTGGATGAGATGATGATAAATTATTCACAATGGCATACCGAAAGAGCTCCAAGTGGTAAGAAGGTAAATTCTGTCGAGGAAATTTCCTCTTTGAGTGTAAGGTTGATATGATTATGTCTATGCTTGCTACCAATCAGTCCCATATTGGTCCTAATAATGTCCTAATAAGAGGTATAAAGTGAAAAGGATCATGTTGATGTTAATTTTCTTAATAGAAGCAACTTCAACAATAATGTTTATCAAAATAATTTTGTTTGTAACAACTATAAGCCTTATCCTCCCAATAATGGCAACTCTTATGGCAATTCCTATAGTAATTCTTATAATCCTAATAAGAATGTGTCCTCTGATCTTGAAAATGTTTTAAAAGAATTTATCACTTCGCAAAAAGCTTTCAACAAAACTGTCGAAGAGAAACTTGAAAAACTGGATAGACTTGTCTCTAAAGTGGAAGATCTTGCTCATGATGTTGAAATTTTAAAAATTAGAACCACTCCTCTTCAAGACAAGCCTACTGAATCTTTAAATGCTATTTCTATTCAAATTAATGAGAATGAAAGGATGATGGCTCGCTTGAAAGCTAGGTGGGCTAGAGAGAAAGAAGAAGCTAGAATTGCTGAAATGAATAGGAGAACTGTTAAAGTTTATACTATCCAAACTACTAATGAGGAGCCGCCTAGCCTATTTAAAGATGATGAAATTGATTTTGATAATTGCAATCTTACTGAAGTCATAAAGTTCCTACAAAAACTTGCTAAGTCATCGGATGCTAGTAAATTAAATATTGCCTTCACCAAACATATTACCGATGCTCTTATCAAGGCTAGGGAAGAAAAGCTTAAGCTAGAAACTTCTATTCCTAGAAAATTAGAAGATGGATGGGAACCCACTATTAAGATGAAAATAAATGACTTTGATTGTAATGCTTTGTGTGATCTTGGTGCTAGTGTTTCTGTTATGCCCAAAAGTTTCTATGATATGCTCAATTTAAATCCTTTGGAAGAGTGCTATTTAAATGTTCATCTTGCTGATTCTTCTAAAAAGAAACCTTTGGGTAGAGTTGATGATGTCCTTATTGTTTTTAATGATAACTATATTCCCGTTGATTTTATTGTTATGGACATTGAGTGTAATGCTTCTTGTCCTATTATTTTGGGAAGACCGTTTTTGAGAACCGTTGGTGCCATTATTGGGATGAAAGAGGGAAATATAAGATTTCAGTTCCCCCTCAGAAGAGGGATGGAGCACTTCCCTGGAAAGAGAAAAAATCTTCCTTTTGAATCAATCATAAGGTCAAGCTATGCTCTTGATGTTACAAAGGCCTCCGAAAAAACTTGATATTTGGCATTGCGCCTAGCTAAAAGGCGTTAAAGAAAAGCGCTTGTTGGGAGGCAACCCATCTTTTCCTTTTAGTTTGCTTTTTACTTTTCTTGAGTCTTGAAGTTGTTGCCTCTGTAGCAACTTCATTGTATCTTTTTCTTATGATTTTTCTTGTGCCAAGTTTAGCCTCTAATGCATTGAAAGTGCGAGGTGTTGTTTTGCTGTCCAGAAACAGATTTCTGTCCTTTACTGTTCGAAAATCCAAAAAATCTCTGAATTTTATCTTTTTCTGAAATTTTTAGACAGCAAGCCTGATACTTTTATATATCTTTCGTTAGTTTTCAGTTTTCTGATTTTAGCAACAGAAGTGCCTCGAAAAATTCGATCCTTACAGACTGTTCAGATTTTGACAGATTCTGCTTTTATTTTGTATTCGTCTCTTTACTATCGTCAAATGTGATATTCTAGAGATGGAGTGCCACATTGAGGCTTAGTAAACAGTAGATAATGCCTAATAAATTTGTTTTGCAATTTGTCTTGAGTTGAACACATGTGCATTTTTATTTATGAGCACTAACCCTCTAATCAGTTTATGAGAAGTTTTGTGTGAAGGGAGTTTTTAAGTTCCAAAGGAGAGGATAATGAAGAAATTGAAGATGGATCAGAGCTCAAGCTTGGGGATGCCCCCATGGCACCCCCTCTGAATATCAAGAACTATCAAGCGTCAAAGCTTGGGGATGCCCAAGGCATCCCCTCTTCTTCATCGACTATCATGAGGCCGTCTTCGTTGAACTAAGTTTTTATCACTTTACATATTATGTGCTATACTTGGATCGTCTTGTTACTTTCAGTTTTTGTTTGTTTGCTGGTCATATGCTTGTTGGATTCTTGCTTTGTTTATGTGGGAGATAGACACGCTCCGCTTTTTCGTTTGAATACTCCTGTGCTTCGCTTATATTTTGTTGAGTATTCTTAGCTACTGTTTGTTTGCTAGTAAGCTCTCGCTTTTAGGTTTTATCTTATTTAGAGCTGCTAGTAGTTGTTGTTAAACTCTCTTGTTCTTCACCTATATTTTTTGGAGAGTTGTTATTGATAAATTGCTTGAATTGTCAAAGTGACAAAATGCTATTCATGTGATAGTGGAATGAAACGAAAGCCTGCTTAGTATTGTAGATTATTGTGTGGATACTTGATACTTCTCATTTGTTTTGAGATATTAAGATGAATGTTTAAACTTGCTGGTTATTTTAGTGGAATTGATTAGTAAATAAATACTATTAAAAGCTTGAAACTGTGTGGTGTTTCGTAGTTCTTAATTCATTAAGCTAATCTTTCCATCAAAAGAATTGTTTGGTCAATAATGGAGACGGTGTGGAGCTTTTATGGTTATGATTGACTAATGTCTTATGTTACTCTGTTACCGGTCAATATTAGATGTTCTTCAAATACCTTCTTTGCTAAGCCTAAAAATTTGTACTGAGTGTATGGTTCACTCGTGCATCCAAATCCCAAAGCCAAACTATATTGCCAGCTGAGTCCACCATATCTACCTATGCATGGTATTTCTTGCCATTCCAAGTAAATTTATCATGTGTTATCTTTAAAAATTCAAAATATTCCTTTTTGTGCCTCTGTTTTTAAACTCATGAGGGAGCAGTAGAGAGCTAGATATAACTCGTGATGAGCAAGGTCATTTCCCCCCTTTCACCCCGGTGTCGATGGATTACGTCTTCACTTCAATCAACCCGAGAGCAGCTTAAGCAAAAATATAAATATACCTCACCATTCTCCTCCGCGTAATGAAAATATGAGAAATCAACTCTAAACATTGGACAGTGGAGAAACCAAGGAGAAAGAGGAGCGTACTCGCTTCTCTAAAAACCAGCTGCTCTCACAAGTCTAAAAGCTTTGCTTGTTATGGGGGACTAGATAGCTTCTCTGTTGTGAAGTCGTTGACGAAAGCATGCATGTGTCAAAATTGTTTTACTTCTGTTTCATAAAAATAAAAAGCTCTAGCACATGACTAATCCCTGCTTCCCTCTGCGAAGGGCCTTTCTTTTACTTTTAATGTTGAGTCAGTTTTCCTTTTCCTTCTATCTCCACCAAAGCAAACATCTAGCATTGACCCTGGGTATCATTGATCATATTGCATTGTCAGATTAAACATGAATCTTTATATTGACTTTACCGTTGGAAGTTGAGGCTTTTTGCTAAAACTTACATCTTCTTTGTTTTGATTCTCAAACACTTTTGTCATGGAATTGTTACCTATGTGAATTAATCAAATATGTGGATCACATTGCTTTCATGTCTTTAACGTACTATTTATGAAAGGTTTTGCTTGAATGATTCAACTTGGTTATTCATTACTTTCTTGCTATCAACTATAGACAATTGTTTTGTATCACTTCATTCACATCCTATGCTTTACCTACTCGAGGGCGAGTAGGAGTTAAGCTTGGGGATGCTGATACGTGTCAAACGTATCTATAATTTTTTATTGATCCATGCTAGTTTTGTGATGTTGTCACATGTTTTTATTATCATATTAATCATTTTTATGTATTTTGTCGGACTAACCTATTGACAAGATGCCCAGTGCCAGTTTCCTGTTTTTGCTGTTTTGTATTTCAGAAAATCCATCACAGGAAATATCGTCGGATTGAGCTCAAAATTTACGGAGATTTTTTATGCGGCGGAAGACACCAGAAGACCAAAGGGCAGCCCTGGGGGCCACCCACAGGGCAGGGACGGCCTCCTGCCACGGCCCCCCTTGGCCCGCGGGTGGGACCCGCCCCTGCTCCTGGTGGGTCCCCTCGGCCCCCTCCGACGCCTATAAAATCCCTAAAACCCTAAAAATGATGGGGCGGCCATTATTTTCCAGAAAAGTCATCCCGAGGCGCCGTCAACTCAAACCCTAGTTCGGGGGTGATTCTGAAGTAGATCCCGGCACTCTGCCGGAGGGGGAGATCGATCCCGGAGGGCTCTCCATCGCCATGCCTTCCTCCGGGATGATTTGTGAGTAGTCCCACCTTGGACCTTGGGTCCATGGCAGTAGCTATATGGTAGTCTCTCTCTCTTGTGCTTCATGTCTTATGATCTTGTGAGCTGGCTAATATGATCATGATCGATTATTGTAATGCTATGTGATATGTTTGCTGGGATCCGATGGATTATAAAGTTATGATTAGATTATGCATGATTCTTATATGTTGATTTATGTTCTTGCATGCTCTCCGATGTGCGTAGTTACTTTGGCCAAGTGATTGTGTGTATCTCCAAGAGAGAGTATTTATGCTAGATAGTGGGTTCATGCCCCCTTTTGTTCCTGGACACGAGTGACAGAAACGTCTAAGGGTGAGGGTGTGCTGTTGCTACTAAGGGAAAAAACAGTGGTGTTAAAGTCTATTTGATATTTAATATTGCTTACTTCAGGCACTTTACTTAATGCAAATGTCTGTTGGTTGCAACATAATACCGATGGGTGACAGGCTGGATAGCGATCCCATGGTGGACTTTTTAGACAAAGATGCAGTTGGACTCAACGCTCTTTGTTCATTGTCGTGATGCCTACTTAAATATTATCATATTCTCTTTGTCATAGCTAGATTAAGTTTGTGTTATAATCTTGTCAATTGCCCAGCCGTAATTTGTTTACCCATCGTATGAATGTTCTATTTACTCGAGAGACTCCACTAGTGAACCCATGGCCCCCGGTCCATCTTTTTACATTGATTGCAACCTTTATCCATCACTTTTCACCATCATTACTCCTCTGGTCCATTTTCATAATTCATCTATTTCACTATATAATTAACCGCTTTGTTTTCTGCGAGACCGGAAAGATTGACAACCTTTCCGCCGTTGGGGGCAAAGTATTTTGGTTGAGTGTGTGCAGGTCCACGTCTGTTGAAGATTAAGCGCCAGAGATCTTCAACATTCACTTTGTTGTTGATTTCAAAGTCCTACTGGTTCGATAAAGCTCAGTTCGTTATCGAGGGAAAACTGCTGCTTGCTACATCTCCGCCTTCGCTTGGGACATCACCCAACTCTTCATCAGTAGCAATCAGAATCTTCGTGGAGAACACAACACGATGAAACTAATGCAATGGCAAGAACACACTAAGTGGTCAATTGCTTCACTCCGAAATCCAAACAAAGCAACTAATGCTATGGAGGGATTTAAGAGGAAGAACAAAGAGGAGAAACACAAAACAACTCCAAGATCTAGATCCAACGGGTTCCTCTCACTTAGAGGAGATTTGGTTTGGTGGAATAATGGATCTAGATCTCCTCTCTCTTTTCCCTCTAGAAGGAGGCAAGAATCATGGAGGGAAGAGGAGGAATCAAGCTCCAAGAATTGCAACAATGAAGGAGAGAGAGCTAAAAAGGTTGAGGTAACAATGGGGAAGAAGGCCCCTTTTTATATGGGGCAACAAATGTGGCCATTGGGGAGAAAAAAGCACTCAGCCTCGACAGCCCGGCCTGGGGCCGGCCTTGGCCCGGCCTGGCTGGGCAGGAACCAGAAGTGGCCGGCCTTGGCCCGGCCTGGGCTGGCCAAACTGCAGAAAAACATCCAACACGAAAACGAACATATTTTGATCATCTGAACTCCGTTTTTGATGTTCTTGGGCTCGTTGGAATCGCAACGAAAAGCTCTACAAGAATATATAGAGAAACATCATAGTCCAACAAGGGAGAATAAAACCAAATCTGGAAAGGTAAAACCTTTGTATAAAGAACCGGAAACACCATATCTTTTGCAAATGAAGTCCGAATGAAGTGAAACCAATTTTGTTGGAAAGAGAACGACATGAGATATCCTTGGAAATATTGAAAACAAGTAAAGGAGATTTTGCAAATAATTGGAAGAATGAGACCATCCACAAGGATGAACCGACAAAATCTCCAATACCAAAAACGCAATAGGAGACGCATATGAAAACCGTTTTCGGTGAACTTGGCCTTGTCATGACAAGCACGACAAGCACCAAGACCACACCACGATAACAGCCAAATAAGAACCAATAAAGATGATTGCAAGGATGCAAACTTTTGAGCTCTCCACGAACGATACGATCAAGATACTCGGTCGAGAGCCCCTCTTGATAGTACGGCTATCTATCCTATAACCCGGTCTCTCAACAACATCATGAGACCGGTAAAGTAGAAACTCTATCAAGATCATACCTTTGGCTTGCGCATAATCCACTTGCGCTTCGCACGGTGAAGACTCGCATATTGCTCCCCCATACACCAATATGGGAGAGGCACTCTTCGGCATATCTTCACATGGCCTTGAGTGTTGATCAACTCGCACTTAGCCTTGATCAACAAATACTCTTCTTCCCTTAGCCTTGATTCCAACAAATGGAGATCAATCACTGCATATGGACACACCTACAAGTAGCTCAATATAAATATTAGTCCATAGAGATTGTCATTAATTATCAAAACCACACACATGGGGGCAACCATGCACTTTCAAAAAGCATTTCGACAAAAATTAGTCTAGTTGTAAGATTATCTCATACGAAAAATGGATACCTTTATTAGATGTTATAACATGAATCTTGTGATATTGATTATGAATCTATACGAATGTTAGTGTATATGTGTGATGCAAGGACATTATAGATCGAGAATACTTGATGAGTTAATTCATAACTTATAACATAGAAACTTTGTGTTAACATTTCCTAAAAGTAGGACTATTTAGATTGTTACTCCTCACATATTTTACTATGAACAAACCGTTTATAGATTATCTTATAAATAAAATTGACACCTCTAGAAACTACTTTGATATGAATCATGTGATTTCAATTTTGTATCATGTAATCTATATATTGTTCAAGAAAATCTTTGTGTGCTTCTTATATTTCATCATGGAGTGAGCAATATTAATAATATTATTGTGATTCAACAAATATGACTGGATTTTTAATAGTATACTTTTTATATGCTTTAATTGTCTCTGCATATATAGGTCATATGTCTTGATTTCATTATATTTTCTAGAGTTGTTTTGATTTTTCCCAATTATTTCAATCTATATCGTTCTCAGGTAGAAAGGATCGGCGTTGTCTGTTAAATAGATAGTACATACAATTTGATATACAAATTTTAACCATAAAAGAAAGAGAAAGATGTGCAGGTAAAGGTGATGTTTTATTTCGCATTAAATTTACGTTGACAATAGAGCCATATTTTTTGTATCACACAATGTGAATAATAATGGAAATATCAATTTATTTCACAATCACTTTCAACACGCTAAAGATGATGTCCTTGCTTTTGAGAGGGCACCATGCTAGTTACATTAAGGGTTCGGATCCCCTGGAGTTGATCTCAACTCCAGGAGATCTCAACCCTTACATTAAAGGGAGGAGGGAGTGGGAATAACCGTTTCTCAGGAATTTCTCCCACCTTAGCTTGTTCTTTTCATTTGGAAATTAAGCTCAAGGCAGTCTAAGTGTAAGCTGAATCTCAAAAGAATTGGCTAAATGCCTAAACAGAATTTAATTTTAGATAAAAGGCACTAAGTGCCCGGCTTTAAATTAATAAAACCACAGCGATAGTTACAAGATGCTGAAAGATCAGCTTACAGGATGAAGAACAAGAGAGAAAATACAACAGAAGCACAGCTTGAGCTTCAAATCCAACATCTGTCGACAAGGACAACACCAAGGAGACAAGTCGTGAAGCAAGGCACACCACCAAGAAGATCCTGCCTTCGTGAACCCCTGCTCGTCGTCGTAGACATGGCGATCGCTCCACCTTCGAAGAAGACCCCTGTCTTCTCGCCTGGATTGGAGGCGCCGCACCGTCAGAAGGCAGATCAGCTCACCCTAGAGCACGATAGCACACACCAGACGATTTGCAGACAGGTAGAACCCAGCACGGACAGCCCTGCACGTGAGCTACCCACAGAAGTCGCCGCCGGCACCGCCGAACCGGCAAGACGCAAGCTTTAGGGCGCGGCCACACACGGAAGACACGGCCAGAAGATGGCGAGAATGCAGCCATGGGAGGCCAGGGCTCACCCGAGCCGCTGACTCAGACACAACCGCCATGATGCTGCCGCCGGAGAGGGGAACCCTTTCCCCTCTCGCCCAGGCCCGAGGGCGCCGTCCCGCCGGCGAACACCACCTGCAGAAGGCGAACAGAGCAGACAAAGGGGAGCTGCAAGGACCAAACCACTACGCATTTCGCCACAGAGAGCCACCGCCACGGGCATGCCACGAACAACACACAGAAACGACCACCTTACCGCAGCCCAAGACGGCGCCTCCAAGAAGGACGCGACGCGAAAGCGCCGCCGCCGCCCAATCCGGAGGATTTAGGGTTTTCACCCGGGCACAGGGAAAGGGGGATGTACCTCGTCGTCGCCTCCAGGGAGGGAGCCGGCGTCCAAGACGTCACCGACGACGTGACCACCCGCAGGCCAAGGATTTCTCCCGGTACAGGGCCTCCGACCCAACGGATTCTGCGCGATTCACGGCCGCCGTCTTCAGATCTGGCGCCGGAAGCCAACGGAGCGACCCCGCGCCGTGGCCACGCACCCCCGCCCCTTCGCCGCCCAAGCGGGCAAGGGAGACGGTCCTCAGCATCGGCAAGCGCCCCCCGCCGCCGGAGCCGACGCCGCCCTCACCGCCCGAGGCCGCCGCCTCAGATGCCGGAACTCTCCACCAGAGAGGCGAAGCTGCGAGATCCCCGCCGCCACCATCCTTGGCAGCCGCGCGCTGGCTTCCCGGTGGGTGCCTCTGGTGGCGGCAGGGGGGGAGGAGGTGGGGGAGGGGCTTGGAGGCTAGGGTTTCGGTCGCCGCCCGAATCGCCCCAGAGCGGAGCGACGCGGGGGCCTGGTACGAAGTTCTCTATAAGATACCTTTGAATGTAATCATGTATCCTTCGCTATAAGATACCTTTGAATGTAAACGGAATTTAATCATGTATCCTTCGCTATAAGACTACGAATGTGAGTGTGTATGAGGTTGAAGCTCAACGGAAAACAGAGCGTTGCTCCAGTGCTCCCTGCATCCAAGAATCCGAGGCCAGTCGGGGTCGAGACCAAAAAGCCCTCGGACTGCTAGCCCGTAGGCCGGTGCAGAGCCATGGATGGCTAGACCTAGCATGGTGCTCCAAGTCAAACTTGGGAAACGATGGCCACAGAGGTGAAGTGCTTGACTGCACTTGCAATCACTGCACTCCACCCAACAGCCCCCGCCCCGAACTCCCCGGCAACGCTCCACCGCTGGACGCTGTGCTTAAAGCCACTCCTCCTCCTCCTCCGGCTAGCCCGCATCCCTTGCGCTAGACACTGCAAACAAGATGCTAGTCGCCCGCGCCCACCCCACCGCCGCCGAGGCCACCTCCGACTCCGACCGCCCGGCCTTCCACTACGTGTACAAGCCCTCCGACGTCCCCGCGGCCGCCACCGCGCTCGCACCACCATCGCCGGAGTACTCCGCTGCCATCGCGGCGCAGGCCGCGCTCCCTCCGTCCATCAACGTGCCGGCGCTGTACCCGATGTGCTTCGCCTACGCGCTCCTCACCCCGCCCAGCCGGAACCCGGGCGCCGACGTCCGCCGGGCCATCCACGCCGCGGCGCCGCGCCTCCCGAGGTTCACGCTCCTCTGCTCCGCGCACGGGGCCACGGGGCTCCGCTTCCGCACCCCCGCCGACCGCGAGGCCGCCATGCAGCAGCAGCCGTTCGCGCACGCCGGGGCCACGGTCACGCTCGTGCGCGGCTGGGAGACGGCCGTCCTCGACGACTACCTCCTCCACAACATACCCCAGCACCTCGTCCGCAGCCTCGACGACCTGCTCGTCCACGTCGCACTGCGCCGCTACCCGGCCGAGCAGCGCACGGAGAGGGTGATCGGCGTCAACTGCCGCGGCTTCGGGTGGGTGCTCGAGGTCGATAGGGCCTGCTTCGCGGCGCCTGACCTCGCCACGGTCCACATCGTGCTCTGCGTCCGGAACCGAAGTGACATACCCCGCGAGCTCCGCGTCGTCTACGCTGCCGACGGCTCCACCAGCGTTGTACCGATGGAGGTCCTCGGGGTCTGCGACTGGCCCGCCGCCTTCCGCGCACACGGGAGGTACGTGCGCTTCTTTCAGCAGAACCAGGCCGCGCCAGCGCCGGCGGACTTGCTAGGCTCGAGGATGCAGGCCATTAGCCTCTCTTAGCTAGGCTCGAGCATGCCATTGGCAGCAAACAGTAGTAGTATGATGTAGTCCAGGCTCTTAATTAATTAGAGTAGTACTACTGTATGCATTACGCTGCAATGCATGCCATGACATTGGGTAGTACTAGTAGCAGTAGTAGTACCGGAGTTAGTTCTGCAAAGCTGCTAGTATGATCAGCGTTGTCGTGGTGGTGCACGAACATATGCCATAGGTAGGCTTAAAAAGGGGCTGATGGACGCTGGAGGCATCGGGGAGGGCTAGCGCGTGAAGACGCACACAGAAACTCACACACACACACGAATTTACCCAGGTTCAGGGCTCTCGAGAGGAGATAACACCCCTACTCCTGCTTGTCTGATCTATATATGGTGGATTACAACCGAGTTACAAGCTGCTCCTTGAGCTGTATGAGATGAACTACAAGCTCTAGGCTCTTTACCGAGTCTCGGACTAGAATGCTAGCTCTCTGTTGGCTTTTGAGCAAATGTCTAAAGTGTCTAGGCGTCCGTCCCCGTAAGAGGAGCCCCTGGTGCTCCTTATATAGGGAAACCCAGGGCACAGGGTTAGGGCTGACGTTGGTGCTGGCGTAGGCAGCACTGTGGCCACGTCTGGGCCTCTGACTGCTTCCGTCACCCCTGCGTGGCATGTCCAATCCATCAACTCCTGTGCACTGCTCCACGGTACTGCATCGGTCAGCAGCATGGAGGTCTGACTGCCCATACCGCGACCACCGAGTCAAGGAGTAGGCAGCGTGTCCCATCATGCATGTGGCAGGACACCCGCCCCGTGATTGTAGGGACAAGACGTGAGCCTTGACCAGCGCCGAGATAGAGCTTCATTCCTCCCGATCCGGCATAGGCATGCCAGATACTTCCTGACTCGGTTTCTCCTCTCCTGCACATTAGAAGAACAAAGGAGATTCCGACATATAATCTATACAATCCGACATCTGGATATGTTGGTAAGCCTTGACCCGGTTGACTCCGGGTAAACCCGTATGCTATGACGGTTACCATTGACTCGGTCAACTCCGAGTCCATGCTTATTACGTCATCTTGACCCTACTCGGGGGATGCCCCCCGACTTTAGTCCCCGAAGCTGGCGCGGTCCTGCAGCCTCGGATGGAGGGCCACGGCAGGCTTACCCGAAAACCAGCAGTTTTAATGACTACCGACATAACATATGCCGGCTAAAATTATATGTCGGAAAGCAATGTGCATCCCAACTTGCTATCACACTTTATGTCGGATCGCTCTGACTTACGGGAGAATTCCACGGCTTTTCCGAGTTATCGGTTTCCCTACGTGGCAGAGCATCTCTGCTTGACGCCTCGGTTTTCGTACACGGATGGACGTGCCACTGGCACGCACGCCACTTGCGTCACGCCGGTCGCCTTGGATACTGTGCCCACGCAAGCACTCAAGTGCAGTCTTGACGACACCGCTGCGCGTCGCCTCGGGTCTCGCCCGATCGGGTGCGCCTCACAGAGCCGTTGGCTCGCTGTGGCCCATCGTGCGGCAGTTAAGCCGTTACGGGAATCGTGACGGAGATCGTGGGGTGGTTATTCCCCGTCCGTTACGGGATCATGCGCAGAAAATCGCGCGCCCACGATCTCCTCCGGCCGTTCATAAATAGGAGGGAGGGGCAACTGTTTCCCCCTCCGCATTCATTCTTCCTTGCCTCCTTCTTCCTCCTTTTCTCCTGCGCACATAGCACCGCACCGCCGCACATCTCCGCGGACAGCGCCGCCGCCATACGCACAAGCGCACCGACGCCGCCGACGCACAGCGCGCAGGTCTTCGCCGCCGTACACCGCAACACCGCGGTAGATCTTCTTTCTTTCTTCCTTCTTGCGCATTAGCACTTTTTGCGTCTAGATGAGACGCTTGCATACTCCTCTTTTTCTGTTTCTTGCTTCTTCTTCACTGCCGCGGCGCACCGCGCGCCGCCGGTGACTTTGCCGCCGCAGTTGCGGTTCACCGCCGGTCCTTTTTTCGCTGTACTGTTTTTTCTATCTTTCTTGTTCTGTTCTTATTTCTCATTTTCATTGCCGCTTGCTGTTCTTCCTCTTTGGTTTCCTTTCTCTGTAATGATTTTAATGTCACTGCCGGTGACCCCTTTTACAGATCTCTGCAACCCTTTGCCAATATGTCGGACAACTCCGCCCTCGAAGTGGTAGAGGCGGTTGAAGAGGGAGTCGTGGAAGGATCTACTCGGGCAGCCTGGGAAGGCTCCGATGTCTCGCGATCCGAGATAGATTGGTTGATCCGGACTCGGCGGATCCCAGCCGAAGTGGAGTGTCGGCTTCCGGGTCCAGAGACCACGCCGGATCTGCGAGAAGGAGAATATGTCGTCTTGATCGCGCACTTCGAGCGAGGATTCGGATTACCCGCTAGCGCTTTCTTCCGCACCTTTCTCAACAAATTTGGTCTTCAACCTCATCAACTCCTGGCGAATGCCATCACCACCTTATCTGCCTTTGTCTCCTTCACCGAGGGTTACCTCGGCCTCTGGCCCACCCTCAATGCGTGGTCCAAATACTTCCATTTCCGGAAACAGGTCATCCCGAATCCCGCCGATCCGGGCGCCCCCAAGGAGATGACCCAGTGTGGGGCCGCCACCGTCACACCTCGGCGTGGCTCCATCTTTCCTCGGATTTTCGGTCTGGAGTCATGCCGGAAGTGGCAGCGCTCCTTCTTCTACATGAAGAATACGACCGAGGTTGACATGATCAACCTGCCGACATTCGCCATCGGCCCCCCAACCGCACAGCTCAACTGGACGTATAACCCAAGGGACAATGTGGAGGAGGTCAACCACATCCACCAGGTCGTCGAGCAGCTCAAGGGCGAAGGAATGACTGCCGATGATCTACTCGCAACATTTATCAGTCGCCGGGTCCTGCCCCTCCAGCGCTGAATCCACAAGATTTGCCACATGAGTGGCCCGCTAGATCCGACCCGGATCAGCACTGTGGAGCTGGACAACACCCAGATCCGGAAGCGCATCAAGGCCATAGCCCGGACGAAGATGCCGGAGGAATGGGAATGGGGCAAAGAACCCCACAGCCGGAGTAATCTTCCGCCCAAAGTAAGCACCTCAGCCGACATACCTTTTTCACCAACATAACCTCTTATGTCGGTGCAACTCTGTACTTTGTATTAATCGTTTCCCGTTTCCATTACGCAGAGATTTGGCCGGCAGTTGAAGGAGGACGGAGAAAACCCCTCTGCCAACTGGGGTAAGGTCCGGGTCGAAGCCGACCTGGAAGATCCGGACGACGATGACAACGTGCCGATTCCTGATGTCAGCTCAGTTCCCGCCACGGGTAAGACTCGTGCTTCCTCCCTTCGAGACTGGTCTGAGGATGAGGATGACGATTGTCGGATTTTAGAGGTGTATGACCCTCGCCCCGTTGCATACTCATATCCGGTGTCCCCGTCCCCAGCTGACTCGGACGACCAGGTGATCGAGGTGGCACCCCTCGCCGTGGGACCAAAAGGTGCGGTTCGGAAGCGCCCCGCCACCGCATCCGCGGATGTCGGGTCCTCCGGCACTTCTGGTCCCGCGCAAAAGAGGCCGCGCGTAAAGACAGTAATGAAGCCCCACGAGCGCCCTGTCTCCAAGGGGTAAGATCCCCTCTCGCCGACATAAGCCACATACCTTTTTTTTATACTTGCTTTCCTCCTACTGACGATATACGTCATTGCAGCATGACTCCTCTGGAGGTCCCGCCGACCGGGTCCACTGACCGGGTCCCACCGAGGACGCCGATGCCGCCCCGGCCCGACGACACTCGGGTGCCAAGTCCACCACATACGAGTCCTGCTGCAGAGACATCGGATCCGGGATCCGGAGCCGGGAACATAGACTCGGTCGCGACCGAAACTTCGGCGCCCGACCAAACTCCGGCATCCGACCAAGTGACGAATCTCGGAGCCAGCTCTTCGGCTCCCGAGGTAGAGCAGACCGAGGTCCAGAAGGATTCCGAACATCCGAGTCAGCAGCAACAGCAACAGCAGCAGACTCGGCCGCAACAACAACAGCAACAGCAGAAGCAACAACCACCGCCACAGCAACAGCAGAAACAAAAGCAGCCTCCACCAGCGCAACAGCAGCAGAAACAAAAGCAGCCTCCACCAGCGCAACAGCAGCAGAAACAGAAGAAACAGCCATCGCCGTCCAAATCGACGTCGACGGCAAAGCCACAGCCGCCACCGACACAGCCGCAGCCACAGCAGCAGACATTCAAAGCTCCGGTTCCTGCAACCGAGAAGACAGCCGAGAAAACTCCGGCAAAGACTGTGCCGGCCAACCCGGATAGACAGCTGATTGTGCCACCGAGCCACGGCACAGCGACATCATCCAGCATCCAGCCTGCCAGCTGGGGGTTTGCCCCACTGCGAACCCTTAGCGGGAAAAGCTTGGGCTCCCTTGAGCATTACAACATGGACTGGAACGCTGCCGACCTGAGCGAAGTGAGCTCGCAGTCGCCTGCGGGCCTGATCTCAGAGCATCCGGCTGGGCCAAGCCTAGTGGCTCAAAAGATGTCCGCAGCCAAAGCTGCCCTTTTCGCGGCTGACCAAGCAGTCGCGGTAAGTTCTGCCGAATAACGATAACTCGGTTTATTTCTTTAATGCAGATATCATCTATCCCCAGTCCCCGAGATTCGGGTCGAGTGACCGAGACTCGGCTGAGTAAGACTGACTTGGTCGAGTAAGGATAACTCGGCCTGAATCTTCACCAACAAGACTAACATTTCTTCTTTCCAGGTTTGCATGACCAAGCGCACACAGTTGCACCGCAAGCTGCTGCTGGAGCACAAGACGCTCTCCGACAAGTACAAGCTGCTGCGAGCCAAGCTGGACCAAGTAGCTGACTCGGAGTCCAAGGCTGAAGGGCTGGAGAAGCGGATCTCAGAGATCGAGGGTAAGTCATACTTTGTCTTTCAACTTGCACTTGCATCAGTTTTTGTATTCTGACCTTTCCTATCTTGGCACAGCCGCACAGAAAGAGCGCGAGCTTGCGCATCTGGCCAAGCTCAAGAAGGAGCAGGAGGAGGTGTCCCGGCTGAAGGCCGAGCTGGAGAAATCCCGAGGTCGAGCCGCCGAGCTGGAAAAGTCCGCTGCCGAGGAGAAACAGCTCCGAGCCGAAGAGACTCGGAAACTCAAGGAGTCCCTTGGGGAGTCCGAGTCTCGCCTGACCTCGGCAGAGGGTGAGCTCGAAGCCCTGAAGGCCAAGGTTACCCGGTGGGTGGGGGAGTTCGCCTCCATTAATGGCCAACTAGACAGTAAGTTTCTTCTTCTCCTGTCATCATCCGACATTCTATTTTTACCTCCATGCGACTTACATTGGTGTTAGCTCTTTTTGATTTAGAAAACTTCCCCCACTCCAAGGATGCTGCGGTTAACAGCACCAACAAGTTCCGGCAGAACAAGATCCTGAAGGGCCCCATCTCGTCTGAATGGGACATGGATGACCACCTGGTGGCCTTGAAGGCGCGGATGACGCCGCTGAAGGCTGTCGGAGTGGAACTCCTTTCCGCCGCGATCCGGGCTTATAGCGTCCTCTGGCCCGGGTGCGAGCATCCCAAGACCGTTAATGAACTGGCCAAGTGCCTGATGGGCAGTGAAGAGCGACTTGACGATTGGCGATCGTCCGCCGCCCGAGTCGGCGCAGACGAGGCGCTAACTTATGTACTGTCTTGGTACGAAGGACTCGACCTCGAGATGCTCAAGACCGTGCGCGACGGATCAAAGTGGCTCTCTGACCCGGAACTCATCCAGCGTCGCCAAGAGCTGGCTCATTCCCTCATCCAGTATGCTCCGGTGCATAGCTTTGTCCCGGGTGAGCGGGTTCCTCAAGCAGAGGAAATCGAGCAAGCCCGCGAGGGTGAAGAAGAGGACGAAGAACGGGTCGACGAGGAAATCCAGGCTGACACTCCTCCCGGCACAGCCATAGGCACTGCTCCGGTCCCTGCGACTGAGGTCACCACCGAGGTCACGACCGAAGAACCGGCCAAGACCGATACTGCTCCTTCTGCTCCGAGTAGCTAGTATCCTGCTGCCTAGACTTAGAAAAAACTGAAATCATCAAATCCCCGGAATGCCGGGCGCAAATGTAATATAACCTTTGGCTTTTTATGCTTGGCACTTGGTTCTTTACTTTGCACATTTTTAGCATGGTTATTAGTATGCCGGATCATCCTGAACCGAGTCCCCGAGTTTATTTTCTTGTTTACCATACTTTGCAACCTTTGCTCTTGTCTACCCTTTTCAGTGTTTTGACAGTCGAGTCACAAGATTACCGAGATACGGCATACAATACTAAAAACTTTGAGTCAAAGCTCGGAATCATCCGACATATAAGTTAAGAACAAAGCAGCTTATGCCGAATCGCACTTGGGCCGAGTCCCCGAGTTTGCTTTCTTGTGTATTAAGTGCCACAATCCCAGCTCTTGTCTACCTTTTTCGGTGTTTGACAGTCGAGTCACGAGACGACAAAACTTAGCATACAATACTCAAAACTTTGAGATATGGTCTAGATCCATCCGACATAAAACAAAAAGACAACAAAAAGAACCCAAATCGCTCCTGGACCGAGTCCCCGAGTCTGTCTTCTTGTTTACTACCCCTTGCAATCTCTGCCCTTGCCTACCATTTATGGTTTCTTTGGCAGCCGGGTCACAAAATCACAAAGACATAGCATACAATATTTGCAAACATGGAAACACGATTTTTTGAGCCATCCGACATACAGGAAACAGAGATAAACATGCATACAACACAAAATCCACAGCAAGGCAGTCCCCGAGTTTCATTTCGGGGTGCCAACATTTCATTTGAGGGTTTCGAGATACATACAGTGAGTCCTTAAGAGTAAAAGGGGCGAAGAAGAGCTACATTCCAAGGTCGTTTAGTTTCCTCTCCGGATCTGTCCATCCTCTTCTTCACCTGTGCCTGAGCATCAATAAGATAGTATGCATCGTTGTTCAAAGCCTTGCTTACGATAAATGGCCCTTCCCAGGGAGGTGACAACTTGTGCATTCCGGTGGTGCGCTGCACAAGCCTAAGCACCAAGTCTCCTTCTCGGAACTTGCGAGGATTTACTTTCCGGCTATGGTAGCGTCGGAGATTTTGCTGATAAATCGATGACTTGGACAATGCCAATTCTCGTGCCTCCTCGAGCAGATCGACATCATTTTCCCGGGCTTCTTTGCCTCAGACTCGGTATATAATGTGACTCTTGGCGAGTCATGCTCTATGTCGGTTGGCAGAACCGTTTTTGCTCCGTAGACCAGGAAGAATGGCGTATAGCCAGTAGAGCGATTCGGTGTAGTTCTCAGACTCCACAGTACCGCCGGGATCTCATCCAGCCAACAACCCGGAGCATGCAACAGTGGCTCAATTAACCGGGGTTTGATGCCGGATAAGACTAGGGCGTTTGATCTTTCCACTTGTCCATTGGACTGCGGATGTGCCACCGGTGCCAAGTCTAACCAAATTCTCTTTTCCTGGCAAAACCGAGCAAAGGCTCACTCGGCGAAATATGTGCCATTATCCGTGATAATGCTATGCGGGTGACCATACCTTAGGATAATATCCTTTAGAAATGACACGGCTGTGCGCCCATCACACTTTTTGATTGGCTTCACCTCGATCCACTTGGTGAACTTGTCCACCATCACCAGGATGTGAGTCATGTTACCTCGGGCTGGCTTGAACGGTCCCACCATATCCAAACACCACACTACGAATGGCCAGGTGATGGGGATTGTTTTGAGTGCAGAGGCCGGCATATGAATTTTGTGTGCAAACCTCTGACACCCCTCACATTTCCGGACAATGTCCTCTGCTTGCTGCAAAGCACTAGGCCAGTAGAACCCATATCGGAATGCCTTAGCTACTATGGCTCGGGAAGAGGCGTGATGACCGCACTCCCCCTGATGGATATCTCGGAAAATCTTTTCTCCCTCTTCTGGTTCGACACAGCGCTGAAGCACGGTGGTCACACTTCTCTTTTACAGCTCATGGTTGATGATGGTGAAGGATTTGGACCGTCTCTGAATTTGCTGGCCGAGACCTCATCACTCGGTAGACTGCCATCCAACATGAATGTCATTATGGGTTGTGCCCATGCCGGCACCGGGCGGGTGCCGAGTACAGGCTCGTCGATCTCCATTGCATCAACTGACATCACCACGCCCGATATAGGCTGGCGAGTCCCCGAGTCCTCCCAAGGAGTCCCCGAGTTCCGCCAAGCGGCTTTCCAATTTTCCAGCATAGTCGCCGAGTCTTGCTGAATGTACTCGACATCCATGGAAGTCCCCGGGTCCTGCGGGGCAGTCCCCGAGTCCTGCAGCTCGCTCCCGACATCCACATCCATCGGGATGACGTCGGGTTCCGGATTACCCGGGATGAATATCGATTCAGACTCGGGTGAAGGCTTGATTGATGGCTTGTGAAGATGCTCCAATGACACCCCGGGCGGAATGGCCTGCCGATATGACCCGATCTTGGACAGCATGTCAGCACTTTCATTATCTGTCCGCCGGATGTGAGTGAATTCGCAACCATCAAAGTATCCCGAAATTTTCTGGACATGGAACCGGTATGCCGCCATGTTGGCATCCAAGGCATCCCAGTTGCCTGATGTTTGCTGAATCACCAGATCCGAGTCACCATAACAGATGATCCAGCGAATTCCGATTTCCTTGGCCACTTTGAGTCCATGAATCAATTCTTCATACTCGGCGACATTGTTGGATGCCGCGAAATGGACTTGCAGCACATATTTCAGCTAATCTCGCTTTGGCGAGGTGAGAACCACACCGGCTCCCAGGCCCTCTTTTACTTTGGACCCATCAAAATGCATTCTCCAGTAGTTGGAGTCCGGCAGGGACGGCTCATACTGCATCTCGGCCCAATCCACAAAGAACTCGGCCACAGCTTGAGATTTGATGGTGTCTCACCTAGCGTACTGCGGCGCGTAAGCCGCAAGCTCGATAGCCCACTTGGCGACTCGGCCACTAGCATCCTTGTTGCCAAGGATTTCCGACATAGGGGCCGCACTTACAACAGTTATGGGATGCTCTCGGAAATAATGTTTCAATTTCTTGGCCGCCATGTAGACACCATAAGTCATTTTCTGGTAGTGAGGGTAATTTTGTTTTGATGCGGAGAGCACCTCACTCAAATAATACACCGGCCTCTGCACGGTAGCTCCTTCTTCTTCTCGCTCCACCACTACTACGACACTAACGACTCGGTTAGTGGCCGCAATGTAGAGCAACATGGGCTCTCTCGGTAGTGGCGAAGCCAATATCGGCGCTGTAGCCAACATCTTTTTCAGCTCATGGAACGCCGCATCCGCTTGCGGGGTCCAGCTAAACTTGTCTGATTTTTTCATCAGTTGGTATAAGGGCAAGGCCTTTTCTCCCAACCGACCTAGGAAACGACTCAGAGAGGCCAGACATCCGGTGAATTTCTGGACATCCCGGAGGCATCTCGGCAATCTCATGTTTTCTATTGCCCGGATCTTAGTCGGGTTTGCCTCGATACCTCGGCTTGATACAAGGAAACCGAGTAATTTTCCTGCCGACACACCGAATGTACATTTGTCCGGATTAAGCTTAAGCCGGAATTTCCGCAGGTTTGCAAATGTCTCTTTGAGATCATCCAGCAAGGTGTGTTTTTCTTTAGTTTTAATGACTATGTCGTCGACATACACCTGGACATTTTTGTCTATCTGGTCATGCAGACATTTTTGCATACAACGCTGATAAGTAGCGTCGGCATTTCTCAAACCAAAACACATAACACGATAGCAATAAGCCCCGTACGGGGTGATAAAGGCAGTCTTTATTTGATCAGAAGGGTTCAGCGGTATCTGGTGAAAACCAGAGTACGCATCTACAAACGATAGTAGTTCACACCCGGCCGTGGAGTCGATCACTTGATCGATCCGGGGCAGCGGGAATGGATCTTTAGGACATGCCTTGTTCAGATGGGTGTAGTCAACACACATGCGCCAGACAGTGGCTGCATTCGGGTCATCTTTCTTCTTTTCTACCAGGACCGGGTTAGCCAACCAGTCCGGGTACTTCACTTCTACGATTGAGTTTGCTGCGAGTAACTTGGCTAACTCGTCACCCACAGCTTTTCTTCTTTCTTCGGCAAGACGCCGAGTCGGTTGCTTCACTGGCCTAGCATCTGGCCTGACATGCAATGAGTGCTCAGCCAACTCCCTCGGAACACCCGGCAGGTCCTGACTGGACCATGCAAAGATATCCCGATTCTCACGGAGGAAGTGGATGAGCTCGCTTTCCTATTTGCTGTCCAACCCGGCACCGATGATGACGTATGATCCGGGTTAGACTCGTCGACGCCGACTTTCTTGGACTCCTTCGCCGCCTGGAAGGTTGCAGTCTGCTGCGGGTTAGCCGGACTCGGTATACCGAGTTGAGCAGATTGGGCCAGAGCCACCACCTCATGGATTCTCCTCTTCTGTGCGGCGATCACCAGTGACTTGGCCAGAAGTGATCCGGCAGAGGCACACTCCATGGAGCGCCTGTAATCACCCGAGATGGTGATGACACCGTTCGGACCCGGCATCTTCATTTTCAGGTAGGCCACATGCGTGGACGCCATGAACTTGGCGAGTGCTGGCTGTAATGCCCCGGGTTTTTTCCCCAAATTAGAAATTGTCTGTTATTTTATTTTGCATCATCATGACATCATCATCATATCACCTTGCATAGTTTTGACAAAATAAATAAAATCATAAACTCTAAAATATATTTTCAAACCCTATTTTCTTTTCAAAATTAATCCTAGGGTTTAATAAGTTCGACCCTCCCTCCTTTTCTAATTTTCAAACAATTCCCAATATAATATTGGAAATATTTATGTCAAATTAAAATAAAGCTTTTGAAATTATTTTGGCACAACCCTATTTTATTTTAGAAAATTCTCTTCCTCTTTTCTTTTTCCTCTTTTCTTTTCATATATTTTCTTATCTTTTTTTCCAATTCTGTAAATTGGAAAAATCACTTTTCAGCCCATCTCTTCCTCCTCTCCTTATCCCAGCCCATCTCACCTCTCTCTCCCTTTCGGCCTACTCCCTCCCAAAGGCCCATGCACCTGCTCGACCACCCCTTCTCCTCTTCGACCTGTACGGCAGCTCATCCATGGTGTCCACGTCAAAAGCCAGCTCGATGGGACGGCTGGGAGCACCTCTCCAGCTCCTTAAAACCAACCCCCTGGCGCTCCCCTGCTGCCCTAGCCTCCCCTCTCCTTCTTCCCCTTCTCTCCCGCCGCCACCAACCCCGTTCCTCTCTTCCACATCCCTCTCTTGCTCCCCACGCGAGCCTCCATGGCTGAAGCCCGAAGCTCCACCAATCCGTCGCTTCGGACACCACGAAGGACATACGAGGCTGGGAATCGAACCAGATCGTCATGAGCATCAAGATCGCAGAAGATCGGAGCCGGAGGCGCCCAGGATCGCCGTCACCGTCAAGACCTTCCCGACGACATCTACAGCCGCTCCCTCGGCTACTTCTGCCTGCAGCACGCCAAGGTCGCCGTCGCCTTCCTCCTCTACGTCGCTGCCGTCTTCCCCAGAGCCCCTCCTCTTCACCAGCAGCCCGTGGTGAGCAGCTTCCTTTCCTCCTTTCCTCTCCACCCTCCTCCATCGCTACAGGCCGTGGTGGCTTGCTGCCGAACCTGCACTCCATGGTAGCGAGCTCGACCTCGAGCTGCAGCTCTTGCCTTGCCTCCTGCACCCACCACACACCCAGCACCCCGGCGCACCACCCTGCACACTCCAGCATGCTCCTTAGCCTCGCGCCCGCTGCAGTAATCGTCATCGTCTTCGTTTGCCATCGCTCTGAACCTGCACCTGAACCTGAAGCCTGAACCTTGGTTTCAAAATTCAGTTAACAGCGACAGTTCTCCTTCATCTATAACCCGAGCCTACATCTACCACCAAACCGAGCCCAGCCCAGTGGCTTTGCTCTCTGTTCCCTCTCCCGTGAGGCCCAAGTTCGAATCCTGCTGGTAGCACCAAAGGCCATCCTTTTTCTGTCTTTTATTCTTTTTGCAAATTATGTTTTAAACCATATCTTCTTTTATTCTTTTTGCAAATTATGTTTTAAACCATATCTTTGGATCTATAACTCCAAATACAAAGTATGTTATATGAATTTTTATCAGAAAAATATAAGGAATATTAATATGCCATCCATGCTCATGTTTGCATCATGTAGCTTGCATTTTAGTTGTGTTTTGTTTATCACCTAAATAATTAAATATGGAATATGTGGGTTCTAATTTAATTGTTGACCCGGTTCCATTTAATTTTGAATAGCTCACCAATGCATTGTTTAGACTTGTTAATCAACATTTAATTTTGGTGGTTAGAAAAATAACTTGAACCATATATTTAAATGTCGGAATCTCGGTTCCGTTTAATTTTGTTAAGTTGCATCTCTCTTTTGCCATGTCATGCATGCATTGCATCAACATGCCGGATCTTTTGTCGTAGTAGTAAAATACATTTTTGCGCCTTCCAGTGTTCGTTGCTTCTTCGGGATAGGCCGTTGAGTTGATGTGAGCAACGACAGGTTCTGCTACCTCTACCGGATTGCAGGCAAGTGATACTCAGTTGCTATCTTTGCTTGTCTTCTACCTCTCACACCTCCTATCTTTTGTTCCTTGCTAGCCTTATATTGCGATGCTTGTGTCCCGATCCTATATGCATGTTTCCCTTGCAGCCCTGATATGCCACCACCCCCACATCCTACTACCCTGTTGCTTGTTTATCTTGTTGGCCTTGCGAGTCGTAGTGCATGCTTAGCCTTGTTTTGCTCGAGTCATGTTCTAGTCTTGTTATAATTTGATAGTTGGGTTAAATTCACATGATAATCTTTAATGTTTGGCGATGTGATATATTTAATAAAGATAAGGCACCGGCGGAAGGCCAATCGTGGTGATTTGTTCTGCTAGTGTCGCCTAGGACCCGAGTTCTTGTCCTCTGATCCAAGACTGAGCGCACTACCCACATGTGGGAGGAAATGGGACTCCCCTCGACCTAGTACCGGATCTACAGCCTTGTCCAGGGCGCCACAAGTAGTTCGGGTGTTTCCATTTGCGCGGCGCTATATTATATTGTTGCAGGTACACGGATGGGACGCCTCCGATACGATGATGGTTACTTACGGTAGGGTTGCGGAATGGGCGTTAACCGCATGTGGAAGGAGGGGCAATTGTATGAGTGTTCCCTCTCGAAGCCATTCTCGCATCGGCTATGTCCACCTCGGAGCTTCGGCCGGACTTTCAAGGTGGGTCAGACTTAGCTAGGTGGTTACCTGGACAAGTGTGGTAGTGAAGGAAAGTGTAGCGTCGGATACCCTGCCGGCACACCATAGGAAGTGTGCTAATAGCTGGTAACAAGGGTTGAAGTGCGTGTGGTTACATTTGTGCACCCCTGCAGGGTTAAATCTTTTCAAAAAGCCGTGTCCGCGGTTATGGACGACTTAGTGATGATGCTGGCTAACAAGATCATAGACAACTTGCACCTGATAATAAATTGATTAGTAAGATAGAGCTACTTCAATAATAACCTATAAAATTTGCCAACTGTGTGAGTGCCTTTGGGCTTGCTGCTCGTAGGATAAACGGGCTGGTAAGGAATTGGCTGGGTATGTTTGGTGTTAGCATAGTTGGTTACCTATGCGCTCTCTTACCTCCTCTCTAGTAGACGAAAGTTGTAGCGTGTCTCTATTAGTTGATAGTGTTGTTTGCTGCCGCCTCAATCGCTAACCCCTTTCCTCGGAATTCAGCTTTGATATCTTGTGAGTATTACTTGCCAGTACTTCTACTAGTACTGACCCCTTCGGGGCTGCTATTCCAATGCAGCCAACAGGTTTGAAGTCCGACGACGTTAGCTTGGGAATCCCTCCGGCTTGGCCTGGGCAGGGATATGCCTCGTTTATCTTCAGGACTCTTAGTCCAATTTGTTTCTTGTCCGTAGCCGGACGCTACCCGCTTCCGTTGTTATTTGGATCTTTGTATTGTATCTTTGGTTCTTGACTCTGTGAGTCGTTGTTGTATATATGTTCTTTTGTGGGTTCCGTCGAGAACTATTGTAATGTTATCACAATTCCACCCGCATAACGTGTGTGTTGCGACGTGCACGTTATGCCTGGTGGGCGTCCTTTAGGATCGTTATTATGCGGATTTGGCTGGAACGCTAAAGTCTGCATAGTACCGATCTTGGTGCGTTACACTGGCCTACCGAGTAAGGCGTGATACGGGCTTTCGAGGTCCACGACCTCAAACAGCAGACTCTCGGTCCTGCAATTTCCCTCGTCGCCGAAGGAAACATCTTCCCAGACTGCTCCCATGGGCGCATGCGAGACACCCGGCACGATGCCGTGGAAAGTGGTCCTGCTTGGCTGCATCATGTTCTCGGTTATTCCGAGTTTGACCATGGTGTCCCGGTACATGATGTTGATGATGCTCCCGTTATCAACGAGAACCCGGCTGAAGCTGACGTTGATGCTGGGTCCCACGAATGTCGGATTCACCACTAGAGCATAACCCCCTGGGTTGGGCATGACCTTGGGATGGTTCCTGATGCTCCAGTTGACCTCATCTTCGGACCAGTACATAAACTTGGGCACGGCCGGCATAACCGCATTCACCTCCATCGCGCGCCGGTGTTGACTCTGCTTATCCGTCGGCTCGGTCACAAAGACCATGTAGCTCTGATGGGGCTTCCGGTACTCATTCTGCCGACTCGGGCCGGCGTTGGTGTTGGGGTTGTAGTTGTTGTTGTTGTTGGCCACTTGGTTGACATCCTCCTGCCTCGGCTGAGTGTTCAGAGGCTGAGTGTTTGCACCCGTAAGAGGCGCAGGTCGGGAGGCCGGACCAGCAGTTACTGGCTTGCGCTGGTACCAACTGCATTCCCGGGTCGTGTGCTGAGCCGGTCTGCTAGGGTGCTTGGTGTGGAAACTGCAGGGACCATCCAGCATCTTCTCGTAGGTGTACCTCTCCTGGTCATCCCACTGCTTCTTGTTGCCATTCCATGGTTTCTTTTCGCCGTTCCACGGCTTCCTCTCGCTGTTCCACAACTTCCTCTCGCTGTTCCACGGCTTCTTCTAGCCGTTCCACGGCCTCTTCCCTTCCGAGTTCTGGCCCCACGAGGGACCATCATTTTTCTGACGCTGGCTGCTGCCGGCATCAACTTGATCTTGGTCGACAGCTGCGACCTGGTCCGAACCATACCGGTAATCCGGCCGGTCCTCTCTTCTCTTGTTGCGGTTATCCGGGCGATCGCTACGCCGGCCAGACCTGTCCCGGTCTTGAGCAGGATAACTCCTGCCCACATCGACCTGGGACAGCAAAGGCTGAGTCGGGTCACCCAGAGCATAGCTGTCCGCTATCGCCATTGTTTCGGCCAAGGTGGCCGGCATCTCCCTCTGGAGTCTCTGCCAAAGCATGGAGCCATGTCGGCATCCTTGTGCAAACCATGCAATGGCTTGCGACTCGATCACCCCTTCACAGGAGTTGCGGATTGTGCTCCACCGGGTAAGATATTCCCGGTCGGTTTCGTCTTCTCTTTGCCGGCACATCGACAATTGCTGAGGACGATTCGGCCTCTTGTACGTGCTGGAGAAGTTGCTGACGAAAGCGTCGAAGAAGTCGAGGCAGCAATCAATGCTGTTCTCCTCCAAGTTGTTCAGCCAGATCCGGGCTGGCCCCTCTAGCATTTGCGGTACATACCGCACAGCCCATCGGCGGCTGCCACCGGCGATGTGCACCGCTGTGACATAGTCTGTCAGCCAGTCCTCTGGCTTGGTGCTGCCGTCATAGGTCTTGGCACCCCGGGGGAGCTGGAAGTTCGGCACCGGTGGCTGCTTCATGATCCGGGGTCCAAAACATGCTGGACCCGGTGGGCCTTGCTCCTCCAGGAGCTCAGACAGATAGATTCTGTCAAGCTTGTTGCGGACGTCATGCGCCGGCAGCTGGCGAGCTCCCAGCCTAGCACCGAGTGCACCCTCGGTCGCCAGATCCCTGAATCTTGTGTACCCGGCCCGCTCCATGGCCGAGTAACCATCGTCGTATCGGTCAGCGGCCTGCTCGGCATACCCGGCACCCTGTCGTTGACGAGGTGGATTGGGTACCGGATACCGAGGTGGCTGACCCGGATTTGCCGGGTTAACCCGGCTGGTTCCTTGCCTGCCCTGAACGGGTCCTGGGGCTCCCTGACCGGCATTGCCCTGTCCAGCTATCTGTTTTCCGGCATATACCGGATCATAAGCTTGCAGCTGTTTATTCCAGCTATCTGTTTTCTGACATACGGCGAAGAGGCCTGTCCCTTGGACACTCCTCCGGCACCACCAGTTGAGTAGAGGTACCGGGATCCACCTACATCCGGGTTTGCATTCCGGAATGCCTCATTCTAACGGTTGGCTACAGCTACCAACTTGTTCACCCGGTCCTGCTGCCTACGACGAGCATCACCGGACAAACTAGGTAACTTAGCTATGGCAGCCTCAGCAGCTCTAAGGTTCTTGCCAGGGGTACTGTACTTCGGCCGGTCCGCCGACACGTGACTAGCAGTTCTACTAGATCTGGCTCTACCATCTCTAGCTATCTCGGCATTGAGGTCTCTACCTCTGGCACGTACCTCATCAATACGACTAACCGGGTTTGCTACCGGCATAAAACCATGAGCACTGTTATACTCACGGAGAGCTATGTCAAACTCCTGTCTGACTCGGGCCACCTCCTTGGCCTCCTGGAGTATTTTCTTGCGCTGCTCCTCCAGCTCCGCCTGAGCCAGAGCAGCATCTGCACACGGAGCCGCAGGGGTGGCCAACTTCTCGATTGTGTCCTGAAGAGGACTCGGCGATACCGGCACACCAGATGTACCGGCCTGTAGCATGCGATTCTCCGGCCTCTCCAGCGGCGGGCGTGCCGTCCTGGCGGACCTGGTGCTGACCTCGGCCTCCCCGGCCGTGGCAAGGCCGGCACCAGGAACTGGAGCGGTCATCATGACCTCCACGCAGCTAGCGGGGCGAGCGGTACGCCGGCCGCGAGCTGCGCAGACAGCGGGGGGATCCGCGGCAACCTGCACCCTTTCGGGAAACCGGCAGGGAACCTCGGTGGCGACGTAGACGGTGAGCGAGCCGAACTCGATGAGGCACCCGTTCCGGGGTAGCGGCCTGCTGCCGAAACAGCCGGCGTTGTCGCTGACGACGTTGAGCGAGCCGAACCTGTGGACAAGGCCACAGAGAACACGCTCACCCGACGCGATGAAGGAGCCCGTCCGGATGAACACACCAGCCAGCGCCGCTGCTGGCCCCACGGTGGGCGCCAACTGTCGTGGTGGTGCACGAACAGATGCCATAGGTAGGCTTAAGAAGGGGCCGATGGACGCTGGAGGCATCGGGGAGGGCTAGCGCGTGAAGACGCACACAGAAACTCACACACACACACGATTTTACCCAGGTTCGGGGCTCTCGTGAGGAGATAACACCCCTACTCCTGCTTGTCTGATCTATATATGGTGGATTACAACTGAGTTACAAGCTGCTCCTTGAGCTGTATGAGATGAACTACAAGCTCTAGGCTCTCTACCGAGTCTCGGAGTAGAATGCTAGCTCTCTGTTGGCTCTTGAGCAAATGTCTAAAGTGTCTAGGCGTCCGTCCCCGTAAGAGGAGCCCCTGGTGCTCCTTATATAGGGAAACCCAGGGCACATGGTTAGGGCTGACGTTGGTGCTGGCGTATGCAGCACTGTGGCCACGCCTGGGCCTCTGACCGCTTCCATCACCCCTGCGTGGCATGTCCAATCCATCAACTTCTGTGCACTGCTCCACGGTACTGCATCAGTCAGCAGCATGGAGGCCTGACTGCCCATACCGCGACCACCGAGTCAAGGAGTAGGCAATGTGTCCCATCATGCCTGTGGCAGGACACCTGCCCCGTGATTGTAGGGACAAGACGTGAGCCTTGACCAGCGCCGAGATAGGGCTTCATTCCTCCCGATCCAGCATAGGTATGCCAGATATTTCCTGACTCGGTTTCTCCTCTCCTACACATAAGAAGAACAAAGGAGATTCCGACATATAATCTATACAATCCGACATCTGGATATGTCGGTAAGCCTTGACCCGGTTGACTCCAGGTAAACCCGTATGCTATGTCGGTTACCATTGACTCGGTCAACTCCGAGTCCACGCTTATTTCGTCATCTTGACCCTACTCGGGGCTGCCCCCTGACAAGCGTGTTTGTGCAAACCCCTGGGTGTTGTCGATTGGTACGTTGGGGAAGATGGTGATGCATGCTTAGCGAGTTAGCGTACCATGTTTTGGGGGCTTAATCTGTGGTGGAAGCTACCTGTAATCATGCACCTTATCCTATGGATGAACTGTTTCTGTGAGATTCCTGTTCGTGTACATTGCAGTCTTTGTTATATACTGTACTTCTATTCTGTGTGGATGTTTCTCTTGTTCAGTCTGTTGACGAGCGCTAATAGAAATTTATTCTGTTCTTGTCTTTCAAATTGTTTGATTCCCAGAGAAGTAGGTTTGATGATACAACACCGGAAACGATGTCAAATGGAGCACACTGGCAATTGAATGTCCAAAGGAAATAAAACTGTCTGAATGTGGCAACCTGTATAAATTCTGCAAGCAGTGTATGGTTGCGGATAAAACACTGGTAACAAATTCAAATCGATTGCACTGGTAACTGAATATCCAAAGGAAAATATGTCTGAAAGTGTCGCACAGCTACACATGATGCAACCTGTAGAAACGATGTCAAATGGAGCACACCGGTAACCGAATGTCCAAAGGAAATAAAACTGTCTGAATGTGGCAACTTTTATATATTCTGCAAGCAGTATATGGTTGCTGATAAAACACTGGAAACAAATTTAAATCGATTGCACTAGTAACTGAATATCCAAAGGTAAAATCATGCACCTTATCCTATGGATGAACTGTTTCTGTGAGATTCCTGTTCGTGTACATTGCAGTCTTTGTTATATACTGTACTTCTATTCTGTGCGGATGTTTCTCTTGTTCAGTCTGTTGACGAGCGCTAATAGAAATTTATTCTGTTCTTGTCTTTCAAATTGTTTGATTCCCAGAGAAGTAGGCTTGATGATACAACACCGGAAACGATGTCAAATGGAGCACACTGGCAATTGAATGTCCAAAGGAAATAAAACTGTCTGAATGTGGCAACCTGTATAAATTCTGCAAGCAGTGTATGGTTGCGGATAAAACACTGGTAACAAATTCAAATCGATTGCACTGGTAACTGAATATCCAAAGGAAAATATGTCTGAAAGTGTCGCACAGCTACACATGATGCAACCTGTAGAAACGATGTCAAATGGAGCACACCGGTAACCGAATGTCCAAAGGAAATAAAACTGTCTGAATGTGGCAACTTTTATATATTCTGCAAGCAGTATATGGTTGCTGATAAAACACTGGAAACAAATTTAAATCGATTGCACTAGTAACTGAATATCCAAAGGTAAAATCATGCACCTTATCCTATGGATGAACTGTTTCTGTGAGATTCCTGTTCGTGTACATTGCAGTCTTTGTTATATACTGTACTTCTATTCTGTGCGGATGTTTCTCTTGTTCAGTCTGTTGACGAGCGCTAATAGAAATTTATTCTGTTCTTGTCTTTCAAATTGTTTGATTCCCAGAGAAGTAGGCTTGATGATACAACACCGGAAACGATGTCAAATGGAGCACACTGGCAATTGAATGTCCAAAGGAAATAAAACTGTCTGAATGTGGCAACCTGTATAAATTCTGCAAGCAGTGTATGGTTGCGGATAAAACACTGGTAACAAATTCAAATCGATTGCACTGGTAACTGAATATCCAAAGGAAAATATGTCTGAAAGTGTCGCACAGCTACACATGATGCAACCTGTAGAAACGATGTCAAATGGAGCACACCGGTAACCGAATGTCCAAAGGAAATAAAACTGTCTGAATGTGGCAACTTTTATATATTCTGCAAGCAGTATATGGTTGCTGATAAAACACTGGAAACAAATTTAAATCGATTGCACTAGTAACTGAATATCCAAAGGGAAAAATGTCTGAAAAGTTTGTCGCAGCTAGAGATGATACAACCTGTAGAAATTCTGTAGAAATTTAAAGGAGGAGTAGGAGGAGGAGATCTTCCGCTTCCTTGCCCTAAATACCTTGATATTTGTTAGAAATAATGGGCTAGATTATTTGACCCATGTAGTATTTCAGATTTTCTCTAAATCTCAAAGCCCATGTGTGTACAAGCCCATGTGTGATGTAGTCCATGTTGGTGGCAGCAGTGAGTGGCAAGGGGAGTGAGAGCTAAATTTTAGTCCCACGTTGCTAGTTTGAGAGTAGTTGCACTACCTTATAAGGTGGAGTGTTCTACCACTTAGTAAGTGAGTGAGAATAGGAGAGCCCCCGCGCACTCCTCCTCCGCCGCCGCTCGCTCGTCTCGAAGTCGCTCCCGAATCGTGGGCTGTTGTAACCGAGGTTTTCCTGTGCCGCACTATATAAGACATACATGGTATACGCCACAATACACATCGAACCGATCTAGGTTTTGCCACTTCTCGTTCCTTGCGCCGCCACTGTGGTCTACTCCATCCCGATCGCTGGCGTGCACCGGCGAGCGGGAGAGCAGGTCTCCGGAACCATTAGCTCTTGCGATCCTGTACGGGAGTGAGCTAATTAGGTTTTTGGGAAGCGCTCCGCGCTACTTGTAAGTTCTCTTCTCTGCTCGCTCAAGTCCGTCATCACGGCTCGTCTTCCCGGTCGCTCGGCGGGACCTAAAGCTCATCGTCTTCAACGCCGTCTTCTTCGACCGGTCATCGCCAATGTTCTCGTCAACAACATCGGCACTGCATCGGCTACGGCTACTTCCTCTACTACGGATCGGTACGTGTTGTGTGATCCGATCTGCTGGTTTAACATGTTTAGTGTTTACATGTTTTCCGTTTGCATGCTGCTGTTCATGTTAGTTAATACTTCCAGTATGTTTGAGATTAACATGTTAGTAGCGATTATCGTCATGTTTAATATTCTGGAATTAATCATGGAATTATTGCCTAATTTCTCAACAATATTTTGAGGAGTGAAGAAGAAGACCTAAATCTACACTTTCAGCGAAGCAATTTCGATTCCCTCCTTCTAATCCCTTATGTTATGGATCTTGTCAACTTTTGGGTTCTTTGATGTTATGGTCTTGTTAACCTTGTGATTCTTTGTATCCCTTAGTTAAAAATAAAAAGGTAAAAAATTGATAGTCGCCAATTCAACCCCGCCCCTCTAGTCGACCATACTGTTCTTTTCAACAGGGATAAAATGAAACACTTTATTTTCCTTGTGCTAGCAGTGAGATTGAAATATGCGGTATTTGCATCAACTTTTAAGACCTAGTTAACAAGACCTTGCTGGCACTAGTATTCTCCCTCGAGGGAGTAGTTTGGAGAAGTTGGATCTCTAAGTGATAACAAAGGGTGCAACCCACTTCGTCCAGTCCAGAGCAATCCACTGAGCGTCCAACATTTGGATTTTATGAAATTGTGAAACAAGTGGCTTTTTCAAAAAAAAAAACTTTTAGGTGGATATGAAGGGGTGTGTATGGCCTGCCAAATACCAAATCTTGTAATATTAGTCCCCTCTTCATAGTATGGTGGTCCTACGACTCGAATAAGGGTAAAATGAAATGTCGTCTTACTTATTATCATTTATGTAGGGGGGTTCTCCATTCATGTCGCTCTGTTTTGAACATGAAAGAGACTCAAGAACACAGCCGTTGCATTAATAAGCAAGTGATACACTGCAGGTTACAACAGGACCAAAAACATGAAAGAAATTACAGCCGGGACCTTGGACATTTGCAGGAAGGACCTCCAACATGTAGTCAGAAACACGATCAGGTCCTTCAGAGCGCAATGAATCCTCCTCGCCGTCGTCGGGGACAACACCACTTGGGGTGGTGAGGATGCCATGGCACATGGCCGTGCCTACCGAGCAGCAGGGCCTCCACAACGGCTTGATATATAGAGGTTGAAGCTCGTGGCTAGCACAAAACAGAGCCAACGAAGGCTGCCCTTCGGTCAGAAAGGTCACCAGCGCGACAAAGACCGCCCATCCATTGCCACAGCGAAGATCTCCGGGCGAGCGGCATCGCTTTGCATCCAAGTCCGGTGAGACTGAGCTCGAGCAAGGGCGCCCTTCGTCCAGCAAATCGAAAGGCAACATGGAACTCTAAAAAACCTCCCGTAATCAGCACAACAACCATTCTCTCTTCCAGATTCGTGATTTTCCGTGCCTGTCCAACCCTCCCCTCCCCACCATGGCTGGCCGGAAAGGAAAGTTTCACACGAAAGCAACAAAGAAGGAGGAGATCCCCTGCCTTGAGCTTCCTTTTATTTAAGCTACTGCTGTCCAGATCTGCCATCAGCGGCACCGACCACCAAGGCCAGTGACCGGCACAACATCTAGCACAGCTCGGCGAAATATGTGGTTTTCCGCATTAGTTTCCAATTCTTTTAGAATTTGGTTTTATCTCGAGAGAAAAAACGTATAAACATTATTCTTACATTTGTGACAATGAATCCAACTTACCCACCTTACGTTGGTTAAGAAAAACACGACGATCCGGTAGCCGATCACGTCAAATATTTGGAGACACCAAAATTCGACGCTATATGTGGGTTGGTTTTCCCTGCACGTCTGGGTGGAGGTGTTGGTTTGTCACGACGGCATGGTCTACAAGAAAAAATTTACGTGTAGCTTAAGTTGTGATCCTGTAAGTCTAAGGCCCCGCTTGGCGCAGGCGCTACATCTCGCTCAATGCGAGTCGTAACACCGCCTCGCCCGCGTACGTTTTTCTGCTGGGCCGGCCCATTAGTGTTTCTCAATAGCGAGATTGAGAACAAATAGGATGGGAGCTGTGTGATTCGAACCTACGACATCAACGTAAGAGGATAGAGAACACAGCCATTGGGCTACGTTTGGATTTATTGGCATACTTCATTATTTCTCCTTCTACTGTTTCCAATTTTTGGTTTTCGTTTCTTATTCTTTTTTTGTTTTCTGTTTTATTCTTTTTTTTGTTTCTTTTTTCTGTTTTATTATTTAGTTTAGGTTTATTTTCCTTCATTGGCTTTTTTTCATATTTTCAAATTCGGAACCATTTTTGTTTTCATTTTTTTTCTTTTTCCTGTTTTCATTTTTTCTTCTTTGTTTATTTTTTACAAAAATGAATATATTTAAAATCTGAAACATTAAAAAACAATTTTTAAAAATCTGAAACTTTTTTGAAAATGAAAATTTCTCAAATATGAACCATTTTCAAAATGAATAGTTATCAAATATGAACCATTTTTCAAAAATCTATTTTTGATTACGGTTCACCTGAATTTTGGTTCACTAATATTTTCGGTTCACTAATATTTTCGGTTCATCCGAATTTTTGTTCTTTTTAGATTTATTATTATTTTCGACTCGCCGGTATTTTTGGTTCACCATTATTTTCGGTTCACCTGAAATTTTGGTTCACTATTATTTTCGGTTCACCCAAATTTTTGGTTCACTATTATTTTCGTTTCACCCAATATTTTTGTTCACTATTTTTTTTTGGTTCGCCGGTATTTTGGTTCACTATTATTTTCGGTTCAACCGAATTTTTGGTTCACTATTATTTTCAGTTCACTACTTTTTTTGGTTCGCCTGTATTTTTGGTTCACTATTATTTTCGGTTTACCCGAATTTTAGTTTATTTTTGGTTTTGTAATTTTTTTGGTTCACAATTATTTTTGGTTCATCGGTGTTTTTGGTTGACAACTTGTTTTGGTTCATCGATATTTTTGGTGTACTATTATTTTTGTACCATCGGTATTTTTGGTTCACTATTTATTTTCATTTTGCCGGTATTTTTGGTTCACTATTATTTTCGGTTCATCCAAATTTTTGGTTAATTATTATTTTTGGTTCACCCAAAATTTTGGTTCAATATTATTTTTGATTTACCCGAATTTTAGTTTATTTTGGCTTCATTTGATGCGGTTCACCAAAAAAATTCATTTTAAATTTGGTTCTTTTTTATATGGTTCACCCATAATTGTTCATTTTTTGAAAATGGTTCAGATTTAAATAGTTGTTCATTTAAAAAAATCATTATCTGAAAGATGGTTCTGATTTTTAAAATGTTCATATTTTAAAATGATTAAATTTTGAAAAATCAAATTTGAAAATACTCAGATTTCCAAAATGTTTAGACCTGAAAGATGAAAATATTTGAACATTGTTGTGTTGAACTCATTAACATTTTTTAAATAGAGGAAAAAGGAATATAAAAATATGAAATAAATTCGAAAGTGAAAAAGGAAAAGAAATTCTCTTTTTTTTTAGCATAGGGAAAGAAATTTCCAAACATGAATACCAGAAAGAGACAAGGAATGGCGTGCGAGTCGAGTGATCGAACTCGATTCAAGCGATGAACCCCCCTCTTGGATGATTGGAAATTTCACCGGGCCGGTATTTTTTGCACCCACCTCAGCTATAAATTATACGGAGCTGGAGAGGTCCGAATTTCTATGGTTTACGGAGGTGAAACGACAAACCAATCGGGGCCTAAGTCGTGGAGTGTTGCGACAGGTATACACAGGATTTTTTATCTGAACTTTTGATGTTTAGAAAATCTTTAAAACACATTTTAAAACCGAGAGTATATGCTCGTACCACACGATGACACCAAAATGCGCCAAGACCCCTATCGATCCCGCATGCTGCATAGCCACAGATGGATAGAACCTAGCGTTGTGCTCCAAGTCAAACTTGGAAACGATTGCCACGTGCTCGACTCCAGTCACTCCACCCGAACGCCCCCCTCTTCCCCTTCCTCGACACGTGCCCATTGCTCGCGTGAGTTTTTTCCTGACTCCCTCGCTCCACCGCCACCACTGGACGCCGTGCTTAAGAAGAACCTCTCCTCCTCCTGCCACCCCCGGCCGCATCCAACTATCCTCCACGTCTCTCCCCGCTCCCTCTACTCCATCGCCAAGATGCCAGTCGCCCGCGCCCACCCCACCGCCACCGAGGCCACCTCCGACACCGCGCGCCCGCACTTCCACTACGTCCACAAGCCCGCCGACGTCCCCGCGCCCGCCACCGTGGTCCCACCTCCACCCCCGGAGTACTCCGCCGCCGCCGCGCAAGCCACGCGCCCTCCAGTCATCTCCGAGCAGGCGCTCCACCCGATGTGCTTCGCGTACACGCTCCTCACCCCGCCCAGCCAGAACCCCGGGGCCGACATCCTCCAAGCCATCCTCGCGTCGGTGCCCGACCTCTGGGGCATCTTCTCGCTCTTCCCCTCCGCGCACGCCACCATGGGCGTCCGCTTCCGCTCCCCCGCCGACCTCGAGGCCGCGATGCGCGTGCAGCCGTTCCCGGCGCGCGCCGGCGCCGTCGTCACCCTCGTGCGCGCGTGGCACACGTCCGTCCTCGACGACTACCTCATCCACAAAATGCAGCAGCACCTCGTCCGCAGCCCCGACGACCTGCTCGTCCACGTCGCCCTGCAGAGCTACCCCGCCGAGCAGCGCACCGAGAGGGAGATCGGCGACAACTGCCGCGGCTTCGGGTGGGTGCTCGAGGTCGATCGGGCCTGCCTCGACGCGCCGGACCTCGCCACGCTCCACGTCGTGCTCTGCGTCGGCCACCCGAGGGAGATACCCCGCGAGCTCCGCATCGTCTACGGCGCCGACGGCTCCACTAGTGTAGTGCCGGTGGAGATCCTCGGGGTCTGCGACTGGCACGCCGCATTCCGCGCCCACGGCAGGTACGTGCGCTTCTTCCAGCAGAACCAGGCCGCGACGACGCCGACCACTCTGTTAAGCTCGAGGATGCAGGCGATTAGCCTGTCTTAGGCTGCTTGCCAGGAATCGGCAGCAAAAAGTAGTAGAAAGTATGATCTTGAGTATGATGTAGTCCAGCTTCTGAATTAGGAGTAGAACACTATGTAGCTTGGTTAGTTCTCAAAGCTGGAGTAGTTCAGTATGTGTGTTAAATCCTGGGTGTTGTCGAAGGGTGTGTTGGGGAAGAAAGGTATTACATGCTTAGCGTGACTTGTTTTTGGGGCTTAATCTGTGGTGCAAGCTACCTAATGACTGTAATCATGCATCCTTATGCTATGAATGAACTGGAGGCTTCGCCTAAGATTCCTGTTCGTGTACATTGCTGTCCTTGTTATATCCTGTGTGGATGTTTCTCTTGTCTGTTGACGAACAAAGTCAATCGGAATTCTGAAGGTGGCGACCTATACAAATCTTGTAAGTAGTCAATGGTTGCTGATACAACACCGGAAACAATGTCAAATTGAGTGCACTGGTAACTGAATTTCCAATGGAGAAATTTGTCTGGAAGTGTCGCACAGATACACACATGATGCAGACTGTAGAAATTCTGCAGAAATTCAGAGTGGATGTTCCTCTTGGTTAATGAAGTTCAGGTTTCAAACAACGAAAGGAAAAAAAAACAATATATGCAGGTTAACAATGAGACTGAAGATCACAGCTGCCATTTATTTATCTACACAAAAGATCAGTACAATTCATTGTCTCTCTAATTGTACAAAAACAGTCATCGTGTGTACCGGTGTTTCTGTAAATCGTGTGCTTTCTGTCTGTCTGAAGAAGGTTGTGGAACAGCTAACTGACCAAAAAATAGCTAGGCTAACTGAAGCAGCTGAGCTGACTGATGGTTGCTGCGCAGCCCTGATGAGCAAGCATTCCATATTCACATAAGCTCCAGTTCCTTGGCACTGGCTGCCAACCTCGCATTCTCGCGGTCGCGCTTGAACACGAAGTACAGCGGGGTGTAGAACAAGAAGCACAGACCAAAAGGAACAATCATCATGGTCAGCAGCCCCCTCGAGAGCGCGTACGCCCCTGCCACCGATCCGTTAGCAAGATTGACGGTCTTCGAGTTGTAGCCATAGATCTTCTCGGTGACCATGCCGACCGCGGGGGCAGCCAGGGAGGCGAAGGAGCCCTCGAACGCGCGGTCGAAGGCGTAGATCATTGTGCGGTGCTTGGGAGGGACTACCTCCGCGAACATCGGGTTGTTTGCACAGGTGGCGCACCAGCTTATTGTGAGCCCCATCAAGAACAGGGTGACGGCGTAGCTGTACCAGTAGTCGACTGACTGGGGGATGAGTGTGAGGAGGATCCATGAGAAAGGCATGCCCATGAAGGCACTGAACTGGGCACACATGATGCGGCCTGAATCTGGGTAGCGTCTTGACAGGCGATCTGCGATTACTCCGCCAAGAAATGATCCACTGGCACAGCCGATAGCGAATAGGCTGTTTAACCCTGCTGAGCTTTTGTTGTCAAAACCTACAAGGGTTTAAGACTTTGTTACTCTTTAACTATTGGAAGGAATTATTGACAGATCACATATTGGAAATATCCATTTGTACTCTTACCAATTAGCTCAAACCACATCGTGAAGAAGACAACAGCAGTCCATGGCAAAGACCCAACTATGCCTTGCAAGACGATGATTTGAAATGTCCGCACTTTCATGACAGATCTTGCTGTTATCCATGAATCCTTCCAGATGGACCGTGGAGGAAAAATACTATTGCCAACCAAACGCAACCTGCCATTAACATGAGAGAGCAGAATTATGTTTTAGCAACAAATACACACATAGTGCCAGTGTATAGGGTTATATGGAAAGTCAGTGTAGAATCAAGTAGTCATCCAACACAACAGCTTAGATAAAAGCAAGTTAAACTTCCTCAAAATTCCATCTCAGTTGTATATTTTAGAGGTGAGAGGAAGCTGGCAAGAGAAAATTTGCAACCATAGTACTAGACATAGAGAAGACAGAAACAAATAAGAGCACTTGATCACCAGCAATAGTACTTCTTACTTATGCTTTCATGACTAAACTAGTGTGGTATCTACCATTTGAACTATCAATTCGAGCGAAGAATTTATCTTAGAGACCACCAAGAAAAATGTACCTCTCGTGGCTGTCCTCGTCAACAAAATTGCTTGAGGACACTTTTCTAGGATCAACGGTGTAAAAATAGACAAGAAGCCCAATTAACAAACTCACAAATGCGACCACAATGAATGCCAACCGCCATCCAGGAAATCCCCAATAATCCCTTCCTGCCATGATTGTTGCCAGAATACTTCCTCCTATACCACCTATTGAGCCAATGAGGGCTAACAAACCAAATCCTGCTCCACGAGTGCCATCTTTGTAGCTATCAGCAATGAAGGATGAAAGTGATGGTATTACAATGGCAAGTCCAACACCATTTACACCTCTCCAGAATGCAAGCTGCTGAAAATACTGGCTGACACCAACCGCCCCTGTTGATATAGCCCAGAAGACGGTTCCGATCGCAAGAACAGTGGGGCGATCATACTGAAGAGCAAGAACACCTGCCAAGGGAGATGCTATGGACTTCAGAAAGTTCATTATAAACGTAAGGTACCCCAGATCAGTAGGACCAGCATCGAAGGCAGCACTGACTTCCTTGTACACAGCGGGGAGGAGATTCTCATCAGCCCGCTCCATTATGGAAGCCAGGTTGATGAGGATAAGGGAGATGGAGAATCCATAAAACATCTTTTTTGTCCTGAAAGAAGGCAAAATAATAGGTAAGTACTGTATTTGATACACCTTGATGAATGCCAAATGACACTCATGGAATGTGACACAAAAGAGTAAACTTTTTTTTTTGAACTTGTTTCATTCTATTCACATCATCAGTACAAGTAAACTTAGATTCACTCCTCAGCATAGATCTATATTTGATGTACGGTGTCTCAAATGTGCAATGTATTGAGGGGTGGCAAATGGATCTTAAACGATCTACAATAAAACGAATTTGGTTGCATTCACACCCACACAGTAGTTGTAGCCATAATACGTAGAAGTGTTCTTGTTTTCGTGCTTCGAACTTTGTGCACTAAAGTAGTACTCCCTCCGGTCCATATTACTTGACTCCTAAATGGATGTCCCTAGATTCATTTTGTGTCTAGATACATCCATTTGGAAGTCAAGTAATATGGAACGGAGGGAGTATTAGGATTATAGATATGAAACAGAGCATAAAACTTGGTGAATTTGCCATTAAATGGCAAGGGCATGATAAGGAAATATTCAAAGCTTTTCTCATAAGAACTGCAATAGAGTACAGTATATTCTTTCAAATGCTATACTACTACTACTTAGCTTATGCACTAATTAACTGTCTGTCCTGGAACTGAAACATAGGACCTAGTCCAGGCCATGCCGATTGCATGATGGTAAAGTGATTCTGTGATGTTTGTCATGAGATCCTCACATTCAGGATTCAGCATCCAAAAAGAGAAGGGGCTAATAATGGAAGGACAGGATTCTTCATTCTTGTCCCCCTATTTCGACCAGAGATGTGCAGCATATTCGCTGAGGATAACTCTCTGTGTTGCACGAAAAAATGCACTTGAATCTCTAGCATTCTGCAAGTACAGGAGGTGATCTGCACCGGCTCATCAGTGCCCACGGCCTCAGAGCCTCAGAGGTGCTACCAGATCAGTGGAGCAGGGAAACTGCCATCTTTCACCGTCAGTAACTGGATAAGTAGTACAGTACCAATTAAAGGCTATGGTCGATGGGATCGAACTTGCGGTCCGCACGCAGCCCTGAATCTGAATCCGGCCATCAAAATGGCATTCTTCCCCAATCGCCCAACCCTTTTCCAACTTCCACAAGAACATGGGACACTCCGGTCTAGGCAAACGAATGCATTGTTCAAACACACATCTACGCATCTGCTTTTAGCGGACAGCGAAACCTGACCCACTCGAGGCCAGAGAAGAGCTAATCCTACTCCATCATTGCCTAGGGACAGACCCCACACAATCAGCATAAAAATCCCCTTTTGGACTGATTTAAGTCGAGATGGGAACAAAATGAGCACCAGTAACACATACAATTAACACACAAAAAAAATCCCCTTTGGCCTCATGAGGCTACGCTACACCTACACTGCTCGAATCAAAGGGGAGGAGGAATCATCATGTCTAGTTAGATAGAACCAGGAGCTCACCTCATGTCGGAAGAGCTGGAGCAACGGAGGAACACCGGGCGTGGTGGTAGATCCCGTGAGGAACCCCCAGCTGCGTCTTTCCCCCTCGGTTTCTTGCTTTGCTCCCCGGTTGTTTCGCCGCGGATTGTGGGAGGAAGATCGGAGGAAGCAAAGACTAGCGACGAGGGCAAGACTGGAAACTGTAGGAGAGCGTGCGTGACCAATGGAAGAAGAGGGAGCGCGGGACGGGTGAGGTGGCCGTGTCCGTGCGTCTCTGTCGTCCTCGTCACCCTCGATTCTTGGCGGTAATTTTGCGCCACCCTTCCGGGATTGTCTACAGCTAAGATCTGGAAAATAACTACGAGTAGTACGGAGTAACTCGTTTTCCCCCAAAGGAGTTTTCCTTGCTATAAACAATCGAAAAAATCGTTGGGGGGATTTAACAAACAATTTCCTTGCGTTAACAAATGAAGTAAGACCACCAATTAAGCGGCTTGGCCCGTATTTGAATTTTGTAGCACTGTTTCAGTCTACTCTTTGTTGGCGATTAAAAGAACTTCATTGGTTAGGATTACAATCGTGGCCAATACAGTCGGCTAAGAAGTCAGGGGTATAATCACCACTAATATAAAACATCCCAGAGGAGGTGATCCAAATGATCCTAACCATTAAATCAAAAGATCGGACGGTCTATATGCTGACTAAAACAGACCGGACAGACCACGCTAATTAAACCGTCCGTCAAAACGTATTTTTTTTTTTCATGAAACAACGCCCTGCAGTCCGCGCCCGCAGACGCAAATCGCCGCCAGGCCAGTCCACCACCGCGGCTGCACGCCCGCCGCCGCCACCGCCCCGTCTGCACGCCCGCCGCCCCGCTCGTACGACTCCGCCGCCCCTCCTGCACTCCCGTCGCGCTCGCGGGCCCACACGCCGGCAGTTATCCCGGATCCCTGCTCTGTTCCGTCCCTAGCGAGGGTCATGCCTGCTAACCTGCCTGTCTTTCCGCACGCCCACTTCCGGCCGCCGTCCATCGCCCGTCCCCTGCTACCCAGCCGTTCAGGCATCTTTTATATCTACATACTCTGTTCTTTCTCTTGATTTGGCTTGATGATCTTTTGATATCCTACAGATCAACTGTTTGCCGCTAAGGAGGCAAGAACAACCAGTACACCCACCCCAGGATTTGTTGATGGGCTGCAATGCTTTTAAGATATCCGGTAACTAGCCTCAAGCCACCTCTCTAAACCTGCTAAAAAAAGATAGCCAATTATTTTGTTGTAAATAAGGAGTATCCAACATGCTTTAAAATGATGGAACTTGTGTTTATCATGCATTCATGCTGAACTCCTACTATATTTCGTACATTCTTTGTCATGAAACTTGCCATCACGTGGAGGTTACGAGTTCAGTGCTTTGTTTTCTATATGTTTGGTGCTTTCTGCTAGCACCATGAGGATGCTGGTTATGCTTGTAGCCTTGTAGGTGCAATATAATCTTCCTTCTAACTGCTAGCTTTGTGTTTATTATTACAAGGCACTAAATTCTTACTTATTGGTGTTGCCCCTTTTACCTTTCTGTGAGTACAGTAAAAGCCTACAAATGTTGGTGGAGTTGTCCCTTTTACTCATACCTTATTATGTTTCGAAACCACTAGACAGGTTCATGGAATTAAAACATCTGTGTGAACGATGACCACTTTACAATCAGTTACACAATATGTATCTGAATGCTTCATGGTGAAAGAGATCTGTGTCAGCTAGAACTGTTCCGCTATGAAGTTTCGTAAATGCATGTTCCAGCCAGTAGAGTAGTCCATGTGATATTTTACTTTCTTATAAATGATACCTTTATAAGCGAAATTCATATGTTATAGTTCAGCCTTTCAGGTTATTCTAATAAGAGAATTTCAGGTTTCAGATTCAACATTTGCAAGGGAATTTGAAAACGCATTTATTATAAGCAATCTCCATTATCTACAACACTTTGAGGCAGGTTAAGGCAGCCGAAGATAAATTCTCCAGTCGTTTTGGAATTCGATTTACAACAGGGACTACATTGTAAGAGTCTGATCATTGGATCCTGGATATGCCTCCGATTGTGATTTACAACAGGGACTACGTTGCACTGTAGTTTTATTATCTCAGGTTTGCACATATACATGATTGCTCACAGCTTTTGTTCTACTCAATGTCCTCTACTCCTGGCAGGTTGAATGTGAGGAGCTTGCTCAAGGGATGATTTGATGATGTGCATTGTAATTGGCATTGAGGGTTGGCTCGGTTGTCATATGTTCAGGTATGCATGTATAGTAATAACTATTTTTCTGGCGCCTTTCCATGCAGTATTGCTAGCAATATTATTCATGATGTTGTTGTTTGAATGAGCAGCCGGGTGCGACTGTCTTGGCGGTGATCGAGATCCGCTCTACAAAGCTTAACTATACTTGGGGTGAAGAAAACCTTGAATGATGCACCATCGGTTATAGAAATGTCCTCAAATGTTTTTTCCAAGTTCACCAAAATTTATTCCTCAGCATGCTTCTGTCAGGCCTATTTTCTCTTTTTATTGTAAAATAGAAACATAACATCAACTCTCTTTATGTTGCATATTTTTTATTTAATTTAATGAGACCAATTAATGTATTTGGGTGAACCCATCGTATTATGGACTAATTTACATAAATAGATGCCAGATCATTTGAAAAGACTTATTGATTGTATACTTGCATGAGCTATATGTGAAACTTACTATTGCATAACTATTGCTTTCCTATTAAATTTTGTACCAGATGAGACGCGCATTGCGCGTGCAAGATTACTAGTTAACCTAAAGACATCTCCTTCTAAAAGAACTAGCATGTTTAACAAAGGCGAGCTAAATTATTTGCTTCCCTACCCACAGAAACTAGCTACTTTTTTTTTAAAATCCGGCAAAGCTGTTTGATGACATGCTAAACGGCTGCAGATTCCGCTTTGTCGTATAGACCCGAATTCATCATCTTCACCACTTGTTCAGCGTCAGTTTCAGTAATGACATTCGTGTAACCAATATCAGCTGCTAAATGTGCGTCGTCTCGAATAGCCATGGCCTCCATAGTCTTGGCATCCTGAAAATAATAATAAAATACAAATAAGTATTTTGACCACCTAGCGACTACTACCAAGTTGAAGGCGTGCACCTTCCTCACCCCTCTCTTACCAGAGTTGGACGAAGTTGTCGTAGTATAACTTGTTGTATTGAACAAGCAAATAATTGGCGTGCTAAGACATTGAAGGATAAGTGCACCAGATCAACATCCATCGCCATAGACCGGAAGGGATTAACCTACAACTAACAATTATTCTAATAACGAACAGAAAAACTAACCAGTTTCCAAGAAATCCGTTGGATGCACATCTATACCTCTTATAAAGCAAAACCCTACTAAGTTCATTTATGATTTTTCTATCTCAACATGCAAGCCATCCACATCATCCACTCTCTTAGCCTATCAATTGTCCATGTCACGTCCACTTATATTTATTAATCTTTGTATGCAAAATCTACACCATCAATCTTTTTAATTATTTAGTTGTAGATGCTAATAATTTTTTATACATACATATTTTGTGTCGAATAAATTTAGTACCTCGACTATGACAAACTGAATTTTGAATATTCATATAGAGAACTTAATGTATCATATTTTTCATGTTCTTTTATTTAAAATATAAGTTTCTAAGTAGATTCCCGCTGCAACGCGCGGGGTATCTTCTAGTATCAAGAACGTTAGGCACACCACCAAAGTAGGAATGGGAAGTGGATGACCTTATTCGGACATAAAAATGTTGCCACCGGGCCTCACTATCCCGATGAAGATACAAAAAATAACCAAAAGAGGAAACGAGAATGCTCCGCTAGTGCAAAGTCGCTTTGATTTTATATACAATTATGACCATCATGCGTATTCAAAATTGCATTGGGGTAAAATGTATATGTTCAACTAAAAGTATAATTGAAAATATTTATGCATGTACATGGTTGTGTCATGTGTCATATATGTGTCTGGAAAATTACATGGAAAATGACAAGTTTTCGCCTTATGTTAAGAAAACAAGTTCAATGCTTACATATTTTCTTCATAGCACATTGTTTTTCAATGCAAAGCCTATTGTCGATGTTGTATATTTCTGTAAATGGAATGTGATAGGGGTGCCCTCCTAGAGAAATTTTGTTGTTCAAAATAATAAGAACCAAAAATCCTACGCGTGAGGACTTAAACCCAGGTGATTGGGTTAATTTGTACATCCACTAGTGATTGTATAATTTTTGCACCAACTTTACAATAATGATTTTGCTAATTTTCAGTCCATAAGAATTAGGTTAGATTTTTGTCGACTCCTGGACCGTTGGCTTGCGTCGTGATTCGTGCTAGTCCTGAATTGCAACATGGGTTGCAACTTATGTCTCAGATGCACATGAGGTTGCATCAGAGAAAATGTCAGGCCATCGTAACATACTTGTCAGCTTATGTAGTACTAAGTTACCAGATTAAAATAACTTGGTTGTCAATGTCCTGTATATGTCATTATACATCGTTGTAAGGTTGCATGATAATACCATCGTTGTAAGTATTACTTTCTGTAGGATAATAACATTTGTTAGATGTTGGAAAACACTTCAAGGCATGCTCTATAATTTTGCATGTCATTGTGAAGTCCGAAAGTATGTAAAGGTTATATGAAAGCTGTGCATGATTGTCATGACAACTGTTTGATACTAACATGGCAACTATGTTACCGTACTCTGGCGTATGTGACAGGTTTTTTTTGTCGAAACATAACAACATGTGATCTGATTTTGAAACCCTCACCAAGACGAACTCATCAATGAAAACGGATCGCTAATCAGATTAACGATCTAAGAGATAATTCATTTTAAAATTTCAAATTAAACTAATATGATGATGTCGGCATGAGGTGGCATGCATGCATGTGCTCTCTCCGTATGGAAAAAGTGCATGCAAATATCTGCACCACCATAAGACAATGGTGCACACTTGTACCCATCAGATTTTCTCATTCGGTAAATACAGTTATTCGATAATTGTATGTCAAGCTTCATGCACTAGCCAACTCAACCATAAATATGAGCTGATTGAAAGGGTAGTGCAATCCACATATACTGTAACACCACCTCTTACGTTTGACTCGAAGAGTCCAACACATGCAACCGGAGAAGAGCGATGGCGCACGAGTCTCCTATAATATGGCTCGATCAAATAGGCCTATATGTGGACTATGGACATAAAGGGGGGCTATCAACAATTTTTTAATAAATTGCACAAGTCAGGACTCGAACTCAAAATCCTAGGTTAAACTTCATGCACTAGCTAACTTAACCATAAGTCCAAACTGATAAAAAATATATAGTGCAATCCATATATATTGTAACAATTTTCATACTACGGTCAATACTACAGTATGAAACAATTTGGCATGGTATCGGTAAACATCATACTTATTAGGTATGGGTTTGAAAGTACTGTTGCAACCAAAGTTGGCGCAAATTTAAAAATGACTAGACGATCACACCTCACCCAACTCCCACAAGTGACATGAACTCATCACGACCCTATTTTTCCACTTAGGTTGGTACTGCAAATCACAAAGGTAAATGTAACTACGACATCCGACCCACACAAAAAAGGATAGGGTTTTACAGTGCCTCATTTTGGATGACGAGTTATCTATAAGTCAGATGAAACAAGTAGTTGTTGGGCTTGGATGTCATAGTAACATTTAGGCCTTGTTTACTTGCCAGGTATTTGGTGGGTTTAGAGGGGATTTTCCTGGCCCAACCACTAATCCCCAATTTTCCCTAACAGGCTGTTTACTTCTAGCGTATCTCCGGGTTTCATATTCGCCCATCCCGGAAAAAACGCCAATTCCTATTTGCCGCCTTTTGCGGCAAAATTAAATCTTGTCGCGCACCCCCTCGCGGTGATATGTGCCGGCTTTAGTTGGCCCGGTTCGCGTTTTTTTCTCTGTTTCTCTTTCTTTTTTCCTTTTCTTTTCTTTTTTCTTTTGTTTTCTTTTTTGTTCTTCGTTGTTCGTTTTCTTTTCTGTTTCTTTTATTTTCTTTTTTGTTCTTTCATTTTAGTTTTCTGTTTCTTTTTTATTTTCTTTTCTATTTTTCGGATTCTTTTATTTTTCTTTTTTGGTTTCTTTTTATTTTCGTTTATTTTTTCTTTTTTTATTATTATTTTTTCGTTTTTTATTTTAATTTTCAAAATTGTACATGATTTGAAAATAATCATTTTTTAAAATGTTCAGATTGAAAAATTGTTCAAATTCAAAAACTGTTCAGATTTGAAAATGTTCAAATTCAAAAATTGTTCAGATTTGAAAATGTTCGAATAGAAAAACTGTTCAGATTTGAAAATGTTTCAAATTCAAAAATTATTTTGATTTTGAAACTTTTAATAAATTGTATAAACTTTTGAAAATATTCATTTTTAATAAATGTTCAGATTTTAAAAATGTTCAAATTTAAAAACTGTTTAGATTAAGAATGTTCAAATCCTGAAAATTCTTTAAATTTAAAAAACATTTAAAAATTGTATATGCTTTTGAAAATATTCATTTAAAAAATGTTCGTATTTAAAAAATGTTCAAATTTGAAAACTGTTCGAATTTGAAAATGTCAAATTCAAAAACTGTTCATATTAAAAAACTAATATTTGAAAATTATTTTAAATTAAAAAAAGTAGATTCTGGAAATAATTAATTAATTTTTTTTATTTTTTTAAAGTGTTCAAAATAAAAATGTTTAAATTTTGAAAATGTTCATGTTTAAAAATGTTTATTTTTGAAAATGTTCAGTTTTAAAAAATATTCATATTTTTTAAAAACATTTCAGATTTTAGAAACAGAAAAAAGAAAGAAAAAACAGAAAAAAAAAAAAAAACGAAAATACCTACCTTATGCCCTGATGGGCCGCGGCCCAGCAGAGCAACGCAAGCGCGCGTGGTGCGCGGCGCAACCTTGTTTTGCCGCTAAAGGCGGCAAACAGGAGCACCCGGAAAAAACTCTCCAAGCCCTAGGCATCTCGTCTAGGCCTCACACACGAGGCTTGGGTCGTGTATCGGGGAAGAAAGCGAGCGCTAGCTGTCGAGGACAGAAGCGACGACGCCCACGAAAAATTTGATGCGGACGCAGGGTCTTCTGCCAGTCTCTCCTCCACCTCCTCCCCTATCCACCCTTTTTGGTTATCTTGTCTGCCGTAGTCCTGTCCTCCCGTTCATCACGTCGTTGTCCCGGCTGAGTCAAGATCCTCAACGAGCTCCGACGACCTGGCTGTCATGGCCAAGCTTCTGGTGCAGCAGAAGACCCCTGAGGCCCAGCAGTCTGCACTCTATTATCATGTTGTGGATGCCAAGTTTCAAATTTCAATCAATACATCACAACCCGCCTCACCCCCGACAATCAAAGTAAACAAAGGAGATTGGTATTAAAGGGGAATTGAGGGGATTGGATGAAAGTGAGGGTTTCACCAAATCCCCTCCAATCCCCAAACTCCCAGGGGTTGAAAATACACTAGAGGTAAACAAAGCCTTATAGTAACACCTCCATATAATCAAGACCAAGACACTACAGACATCTTCTTGTAGTGTAAACAAAGTAAAAATGAATAAATGAGATGAAATAAAACCTGTCTCAGTGTCGTGGTCTCTCGGTACTCCGTAGTAGACAGTAGTTGCCCTTTGGTGAGGTCAGCTTCTTCCACCTCCACCTGTGAAAAAAAGGCTTCTTCCACCTCATCTCCAAGAAGCAAGCAACTTTCCCATCGCAGCCTGTGGCATCTGCTGCTCGCCGACCGGCCTCCACACCCAGCCAGCACGCTCCGCCCGGCAACCGTCTCCAAACGCCGCAAGCTCAAGGTATGTATCAGCTGCGCCCAATCCTCTTCTCTCAAAATCGATTCATTTTCTCTGCTGGAAGGAGAAGGAGAAGAGGATGGATCTCATCGTGCATTCTAGCTGCTGCATCATGGTACTAGTAGTTGGTCTCCGTTGCATTTATTAATCTTTGAATTTTGTTGTGTTCCACACCTAGTGTTGCTTAAGATAATAAAATGATCAACCAGTGGCTGTTGAGATTTGTCTCGAATGGAATGGTTACTGGCGTAGTACTGGAGTTGTAGTATAATCATTAGCTGAAAGATATGATGTTCCTTTGTGTTTCCTGTTGTGATTGCTGATCAGAGGTCATTTTTTTTGCGGGTATGATCAGAGGTCATATATTTGGGCCATTTCATGTTGTGTTCTTCTTACTGTTGGGAAATACACAGTACATACCATCTTAGCATGTTGATCTTGTTGTTACATATGTGCAATATTTTATCTAAAGACCTGCTCTATAATATATCACGCCATTCAACTTTATTTTTCACACTCTTCTTGTTGATTGTCTCTGTATTCTATAATTAATCTTGAATGTTAAACATGCAGATGCCAAGCCAGGAGCAAGAGCAGCAAGATGACCACACCATCGGAGGAGAAGGAGAAAGGCAGAGTGGACGGCGTCGAGGTCCCGGTCACAAGTTGAAAAAGTTCTCTCCAGTTTCAAGGCACCATCTGGTGGTTGCTCTGATGTCAAGGTCCCGGGCAGCACGGGCTTCTCCGGCTGCAAAGCAAAGATCTCCGACAGCACGGGCATCTCCGGCTGCAACGCAAACTTCTCCGACAGCGACGCCACAAACTGCTGCAATTCTAGAGTCATATCGAACACCCACGTTTATCGACAACGACTATGTCACACATTCTGGTGAGGTTAACACCAAAGCTAGATAATGTTTAAGACTAGTTTTTCTTCTCTGATAATGATATTGTGTCGATGTGACAGCATGTTTAGGATTCCCTTATATCCACTTTGCAGTTTGTGACTTATTTCAGAAGTTTGTTGATCTAATGCAATCTGCAGCTAGTTGATCTAATGCAACTTTCAATGTATTCCAGACCATGTGGATGTTGAGCATGGAGATGATGATCACATTGGACAATGCATCAGCTAATGATTCAATGGTGTTTGAGTTGAAGCGGAATTTGGTGGACAAGATGGCTCTTCCAGTGAGTGGAGAGTTGCTACACAATACAAGGATGTCATAAATCTCATTGTCAAGGATGGTTTAGACTATGTGGAATAAATTGTCAAAAACATTCGGGAGAGTGTCAAATATATCAGATCGTCCCAAGGCCGGAAGAAAAAGTTCAAAGATGTGATTGCCAAAGCTGGCCTCTCTGTTGGTAAGTGGCCCACTATGGATACTCCTACTCATTGGAATTCAACCTACTTGATGATTGAGAAGGCCATGGAGTATAGTAAAGCATTTGATTTATTGGCCAAGCAAGATTTGAATTACACATATGCTCCATCTGTGAAGGATTGGGAAAAGGCGACAATTCTTTGCAAGGTGTTGAAGGTATTTTATGATGCAACCATGATAATTTCTGGTACCTCATACCCTACATCAAACCTTTATTTCCATGAGATGTGGAAAATAAGACACACTCTGCAAAAGGAAGCATCTAATCCTGATCTTGGACCGATGGTGGATGCCATGAAAGAGAAGTTCAATAATTACTAGTTGAGCTCCTATAAGACCCTTGCAATTCCGGTTATACTTGACCCACGCTTCAAGCTTAAATATGTGGAGTTTCGTCTCAACCAGTCCTTCTGAATGATCCTCAACAACGGATCAACAGAGTGAAAAAACTATTCAGGAGCCTCTTTGATGAATATTATTCTAAACTCAATAATGGCAACACCAACTTATCACAACAAACAGGTCAGGATCATAGTCAAATGGTCACAACAGATGATGATATGTTTGATGACTGGGATAACCACCTTTATAGCGAGCAGCAAGGTCAAGTACCGGAACTTGATAGATACTTGAATGAGTGCCCAATTTCAAGATCCGGGGAATTTGATATCCTAAAATGGGGGAGCGTCAATTCTACAACCTATCCTATACTTTGTGCCATTGCACGTGTTGTGCTAGCTATGCCTGCATCTACGGTTGCGTCGGAATCTGCTTTCAGCATGGCAGGAAGAACCGTGAATGACTTCCGTAGCAGGTTGAGCGTTGAGGCCCTTATCTGTACGCAGGATTGATATCGAGGATCTTGTAAGCTAACCCACTCAGCTTCATTGTTTGATGTAATGGGAATTATTTGAAACTAATAGTTTTGAGTTTTGTATTTCAGCTACAAGCCGGCGAATGGGCGCAATCACCGAGCTAGTTGACCTACGAGATACTGAGATTGAATCTCCCTTGGCGTAGGTATTGTGCTTTTCTTGTTCTTGTAGTTGTAGTTATTTACTGACTAGAGGGTTCCTTTGCAACCTGTACTGCCCTGTAATGCAACTTGTACTGCCCTGTAATGCCTCTGTTATGCCCATGTCTTCTCTTCTTTACAGAACAAGTAACATCCAAATCTGAGTGAAATTTCAAGGCCGGCATTATTTTTTCTTGCTGTGATTGTGAAGACGCCAAGAAACCACTTTGAGATCAGTTTGGTTTGAAGGGATTGTTGAGTATCTCCGAAGGTTATGCGAGGCATCATTTGTTATGTCGTCGTCCACCTACTGGTTAACACAGGGGCAGTTGATATTTACCGTCAGTTGATGTTTACCTCTTGAATTGTAATCTGTAGCAAATACGTTTCTGTTGGTGTTTACTGTCTGAAGATGCCAAGAAGTGATTTGTTCAGCTGAACAATATTTTGTAAAGATACCCTTATTCTGTACTGCAGTTTAAGCTACCCTTGATCATGCATGCTCTTGTACTGCTGCTGTTGTAAAAGGTACAACTGAAATGTACAGCAGAATTGCTGTTGTCGTACTGCTATGGAAGTCCAGCGTACACGTGAACCTAGGACAGCAGGTGCGGGCCGAACCTTACCCTGCTATTTCTTGCATAGGATCGGTGGTCCAACGCCCACTAGGCCACGGTCTGCAATTTGGGGCACTTTCACAGGGGCACTTTCAAAATGTGCCTCAATAGTTAATAATTTGGGGCACTTTGAATAAAATGCCCCAAATTCATATAGAATTTGAGGCACTTTGACAAACTGCCTCTATTTGTATAAGCTATAGAGGCACTTTTTCAAAGTGCCACAATAGGTTATTAGATATTGAGGCACTTTAAGAAAGTGCCCCAATAGGTCATTAGCTATTGGGGCACTTTGAAAAAGTGCCCCGATAGGTTATTAGCTATTGGGGCACTTTCTCAAAGTGCCCCAATAGATCATTAGCTATTAAGACATGAATAGCAACATGGTAACTACCCCGTGCGTTTGTCCGGCCGTGACCAGGTTTCACGGCTCGCAGGTGACTTGTTCGTCACAGAAGACCCAAGCTCTGTAAATGTGATGATCGCTAGCTTGTGTGTGTGGCTGCTTAAATGCTTAATAACTTTTACATACATGATACACAAATGTCCGTGGAAAAAAGTACTACACGTCTGTACTTCAGGTATAGCATAGCCACTTGGATTTTTGTTAAGGAAGGCGCTTTGATTCATGATGAGCCTTTTCACCATAATTGAGCTCTTTAAAACAACTTATCTCAGGTCATTTTCACAATTCAATGCAACTAAGAAACTCAAAGTGCAAGTGCGTCGTCGGACTCGTCGCGATCTCCAATAGCAGCTCCGCAGCTCGCCGTGACCTCTAGCAGCAACATGGACTCTGCATGGATGTGCAAAATCAAGACGAATCTATGCAAAATCAGGATGAACCTATTGCCTTCACCAGTACTCTAGAACATGTAACTAGTGGTACCAGAGACATGTACTCTAGAACGTGAATAACTTAGGCTAAACTGGAGCATGTAGTGCAAAAAATATGAATAACTTAGTCTAAACTGGAAATTGTATGGCATCTGGGCATGTATGGCATCATTGAGATTTTTCTCATGACCAATGAGTTGACAACTTTACAAATACAATGGACATCAGCATGATACTGATCCTAACTATACAAGTACAAGGACAACAAGGCATCATAATTCTAGTACAAAGCACTGGATTTAAAATGCTCTCCGTACTTTAAGTTCTGAACAAGCAAACTCACTGACAACATGTTTAAATTTACAACATAAGAATTGTATTAATCCTACATCAAACTCACTGACAACATGTTTAAATTTAACAATATTACAACATGGAGTAAGCAAGCATGTAGTACTCCAAATGTGGATGTATTACTCCTACTGCTAATTCACTTGAACTTGCATAAATCTGAATTTTACTCCCCTTGGTAAAGATGGTGGTTAATTTGGCCGGTCCAAGTGGCCTAGCAGGCCGGCCCAAAAGGTACATCTGGACCAGGTCGACTAGACCTAGCCCGACCCACACCCTCTCTCGACTCTCACATCTCTCTCCGTACGACTCCATCCCCGGCTCGCTGCCCCGGCCACCGCTCGCCGCTCCTGCTTGCCGCCTCGGCCACCGCTCACCGTATCCGGCGCTTACGCCCGCTAGCCGAGCTCCGCCACCTTCTCCTCTTCTAGTTCCCTGCCGCCTCGATGCTCCTCCGTGTCCGCGCGCACTCATGGGAAACCCTAGCCGCCTCCCCTGCCGGTCACCCCGGCCATCGCCGGTGGCTCCCAGCGTTTCCACCTGTCGGCGTGGCTCCGCCACGATCTCCTCCGCCAAATCCTCGCCGCCGCAAGGCCACCATGCCTGCTACGCGCCCCTGCGGCAAACCCTAGCCGTGGGTTCCGGCTCGGGCTGCATGTGCTGCTCCGCACACCAGCGCTTCTGGCTGCATCCTCAACGCCCACGACCTCCTCCTCGACATCCCGACGGTCTCGACTTCCAACTCGAGCCCCTACTCGACCTAGCTCTCCCGGCCTCTCCACGGTGGTGTCGTGTTGCGGTGCTGCTGCTGCTCCACTACTACCTCGCCTACCTCCACGACGACGACCTCAGTTCCCGCTGCTGCTGGACGGCGGTTGGTGTCCGACGGCGCCGCCCAATAATGTTGCTGGATCGCTTCGTCAGGCTTTGGTAAGATCGCTTCGATCCTTTTTGTTGTATAATTATGAGGGGTCATGTGGGATTTCTGCCCCCTTGTTTGCACCGAAAAATTTGCAATCTCCCAGAGCAGGATTCAGTTGTCTGTATGTACACTATGCTTTTAGATGATCTGCTTGTGACTTGGTCAGTTCTGTTTTGGGAGAAATAGTTCCCTGATGTGTTTTTGTTTTAAGCATGGTCCTAGCAGATTTCAATCTAGATGTTATTTGGTGGTATATTGAGTAGTTCATCTATAGTGATGGGCTTAATGATAGCTGGTTTAATCAAGTGTTGAACATATATCAAATAATTGAGGTACTGTTCAAGAACAATTGTCTACTGCTGTTATTTTAGTTCATTGCATCTATATAGAGTGATATGCTTGAGATACATTCTGTTATTCCTCCATATTGCCCCCACCGTGTTTTGAATTTCTGTCCTCATGCTTGCTGAAATACCTAACTGTTTTCCTGTATGTGATATTTCACATATTGCCAATTGGCAATTGATCCCAATGTCCTTTGAATGTAGAATCCTTGTCGATATAGTCTTCTGCATTTAATTCTAATAATATAGTCTTCTACATTTAATCCTTGTCGATACTGTCTAAGGTGATATTGTGTTATAAGAAATAGAAATTACACAATCCAAGAATTAGATACTTAATAAACCATTTTTTATGTTTACCTTTTGCTTTCTGAAGGACATACATGTAGCTGATATATTTGTTAACTTTGTTGCAGGGTTGCCGTTTAACTGATAGGAAGAGTTATGGTTGGGATCTTCAAGAAAGGCATTCCGTCGCTGTGCGCTCGTGATGCTCATCGACTCCGTCCTCGTCTGGCTTCGACTTTCACTTTCCAATCTAATCATAAGTGCATTTCCATTTACTAAATCAAGTTCAAAGGAAACCTGATCCAAACCTTGAGTTGTGGGACCTGCTGTAAGACAGTATAGACACATAAAAGGGGTGTTTAATTTTTATATCTCGAAACACCACCCTCTGCGTTTGACCATTGATATAGATTCAGGGGTGTTTGTACTGAAGAAATTTGATAGTGTAAAGATATTTCTTCCACCACTTAGTTCTATGTTGTTAGGGACAAGTTCTGCATCTGCTCCTTGAGAATCACTTTTGTACCTAGTCATGGTAACCAAAGAACAATGAAGATCAAAATTGCTTGAAGAGTTTCTGTTGTCAGGCAACGTAGTAGATATTCCTCTAAAAATTGATGTTGTTTGCCATTAAAGGTTGAATTAGTGGCATAATGTTCCTCTAGGAAATATATTAAAGGTTGTCAGTCAAAGCATTGATTATATCTGTGTTGAATTAGAGACATCACCTGACTCTTGATGTCATTGCCTATTTTTTTTGAAGAAAGCAAGAATTAGGGAATAATTCAGTGGTTGCATAATGTATGCCATGAATTCCAATGGAAGATTTATAGTATGCGCAAACTGTATGCCGTCCTTGTTCTGGATCTGACTAGAACCCTGGTTTTGACTGCAGGAGGGCTAGCTGGAGGCGCAAGAGAAGGATGTGGAGCCGGCTTTGGGAAAGCTGGTCGTCCCGCTCGAGCGCATTGTCGACATGCTCGACGTCGTCTTGAACATCGGCGGCCACCTCAAGGTTGTCAAGGACTCCGCCGACCTCAAGGCTATGAGAGTTAATTTGCCACAACTTATGAAGAATTACCCATTTAAATTTGGTACGTGTAGTTATGTCAAATGAATCTCAGTTCACAAAATATATAATTACTTGCAGCTATATCCTCATACATTCCATTTATTTTATGCATTGTAGATTATATCATGTAATAAAAAAGCCTTTGTTACATTAGATATTTTGGGTCTCATTTCATTGGCATAAATGATGGAAATGCAGCTTCAACGAGGGCATATGTCCGGTCTTCTTATAGCTCTTGACACGAATCTTGTGCTTTGGTTATCTTCTGAGTATGAACCTTTAAACGAGGGCATTTCTATGCTTGCAGCCTTTGTGTGCTGATGTTTCATTCGCTCATATGTGGAGTTTGCACGTCTGTATTTTGCTTCTTTCTTAGTTTCCTGCTAACACATTCGTTCCGAGGGGGATTGTGTGAATTGTGTGCATGTCTGGCTTTATTTGAAATACATGCCTGCACTTTTTATGGTTTATACCAAATTTTCTTAACTCTCCACTTTGTGTTTTAACCCCTCTCTTTAGGTTTTATGAGTAAGACCTTACAGGCCGGTTATTTTGTATATACACCATTGCTTTGCTGCAGCCATTCATTTCTCAAAATTAAATAAAAATGCATGTGCTATAGATATCTATCTATAGCTGTATGTGCAAGGATACTCATTTTAAACATTAATCTGACAATGAAACTGATGTGCTTTCAAAGGGTTTTCGGTGTGTTGTTTCACCAAAGGTTTCCACTTCGAATTTTAATTTTGCAATGAAGCTGAAATACTCCAATGAGATTTAGGTGTGTATTCACCAAAACAGTCTGGGCATCCAACTTAAGTTTCTCTTCTTAATTGTCGATGTACCTCCATATTTTTCATAATGAGAACTATTGATCAGCACTTTTGCTTATATTTAGGTGTACTGATTACAAAATTGATTCTTTGGCTTTTATGGTTCTCTATCCTTTTTGAGGGTTTTTCATGTTTAATGGCATGGAAATTAGAAACGAGATCTGGTCTGAATGTCTAAAAGTGGGGCCATTGTAGAGAACAAACCAAAACAGTTGTGGGGGCTGCCGTTGCCATGTGCTTTCGCTGACATATTTATGTGACTTTCTTAATTCCTTTTCTACTTACCTTCCGATTGATCACTGATCTGTTATTTCTAATGGTTGTTTACGTTTTAGGTTTCAGCGCAGGAACAATGAGCTCAGAGCTGACAATGCCTCCTCCATTTAAAGGTTATAAGTTCAGTTTTCTCCTTTGTGTTATGTATGTGTAACAAAAAGAATGCTTGACCTTTGTATTTCTTTCTATTTGCATTGTTCCATCTCATTGCTTGTGTTATCCCGTAAGAAAACGAGATGCATGCAACAATCCTGGCTAGACTAACGAATTATTTCAAAGATATGCTTGAGATGCAATTTAAGGAAATAGTTGCCTTTTGGTCTTTGTGTTTTTATCATAGGACTATTGAACCATTTACTTGACCAAAAAAAAATCGCAACTATCATTGCTCTGAGTGATAGAAATATATATCTCTTTCTAGCCTAGAAGCTATCCTGGCCATGTACATATTGTTTTGTATTTGCACTGATATATGCTATTATTGGTTCTCTGAGTGCGTATTTGCACTGATATCTAGCCTAGAAGATATCTTTATCAGCTATCAGTTCCTTTTATACATTTGATTACTGCAAAACTAGACAGTTAAGTCTTATGTAACAGAGAAAATGACTAAAGATTCAGGAGAGTGTAAATATAGATGTTAAAGTAAACTAAATAGTCTCTGGTCATTTGTTACTGCATATATTCTATGGTACTGCAGGGCAAAGAAATAGTGTCTGCCCAGCTGATCAAATATAGTTTTTTAACACAATTATGTCTGTGATATATGGTCTCACTTAAAAATAATATTACCCCATGTGATCAAGTTCCATTCCAATAACCCATAGCTATTATGATGTGCATCAATGTTGTTTTCGCATAGATCTCCTAACAGGACATGTGGCTCATGGGAGCAGCAGCCACCTCATCTGTTTTCACAACTGAGCATTGTTATGTTCTTAGCTAGTTTCGGTCATGGGAGCAGCAGCCACCTCATCTATTTGTGTGTATGTGTGTGTGTGTGTTTTGCAGGGGACAATGCCTCCCCCCAGAGCCCCCATCGGCGTCTCCCCAAACCTGCCGCTGCTGCCGGCCACCTCGACACTGAGACCATCTAGTGGCGAGCGGTGTCCTGCTTGGCTGTGGACGAAAAATCACTTCCAGCACTAGGATGGGCCGACATCACCACCAAGTACGGAGTCAACAGGTAACCTCAATCTCTCCAACCCTGCTGCTTTCCCCCATGTATGTATCTTTGGTTGCTGCACATGGTACATCATCTGCTCTGTGTTCTGTCTATAGTAACTGCAAATGATTCCCTGCACTTCGTATTTGTATATTTAATATCCTTGGTAGGACTGTAGCCTGTTGGATTGTAGGGACATATGAGACAAGTAGCTTTCGTACTCATTTTGTGTATTACAACTACGATTAGTCAACAAGATAATATATCTTATGTCGGATCACATGCAAAACAAATATAAGTGAACAACCTAATTTATTGGTTCTTCCATTGACATCATTTGCAGTACTCAGGTGAAGAATATTTCGATGGAAATATTTGACAAGTTTCCCTCTAGAGGGGACTCTAATGAAAAGATCAGCCGGAAGAACAAGTTACCCGAAAAGGTCTGAGGCGGCTTTTGTTAATACTTATCTCATCTGTACATATGTGTAGTTTGGCCTAGTTTTTACCTCTGGCTCTGTATATGTGAAATTTCATTGCTTCATGGTTCATGCTTATATAGAATCTGTATGTAATGATGGAACATTTGTAGAATATGTGAATATGAAATCTGAAACATGTATGCAGTAAGGAGATATTTGTGTAATATGTAAATATCATTGGATTATATGTATAATGTACTGTTTTGAGCTCCTAATTTTGGGCACTTTCTCAAAGTGCCTCAAACAAAATTTGGAGGCACTTTGAGGAAGTGCCTCTAAAAGTTTTTGGGGCAGTTCCTCAAAGTGCCTCTAAAAATTTTTAGAGGCACTTTCTCAAAGTGCCACTAATTGGTTTTAGGGGCACTTTCACAAAGTGCCTCAATAGGTAATGACCTATTGGGGCACTTTGGAGAAGTGCCACAAAAACTTTTAGTGGCACAAGCAAAGGTGGCACTTCTCAAAGTGCCACAATAGGTCATTAGTGGCACTTAGACCCCATTTAGTGGCACTTTGAAGTGCCTCTATATATCAGCCATGTTGTAGTGAGTCTACAATTAATGAACATGGTAGTACAAATAATTCGACGTGAAATCATCTCCGTGTGCACGTCTATCACCGGCCGGCACCGAATACCCGGGCAGGCAGGCCCAGCTGCTAGCGTAGTACACGGCACAACTGCATTATTTGTCCTGGCAAAGTTAAGCCTGTACACGTATACACGAACGCCGTCACGTCGCCGTCGTCATCCGTAATCATACGTTGATCCAACAACCTTAAAAGGACCCTTTCGTTTCCTTTCGCCTAGACCAAATTAATTCTCCCCCTTTTAATTCCTTCCTCGCGCAAGCAGCGCATAGATTGACCCGACACCGGCCAACAGAAGAAAAGATAGATGAGCATGCATGTGTCCCATAGTACGTACGTCGATGTACGCAGACGCAGTAAGCAAGGTTTTTTTTTTCGTGTGGTAAAACAGTACAGGCAAGGTTATTCAGCGACGTCTAACCCACCCACATTCAGTTTTTATCGATCATTGAAGGGACGAACAATTGTAATCTTACATCACAAATTATGACAAGGATCGTTTTGGTCCTCATGATGATAGTCGGGTTTTCCTTGACGAACATGATATTCCGCAAGTCTCCGCCGATGATAACGTGACATAAACCTCTAAATTTATAGCGGAAGAAGTAAAAATGACAGTTTTCCAAATGGAATTGAACAAAACACCAAGTCCTTCTGACTTCTGGAGTGATTACCTTGCTACCAAGGAGACCCGAGGCGACAAAGATTCAACAATATACGCCCATATGTCTTCCGAATGAAAGTCAGTATGACTAGATTAAATGATATTGCTCTACAAGTCATTCAGCTCTCTCAATGAACATTTTTATTTGACCATTATATAATGGAAGGTGTCGGCACGTTTTGAGCAAATCATGGGTTACATAGTAAAAATCTAGATGAGTTCATATCTTGAATTGAATTTACGAAGGCTTATGATCGATAAGGTTTGATATCATTTTTTACTATAAGCTCTTCGAATAAAAAGCTTTACGCCCTTATGGAGAGAAGGTATATTGAATGTTGTGCAGAAAGGAAGAGTTGCGATGAAAGTTAATGATAATATAAGTTAATATTTAAAGTCAAAAAAGGGGGTTCGTTAGGACGTTTCTTTTGTCACCAATGCTTTTAGACATTTTTTTACATTAAAAGGTGGGGCAAAATCCCTAACGATATTTTATTATAAGAACACACACATCATAGTTAGAGGGAAAGTGAAAGAATAGATGTTGCCAGTCTTCAGCAGTATGCAGAGGACATAGTACACAATTATAAACCTCACTAACATTCTAATGGTTTTGTTCTTAGCATGTCTCTAGTATTTATAATATATCTAACCAAAAGCCAGACAAAAACTTTAGTCCTTAACAAGCACTTCCTCTTCCAAATCTAGGATTAGGCCTTAATACATGAAATATGTCTAAATTCATGTTGATATCAAAGACTTGTAGTGTAACTGCCCCCTTCCAGGTTGTGCTCTAGAAATCCTTCACCAGGGGGGTAATCTGCACTGATGTAATGAAGTATTCCAACTGTGAGAATTCTTCATATGCCATCTGAGAGAGAGGCATATGGAACAACTCAATTCTGCCAAGGACTTGCATCACCGCAGACTGATGGCGTTGCTGACAACGGCTATTGATTATGGTTTGTCCATTTGGAAATATGGGAATGATATTACCCTCCTTATGGACCATGACTTAGAGAAGGCTATAACCCTAAAACTTAGTTTGCATGTATTTGAACAACTTTCTGGCTAAAATAGATATTAATGATATTGGGCTATATTGTTTCGAGGTTGCCAAATAGCCAGAAGATACTTATGCTCAACTTTTTGGTTGTGGTGTAGCATATTTTGTGTCTAAGTATCTTGGCATTTTGATTCACTTTAGGAAACTTCAAAATCAAGATTGAAAGGCTATTGAGGATAGGTTTGAGAAAAGGTTGACTATCTGAAGAACACAAATGTTTTCATATGGTGGGTGTTTAACACTCATCAATTTTGTCCTAAGTATCAACCACCCTGCCCCAATTTTATGTTGTCCTTTTTAATATATCGCTAAGGGTCTGTGCAAATGACAGGATTTTTTATAATTCCAAAATTTCTGGCAATCTAATCAACAAAACAATAAGCATAGACTTTCTAAATGGTGTATTCTTTGGGGGTGTTTGTTTGGGCTTTGGCTTTGGCTTTTGGCCAAAGGCCAAAAGCCAAAAAGCACCTAAATAGGTGCTTTTTGGCTTTTGAGTTTTGGAAGCCAAAAGCATTGGATTAAAGCTTCTGGCTTCCAAAACTCAAAAGCCAAAAAGCACCTATTTAGGTGCTTTTTGGCTTTTGACCTTTGGCCAAAAGCCAAAGCCAAAGCCCAAACAAACACCCCCTTTGTATGCCAAAATATCATGGGGTTTAGATATATGCGCCCTTGATAATAAAAATAAATGCCTCCTTAGTAAATGGCTTTTAATACTATTGACGAAGGATGGTGTTTGGTAGTTGTTACTTCGTAACAAATGTAAGGGTAATAAATTTCTATCTTCCAGCACGCCTAAGCCGAGAGATTTGCTTTTGTAAAGGTTTAATGTGGATTAAGGAACTTCTTTCTATCTGGATTTTTAGGGTTGAGATTGGTGAGAGCACTCATTTCTGGGAAGATAAGTGGTTAGTCGATGCTAAGCTTTGTGACCGATATCCTTGACTCTTTAACATTATACGGAACAAACATGCCACTATTGCTTCGGTTCTACTAACAATGCCTTCTAAATTTGAGATCAGTCGCACTCTTGTTGGCCATCACATGCATGATTGGCATGTCATAGTTACAAGGTGGAAAATGTTACACTTCCATTGGACGACGATGTTTTTATAGGTTAAGTAGTATGTATTCTTATTTATTTGATGCCAGAGTATGTTTTCGGTCCAAAAAGTTATAAAAAGTTGAAGTTCCACTAAAAATTAAGCCTTTCCATTGGTTAACATGTTGTGGTGTCATTCTTATAAAAGGTACTCTAGCTAAGTAGAACTGGCAGGAGATACATGATGTAGCTTTTATTTTCCGCGTTAGACAATACAATATTTATTTTTTATCTATCTAATGACCAGTGTATCGTGGCGCGTAATTTATTATGGTTTTAGTCTAACCCTCCTAGAAACAGGTCACACTTCTTGGATCTCGGTTACGTGGGGTATCAGGGGTTGATACGTACTGAACATTCTCTTGTTTCTCTGGGGATCGCAACTTTATTTTTTATATGGCTCCCCCTAACGATTTAGGTTTTGATAAAAAAGAATGGTATGCTTTTCACAGGTGTTCTTACGTATCAACTAGTTGCAATCACGGGTTATCCTAAAACATACACAATATCACGAAAGGACAAAAATGGCGCCAAGCAGCTGGATTTGCTTACCACGGAGTTTATGTCCGGGTTTGGACAGCGTGCGATGCATAAGCTTCCGAGCCCGTGATGTATCATTTGGCATATTTATCCTTTTGTTTAAGTAGGCTGATATTGGTTTTATGTGTGGTCTGTCACACTTCTGATTATGCTGATTTTCATATATGTGTGGCCGTTACACTTTTTTTAATTAGAACACCTTTTATCTTGAGTGTTGCCTTGTAATAAACTATATGTTAGTTAAAAAAAGCTATATGTTATATGCAATTATCGATGCATGGTCCGGGAGTAATGCTTCCAATTTTTTTAAAAAAAATTAGGAATACATGCACCGATGATGGACCCGTGCGCGAGGATATCCTAGAGGAAACCCAAGAAACTGATAAGGAGTCTGAAAAGGAGAACCATATCGGTCGCGTGCCACGTACTAGTTCTTCCACGCCATGACTTGCTGGGGATGGAATGCGCTAGCTTGCGAGGCTGTGCCTCCTCCCCGATGCATCGATCGTCAGGCGCAGTAGTTCTTTGTGGCACAAGCATGGCTGCAACATGTCGATCGATCGGTAGCGTTCGAATCTTCCACATAGGCTTAGGCAGGCAGGCTACGTACAGTTATCCCACCACACGGGCCGGGCGCCTCGATCGGGAGATTGATACCGAGACAGCGACGGAGCCGGCGGCCGGGCGGGCCGCCGCTCGTCAGTTAAGTGGAGCAGTGCAGCCTAGCTAAGCTATAGCGCTCGCCCCACCTCCACTACAGTTCCCTGACACGACAGGGATATATCGACTTGTCTCTCCTCCGCTGCCTTGCTTCCTCCCCTCGTCCCGCTATAAAAACTACGCCCGATCCATCCGACTCATCCAGCCAGTCCACACTCTCTGATTGTTCATAGCTCTTGCTTCTTCAAACTCTCCCTGACAGCGTTGTTAAGAGCCTCTGGCTGCCGGCCGGCCAAAAGGATCTGATCAGGCGGCGGTTGCTTGAGACCGGGAGGATGGGGCTGAGGGAGGTCGAGTCCACATTGCCGCCGGGGTTCAGGTTCTACCCCAGCGACCAGGAGCTGGTCTGCCACTACCTCCACAAGAAGGTGGCCAACGAGCGCGCCTCGCAGGGGACGCTCGTCGAGGTCGACCTCCACGCGCGCGAGCCATGGGAGCTTCCCGGTGAGTCCCTCAGCCCTCAGCTGCTATTGCTAGCTAGCTAGCTGTTCATGAGTTCATCTCACTCTCTTTCTGGATTCGATCGATTCTTCTCGTATATATATGCAGCACGCATATTCCAGAATTAGATCGATGCTAGCTGCTGTCCAAGGATAAGAATTCTTGTTTGTTACTACCAATCCAATTTCTTATGAGAAAGAAAAGCACGACCTTCTTCCATCCGGAGGACGGCTGAAATATATTAGCATGACCTATTATGTCCCCTTGAAGATACACAAATATATCGGTTCCTCCGCGGGTGGTAGCGCAGTAATGATACTGAACACGAAAAGGATTCCCTGATCGAGCATGGTCCTGTCTATATTTGTGTTCCGTTTACTACGAGTAGTTGCTAAATCCGCTAGAGTTAATTACTGTCCCAATAAGCTCATCATTCAAGTTTGGAACAACGTACGCACAATAAATAATCGATCACCTCCAATTAATAATGCCTCAACCGATCGACCGGAACGCGAAGTGTGTTGTACTCGTGAACATCTTGATGACGTCCCTCCGTCCTGTCCATTTCCTACCAACGTCACATGCGTAATAGTTACACTTGAGTTTTCCGTTTCCTCGTAGAAAAAAAGTACTCCTAGTTTCGTTTCCCGTTAACCAACTGAAACTTTTCCGGCCTCGTCATAAATATATAAAAGTAGTTTGGCTTTCCGGTAATCAACTGAATCTTTTTCTACGCGGGGGTCGATTTACACTACCATTCAGACAACGTAAACAAAGACAGTATATATCCAGGTGCAAACACAAAGGAGAAAAGGTTTATGAAGTGTGTTAGTAAAGACTCATTCGTGCATGTGTGCTCGATCGGTATGTACTGTTTTCACTAAGGCAGTTACTCTTTTGCTGTGGGTGCAGAGGTGGCGAAGCTGACGGCCAGCGAGTGGTACTTCTTCAGCTTCAGGGACCGGAAGTACGCGACGGGCTCGCGCACGAACCGCGCCACCAAGACCGGCTACTGGAAGGCCACCGGCAAGGACCGGGAGATCCGCAGCCCCGCCACGCGCGCCGTCGTCGGCATGAGGAAGACGCTGGTCTTCTACCAGGGCCGCGCCCCCAACGGCGGCAAGACCAGCTGGGTCATGCACGAGTTCCGCCTCGACTCGCCGCACCTGCCACCAAGGGTACGAACTAGTAGTAAACCATATATCATGATCTTGGCTGCTCTGTCCTTAGATCGGCGATGCTAATTTGGATTCATGCGCTGCATGGCACGACACTTCGATTCTGCAGGAGGACTGGGTGCTGTGCAGGGTGTTCCAGAAACCGAAAGGGGACGGCGAGCAAGACAACGGCCGCTCCTCCTCGCCGACCTTCGCCGGCTGCTCCTCACAGGCGGCGCTGGACCTGCCGGTGATGGACGCGAGCAGAGAGCAGATGTGCCCGGCCGTCGGCTTCGCGCCGCGGCAGGAGGAGATGACCTGTGGCTCGAACCCGCTTACGATGAACGCGACGATGTGGCAGCCATACAACTCGGTTCTTCTCGACCAGTTCCCGCAGGAAGAGATGGTGTGCAGCTCGCCGGCGATGATGGGGCTAGGAGCCAAAGGAGCAGTCGGAGACGAGTGCGGATTCTTCTTCGACTCGGCCGGCTTCGAGGACATGGCGAACCTTGGGGGCATGAGGTTCCCGCAAGGGTGGAGTTGATATGCCGGTCGTACGTACGCGCGGTGATCGTTAATATGGGTTCTCAAGGAAATTGGTGATTGGATTAATTAATTGTTTTCCTTTGGTACTGTAGGTATAGTGTGAGGTTTACTTAGATTGGTGAAATGTTCGAGTGTGTACGCGTGCCTGCATGAGATGGTTTCGGTTACCTTGAATGATTCCATGTATTGCAATCAAAATGTATAAATCAAACTCAGACAGTATGTAAATTAATACAGCTCAGTTCAGATTTCGGTATAAATGAAATATGCTTCTATACGTATACGTCCGAAGAAACTGATTATTCCTGCCAAAGATACGTACCTTCTGTTTTTTTTTTTCAAACTGAATATACTCTTCTCCATGACTATATCTTGATTTTGATAATCCTTGGCCGAATGAGAATTTCTAAATTCTTAGTCCACATGAAGAACCATTGATTTAATATTGAGATCCGCTTAAGTTTAACATCTATTTGATGTTTGAAATCTGAGAAAAAAACAATATTTGTTTCACTATACGAACAAAATATACAAGTACGGTGAACAATTATAGATATATATGTATGAGCAAAATTGTAAGATGGACCGAGACTCTCGGTTGACTGAAGCAATACTATGTTCTTTTGTACTTGCTAACACGAAAAAAAAATGGTGAGTACTTTTTAGATTTGTATGAGTAAATTTATAAAATCGACTGATAATTAACTCTCAGGTAGCTCAAACATAAACGCACCATATCCTATTTATTTCCATGCATACTACTAGTATATGCTAACTCAGCCGCCATGTGCGAGGTGCCGAGGTTATCAACATTTCTTTTTTTACTTCAAGTTCGCTGATATCAGTGCATGCGCAAGCATTACAAAATTAGTGCGAGCGTGGATGATATATGCAGTCCAGATTGCATAATGCCGTACCTTCTTTATACACAAAATTAAAAGAGCTTGGTCTGCTGGTATGGTATACATATGCATGTTCTCTTTTACACCCCGTCCACTTCAAAGCTCGAGCATTTCGGAAGTTAGCGACATCGCTCGTTGCAAGGGTATCTATATGTGGCGTCAGGTTGATCCGCGTCATGTGAGCGCAACGGCCAATAAGGGTACTGTTTCTTGCAGCTCCCAGATAAGCTCCAAATCAAGCTTGGATTTTGCAGAGACAAACACGTATGTCAAGTGAGAATCAATCTGCTGGCCCGCAAGTAGCTAGCTAGCTTCGTTCTGTAATCGATCTCGTTCCCATGGAAACTGCCATCGATCGATCTGCCGCGGTCCTCATCATCAGGCCAAACTGCCAGCAATCATGCAGCAGAGAATCTTGTGTATTTTCCATGTACATGCAGAGCCAATATGCCTTCATAATTCTCTCGGCAGGTTGTCATCCAAGACCGTAGAGGCCAAGACGCCAATTTGGCGTCACGTATACCTGTGGTCACCGATAGGAAACTAGGAAAGAAATCGTGTATAGCGCAGGACACATGTACGCAGTAGCGTATGTGCCTTTCCAGGTGCAAGTACGTCCTCTCCAACCTCTATACACTTTATCGGGTCGTCCAATCGTCCTTGTGCCCTCAAGGTACAAAGGATGAAAATTCCTCCTGGCCAACAAACCGTAGTACTACATAAAGCACGTCAATTTATACGCGCGCATGTCTTTACAGAGTGAATAAAGTTGTCACTACCGGGAAAGGCTACCTTGTCAAGTTTTTGTTTCTCGAAAAGAGGAATATTTATACCCCAGGCTCTCTGCACACGGACATTTTTATTAAAAAATCATATTTAAAATGTATTACAAATCACAGATCACATAAACTCGATATATGAATCAATCCTCCAATAAAGCATGCATAAAAAGACTAGATCAAAGTCTACTAGCACGTCTCCCGATGGAAGGTACTCTAAGCGACCATGATCACCCGTGTGCACTCAAAAGTCAAAAAATTCCGCTAATATGGTGGGAAAAGATAGGCCCAAAGCATAATCCAACGCGTGGCCATATGAAAAATCTGCAATTTTCTTTGAATCTTTTGACTTGTTATAAACCAAAATATTTCTGCAATTCCATACCAACAAACAAATCGGAAACCCCAAAATGTATTATAGTCTTATTTTTTCCGATTCCATTCAACCAATTGACGAACATGTTCGTAATATTGGTAGGTGGAGGACAAGAAGTAGATTAAAAATATGCGTCAAGCAAGTCTAGCAAACAGACATGCAAGAAAGTCCTCGTGTGACCATGACACTGTCTTCTGAGCCAAATTAGTTTTGATAAGTAAAACCTTTCTACAAAGGACCCACTTCAAATAAAACATTTTAAGTGTAATTTTCATTTTCCATAAATATTTATGGAAAAACTTCGTGTGAACATTTATAAAGTCCTCGTACATTGATTTGACATTAAAAATATCAAAACCCGTTAGCTTCCACACAAAACTACCAAGTTCACCAGATAAATAGTATACCATAAACTGTTGGCATAAGTGAAGCCAAGCATACCACTTATTACTCGTCAAGGCTCTTCTAAATTAAATATTTGGTGGAAAGTGAGAAAGAACATTAGACATCAAAACATTTTTTGGTTCGCAATATCAAATATGATGTATACTCTTGGGGTAGTGACATATCCCCTTACCAAATATCCTTCGAGAACCTAGTACTCGACCTATCCCCAAATTTTAAGAAATTTATATTTTAAAAACTTATCTTTAGCACGCATAAGTCCCTTTTAAAAAGGAGAACCCGATAGTTTTGCCTGCACCTGTGCAAGCGTTTTATTCTGGAGATATTTATTATGTAACAACTCACACTCCTGCTTCGTTTAATAGTTTAAAGAGTCATTTATTGAGATTTTTTTGTTCGAGTACCTCTATGCCTAAACCACCCTAATCTTTAGGTATACAAACTGTATTCAGAACCTCATAATGGCTCCCGAGCTCACATGCTCTTGCCTATATAAAAAAATAAAAAAATCATAGAACATTTCCAAAAAAATTGAAAAATATTGGTGACAGACATATACATTTTTTCCACATACATACCAAGTTTTGCGGTGAAATTACATTTATGTGCTCCGTGAAATAAAGATCAGTGGTCAAAATGGGATTTGAAAAGTATGTTTTTGAGAGCACTGTTTTTTTTTGCACAGAGCACCACACATGTCATTTCATCACAAAACTTGTCATCTATGTAGAAAACTTTTATATGTTCATCACCAATTTTTTCTAAATGTTTTGCTATTTTTTATTTTTTTTATTTAGGCCAGGATCATGTGAGCTCGGGAGCAGAACCACCACTTTGTCAGCCTATATTTACGCCTTTTCCCATCACTTTGCTAGAAAACTATGATATTTAAAAGTCGAGATGCTTCCTTACCCCTTTAGGTATTTCTAGAAATGATAACATAAACATCGCCAAGCTTGTGACAATGGAGTTGATGAGAACAAGTCTATTTCCATATGATTGTAACTTGCCATTCCAACATCCAAGTTTTCCTTTCAAGCGGATTTCAACAGGGTGCGACTCAGAATTAATTAACTGAGTGCTTTCAATACCCAAGATTTCCAAATTTTGATGTAATATTTATTCATGTTCTTGTCTTCTGCACTTTCTACTTTTGTGGGCTTTGGTGTTTTCTCTAATAACAGGGTGGTCATGGAAAAAAATCCAACAACTTCAGCTAGGTATGAAGCACAATAAAGGTGGCAGTAAGATGTCTGACTAGTTATGTGTGTAATTTTTTGTACCGAGCTATTGAAAAATTTCCATTTTTTAATACCACATACATTCTGAAATTTTATACTTTGGTTTCAAATATATTTTCTGCACATTTTCCGGTTTAACTTCCTGGAATTGTGTTAACTTCAGAAGATATCGGGTATATGAACCAAAAAAAAACTTGGAAAAGATAGAGATAGCATATCAAGGAGCGTGTGACGCTGTAGTGTGAGAGCGGCAAGAATGAAGCTTAGGTAGTTTAGGATATTCCAACTTCTATTCATTTATGCGAAATGAGATGTAATTTAGATCTCTTCCTATCATTTTGCGATACTATTTAACACTAATAATGGCATGCGGAAGAAGGAGGAGAAGAAGAGTGCATGAAAAATCGATGCACAATGTGCATGAGAATCCTAAGAATATTTTAGAGGCGATTCGTGTTAAACCCATTTGAAATATGTATGCACGTGCAGTATTCCCAGCAGCATAAAAAAGAAAACACTAACACACTGTTGGTTAATGTCCACAGCCGGCCCACCCCTTCGAGGCCGTACACGTCCCCGGCCAGCCCAGCCATACCCTTCGGCCCATTTAGGATATCGCCGTGGCAGACAGCAGGCCCTGCCGCGCATGGGCCCAATTTTGGTCGTGATGATCCGCGCGTACCTCTTGGCTTCCTTCCCCGTTCCTCCACGCGCCGCCGCATTCTCGTGATCGCGCCCGGCAGCGGCAGGTGTCGCATGGAGGCCGGCGGAGCACGGCGAGCCGTCCCCCACCACCACCACTCGTCGTGGTCGGGAGGGGCGCCGGCACGCTCGCTCTTTCGCTGGACCAGAAAAATGAGCCAACCAACAGCGGCGCGCGGCCCCTTGGCTCGTGCTAATCCTATTCCTGCGTACGAGTGGTCGGAGAGCCGGCCGGAGCCCACGGCGAGCGAACGTGGGGCATGCCAAGGAAAACAGTGGATCGCTCATACCCCCGGCCGACAGCAAGTACGGCGACCCACGCGCGACGGTGACCCCCACGCGCGCGCCGTCCCGGCCGATCGAGTCAAACGCGCAGGCGGCACCTTGTCAAGGGAAACCTGTCAAGCTTCATTCACAGGGCCTAGCTACAACGCGCGCGTACATACCTAGCAGGTAAATCGTCCGGCGCCCGATCGATCCTGTCAATTTGTCTGATTTGTCTTCCGAGATCCCGTAGTCAAAACTCGATCGTGTGAACTTACAACATATGATACCATGGTGAAATATATATGATGGCATTGTGAGAAACTCATTGGGTGACCGGTGCCATTCAGTTTCTTACACGAAGAGGGCGCATACGTACTGTGAGAAACTCGTTAGGTGTACAAAAAAAAAATCACCTAGGGAGACCTCTCACATTACATGAGTATTTAAGTTTATAACCTACACCGATAAACCTAACATACTACGTAGTGGTCAAATACTATAGTATTGTTAGAAATTCTTTGGGGGGATGTCAACCTGATTTTTTGCGAAGAAGAAGCATGACATTTTCCAAGATTGTCCAATGTTTTGTTGCAGTTCCCAATACGAAGAAACACTAGGTGATGCAACAACACATCTGTTTGATGGGTTGTATATAGAGTAACAATAGCTGGACATGGTGGGAGAAAAAAGACGGGAAAGATTTGAGATTGGGGGATAAAGAGAGAGAGGGTGAGCAAGAGCGAGAGTGCGGGAAAGATAGAGGGCGAGTGGAAAATGGAGGGAAAAGAATGGAGAATAAATAAAAGGAGAAAATAAAAATAATAAAGGTTTTGCCAAGCGCCTATTAATTATAGGCGGGAAAGTTCCGGTGCGGAAGAAATTAGCAGGGAGTAAAAAGGTTAAATAAATTTGTCGATTGTATTACTGGAGACTCTTGGTAAACATATAAAAATAGGCAATAAAAACTGACTGGAAAAAGGTCAACGCTTTGTCGATTTTCTGTTAGGGGACACCCGGTAAAGGGGAAGCGCCGTTTTCTTTCCATCAACCATGGCAGGCAGGCCATGTGTCTAGCGTATTTGTCGAGCACCTGACTCAGCCGTATGTTTCCTCATGTCATTGCCGAGTTTGAAACTTTACTCAATGTTGTTTTTATAATTTGTCGAGTGTATTTGTCAAGGCACTTGGCATAGAGCTTCTTTGTCTGGGGTCCAACGAAGAGCACTTGGAAAAGCCCAAGAGACTCGGCAACCGTCTTGTTTCTAATAGTGACGCATATACATATTGATGCAGTGTCTGGACATGGTTCGTCATACAAAAGAACACATACTCAACCAAGAATCATTAGTTTTTATTTCCGGTTTTGCGAGTCACAAACATGAGATGATTAATTCTTTTTTTTAGGAATTCTACTTTTTCTATGTGACATTTGTATATATTTTACCTTTAAGATATCCGAGATGAGTGAAGAACACAAGTGAGTATTATTCAATCAATCAAAATACAAGCGAGTATTATTAGTGAAGCCGGAGAGCATGCGATCATTAAATATTTTCACTGTATTAGTTTCATTCATATGCATTGTCACATCCATTTTCATCATTAAAGCTAGTTATTACTAAATAGTAGTATTACTAGCTTAAATCGATATTGATGGTACCAATGCAAAGTCATAACTCTAAATGTTAACCCATTGGTACCACTTTGCCATTTTATCTTGCATCAGCAATCATAATATGCAGTAAAAAAATTGTATCCTAATATGCATGCGTGTTTTATGTACGTAGGTTAATCAAACACTACGATCGTTTTTTTCTTTCTGAAAGGTTTACAAGGCGACTTAGCCCACCCCTACATTAATTACCATACTAAAATGGCCAATCTTACGTAACCAGACTAAAAGAGCACACACGCAGAACATGGAAACACATACTGTTAATAGTCCTAAGGTACATATTATATTTTAGTTAACATGGAGTATAAGAGAGGTGTTGAATAAGTGACTATGTTTTAGTTTGGTCACCTTGTGTTATTGGCCTATCCATATAGATAGTTGTGTCGTACAATTTGATTTCTATTAGACCTGAGAACCAAGCGCTGGCTTGGTGGCCAAGAGCTCAGGCTGTTGAGCCGGCCCATCCGGGTTTGAGTCGCAGGAAAAGTACTCAGACTAAACGGTTCTATCCGTGAGAAAATCGCCTGGTGAGGTCTCTATCTAACAACGTACAACCAAGGAGGAGATCATTCCTCCGCTGGTCAATGTTTTATGTCTGTTAGGACCTCAAGTTAGAAACATCAAATTAATATATACCAAGTTATCAACACAAGCGCATACACCTAAGGTTAGCAAGACCACTCCTCATTTGACAACAAATTGCTTAGTTTTCCATTAGCTATTTTTGCATTAGCATAGATTCATCTCAACATGTTGCCGCTCGGCAAAATATTAACCTTCTACCACTATATATCTAGCATACTTGGTCAGCTAATTTGTGAAGTTTTGACTAGTATAAATGCTTGAATACCACATTTTCTATTCATGAGAGCCTCCTTGGTTCTTAGTATTTAAAAAAAACAAGAGGGTAGAAAGAACGTGGAAATTAGATGTCATGCATATTGAATCTTACAGAAAATGTGAACACAAAAATAGTAATAGCTATTGTTTGGTGGTGCCACTCAAAAAACAAAATGAATTGTTCTCAAGGATTTGGTTTACGCCATACGCTGTCTTTAAAACAAAGAATACTTCCATAAGGCTAGACTCATATATTATTTATTAAAGAATTTAATAAAAGAGGACCTAATATACTCATATCTCTTGCCTTTCACAATTGAATTTGTCATATTAATTCTGACAAATAAAACTTTGCTTGTTATTTTCGGTAAAATAAATTATTCCTTTCTAGCTAGCAATGGTAATCAGCTATGCCATGTGTGACTTTATAGCATATGCATGCCGAAATGGTGTATGTCTGATCACATGTTAGGGTGTGTTTTCCAGTTCCATCTAAACGATCTCAACTTGTATCAAACCTAGCTTGTAATGTTGTTGAATTAACTACAACAAAAAAGGTGCCTTCAGATGGAAATGATGGTGTTGCATTTTCAAACTATGAAACCTTGAACCTATATGCAATTGGATCTGCAAGCCAGATGCATGTGTTCTAAGTTCTAACTAAAATCCATGAAATCTTATTGAAATGTTCAGACTAATCAAAAGCAAAAATCACAAACGCACTGATTGTTGAAAAAGACTTCCGGCCGGCAAGAACTATATATGTGCAACTTCAAGCTCCATTGCCGGCCATACATGCATGCATATAATTAAGATGCTTCAGGTACCAGAAATACATAAGAACACGTGGGGCGAAGAACACATGGAAATAAACAGTTAGCACCTGACGAATGATAGGACACAACTATTCAGAAATCCACGCGAAAGGATAGATGAGAAAACCACAAGTCACGCCCAGCATCAACACTGACTATAGTACATGTGTACCTCCTCATTTGGCGCGAGGCAAAGGCACTGTACTCGTTGCTCCATGCACCGTTCACATCAACCCAGTGCCCGGAACACTGCATCTTTCGGTACCATAAAAAGGAAACGGAATAGGAAGCAAAACAAGAAACAATAAGATGCTGGATCGAGTTGACGCATGACAGCAGAACATTTCAGAGTTCTGCTATAGATGCCCGGAACACTGCACAGACTTTTACATCTTGCACGAACTACACAACATGAAAGCAGCTGCAATAGCAAGCACGGGAGATCACCATATATGTATCTCCCTGAACTGCATGCATTGCCCTCCCTACAGCTCAAAGGGCACACACATTTCAGAGTTCACATAAACTAAATAAAAGCAAATTGATAAACTCCACTAGAACTTAACACAAGCTAATTGAAGAAACTAGATCGAGCTATGCAGTAGTGTACGACTACTGCAGTACTAGTTGATGATACTTGACACACACACACATCAGAAGTGCAAAGCCACAACAATGCGCAGGCATGCATGCATGCATACGCGAAACGTACATAAGATATAATCTGGCATACCGGCGGCCATATAGTAGATCGATCGACCGCTGTGGATCGACCGGCTGGGGGGGCGGATCGTCGATCGGTGAGCTCAGCAGCCGGCGGTGTGAGGCGGGCCGAGAGGGGGCTGTTGGTGGTTGCCGCCGTAGCCGCCGCCGCCGCTGCTGTCGCCCTCGGTCAGCTGCTGCTGCTGCGGCTTCTTGCGCTTCTTCTTCTCGTAGCTGACGCCGCGGGCGCGGGCCTGGTGCTCACGGACCTCGCGGAGGTAGAGTCGGACGGCGCGGGCCGCGAACGGGTTGGACTCGGGGCTGCCTCCGTTCTCCTCGTAGGCGGCGCGGAGGCGGCCAACGAGGGCGTCGAGGCTGCCCCAGGCCTGGCGGAGCGGGCAGGGGCACGGCGCTGGAGGGGATGGGTGGCCGAAGAAGGGGCACGCCGCGGCGTGCACCTTGGTCTTCCCGAACTGGTCCAGGTAGCGAAGGAACTCCAGGACATGGGCGCCGCTGCACTGCGCAAGGCTCAGCGGGGGGCGGTGGTTCCGGAGGTACTGCCCGAACGTGTTCCAGTCGCGACGCTTCTGCGCCTCGTACCGGCTCGGCGACTGCGGGGCGCCGCCCACGGAGAGCGACGAGGTGATGCTGTTGGAGCCGATGCTGCTCGAGCCGCCGCCGTTGCCCCCTCCCGACAGAGGGCTGTCCGGATTCACCGACAGGTCCATGGATCTCGGCTGGCTGAGAAGAAAGGAAGGAGTGTTGGGGCTGTGATCTGAAACTACATTCCAACTTCTGTAGGGCTTTTCGTTACAGTTCCCCTTGCATAAACAAATGAAATAAGCTACTGCTTGCTACTACAAAAGAAAGAAATATTGCTACTCCATATTATATATATAAGCATGATGCCATCATGAGATGAATGATTACATATTTTTGCATATGAACATATATATACACTGGAGGTAGCGATCTGTTTGGGATCTAGTGCTCTCATCTTGCTCCACAACATACTAGATGTTCTCAACTTTTATGTAGTGGAAGCAGAAATATTTTGGACGAATAAGAACTTGAAGATCTTGCAGAAAGGGATTTTTTGGATTCACCTTAGTTTGGTGGTGTGGCAGCTGATTTTGGATTGGTGCCGCCAAAGTTACTGAGCAAGCTCAGTCGGTGAGGAGCCGGGTGCTTGAGAGTCTGCACCAAAAATGCAACATCAGATGACACATAAACAAAGTTATTTCAGAGGGGTTTCTGGGATAGTGATCTGGAAGATCACATATCTGTTGCTTCTTACTCAGCGCTGCTGGTGGTGGTAGCTACAGCCAACAGTTGCTTGTGCTGGCTCTCTCATAGGTCCATCTGGTGATTGGGGAGATGCTGGGAGAGCTGCAGCTCCATCATCTGTTTGTGATGGTGTGGGGAAATTCTATGCTGCTGCTTCTATTTTTAGGGGGGAATGCCGGGGGTGGTGGGTGTGTGTGTTGTTTGGCCTAAAAAGGGGAGATGTGAAATGACTGAGACATGGAGTACACAGTGGCGACTAGTGAGAAAGAGCAAGAGATGCACTGCTAGTACTGCTAGGGCTTTTGGTGCTGAAGGGTGGAAAAGGGACACTGAGTGATAGGGTGAAAGGTGACATGACAAAAGTAAATATTTTTCCAATTGATAGGTGGGTGTACGTACGGCATAATGGGGGTGTCGACTTGTTTCTAACTGATGGTCATTTGATGTCACGGGTCTAAAGCTTCAGTCATAGCAACTTGGCACTAAATATCTACTAAGCAATTGGTTTCCTCGTTGTACGTCAACACCGTCCAAAGAACATAAAGTTCACCATTATATGCTTACGACAAAAAACAATTCAATTACTACTAAGTATGCTATTGTAAAAAAAATGAAATCTTATATATTCGTTGTTCTCATAACTAGCTGATCTAGTTATTCACAAAGTGAGGTAGAACAGTACCATAACATGACTAGTAAATCACAATTATAAAAACATGACCTAGATCATCCACCGGTGTTGGGGTTCATAAAAAAATTGGCATATTGTTCACGTCCACAACCGAACACGTCCAGGTGTACCTACGGAAGTAAGGCACCCCAAACTTACATGGGAGGCCGATTTTAAGCGCGATACACAAAACAGTCAAGCTGGTACTTTTCATAGAGACAGCCTTCTCACCCGGGTGAGACCCTCTCGCAACGACGATTGGCTGAGCTATATCGGTTCTCTGCCTCTAACTCGGTTGTTGATTAACGAGCAAATCTCTAGGATAGCGGAGTCATCGATGAACGGAAGCAATGACATAGTTTGAGAATAAAAAAATAGAGATAAGCGTACAATTGACTGGATTTGTGTGCTTAACTCATAATAGGCCACCCCCTTACATCATATAAGATGACTTCCCGTGCAAGTCACGGTTCGAATAGGATTACAATGACAGGGTTCCGTAGCAGAAAACAAAAAATGCAACGAGAACCATATAGCCAAGATCTATACTATGAAGCTATAAGGTAACAGAGGGAATCAATGTTCATACCCTTGAAGACCAAAAGCTTTTACGTTCGTGAGAACGTTGACGATGAAGACATACGACGACGCCGACCTCAAGGTCGTGTATTCGTACAAGCGGTGATTGCTACAACCGGCAGCACCTCCGTAGTTCTACACGCGTCCGGTGTAGACGACGTCCCCCAGGCTCCGGACAAGCGAAGCAGCGGAAGAAGAACGACCCGAACCGACTCCTGCAGCACGACGGTGTGCATATGGTGAAGAGCTCTCTCCCCGTATGCATGTTCCAATATTACGGAACCACACGTGAGGGAGAGAGGGAGAGAGGCAAAGCCAATGGGGTAAATGAGGGGGAGGGGCTCCTCCTCCTTATATAGGCCAAGGGGGAGGAGGTGCCACCTCCCCTAGGGGTACCTCCCCCTACGGTCGGCTGCCCTAGGGCGCCCCCCTCCTCCCTCTTGCTGCCCCCCCCTCCTCTTGGGCTGGTTGGCCCACTTTGGGCCACCACCCATTTGGGGGGGGTGTGGCGCCACCCCTAGTGGGCTGCCACATGGTAGCCCATTAGGGGTTAGCCTATTTAAATAATCATTTTTAATATTTAATTCAATATTTAAATAATAAAAACATATTATTTATGTCTCTGAACAATTCGCTGACCCCGAAACATTTCCGACACCTTTGCCGGAACAATGACAGAGTTCTCTCTTATTTCTCCTTCTGTTTCGAATCAATCCCTAAGCGTCGTATACCCTTAAGCGTGCCACCCTACAGTTCGGGAATGCACAGACATGATCGAGACACCTCTCCGATCAATGACCAACATCGGGATCTGGAAACCCATGATGGCCCCTATGTGTTCCACGAATTAACTTGTTGCTTGAACGGTTGAACCATAAACGTCGAGTCAGGAATCCCTTTGCCACACGATACCTAGTTTGTCCGAGATCTGATCTCCGGTATCTCCATGCCCTGTTCAATCTCGTTACCGACAAACACATTTACTCGTTCCCGTGATATTACATCCTCGTGACATAGTCACATGCTTTCAAGCTTCATTGATGCAATCTCACCGAGTGTGCCCAGAGTTATCTATCCGTTATACGAACGGGCAAATCCCGATCTTGATGCATACGCCTCAACCTATTCATTCGGAAAACCTGAGAGACACCTTTATGATCACCCTGTTACGGTATGATGGTTGATGCAGACAATAAAACATCTCTATTATTTGCCTCTAGGGCATATCTCCAACATGCAACACATACTCTACGCTAAAACTGTCATGTCTCTAGATTCGTATTCGATTAGGACTCAAAGCGCCCTACCCGCCTCCTAGTTGGAGCTGATCTTGCTTCCTTGTTGGCGTAGGTAACAAGACTTTGCGTCCAGGTAGACTTCGCATTCGATGGCGCCGACCCGCCTCCTTCTTAGTGCCACATTGGGCCAACAGGCCGAACGAGCCATTGTACATGGGCCGCCTTCTCGGCCGTGTTGAGGTAAAGTTCCTCGCTCGAGTCGTTGCCGACTCCACCTTTGTTCTTCATCTCATATCTCTAGCATTAGTTGTTTTGGTGGGATTTAGGAGAGAAGGACTTGACCACCTCGTGTGGTCTTGCCATTGCATTTGGTGCATAGGTTTGTGCTCTCCACGGTGATACGTGGAAGTGAACTTTGAGAAGCTCATTAATCTTGGGTGCATTATGTTCACGAGACCTTGTTCCTTTTGAGTGCATTGTGTACCCTAGACGGTTGGTGTTGTCCGGAAGCTCTTGTTGGTGGTAAGCTTCGGGCAAGCTACGGGAGCCTCCAATTAGGTTGTGGAGATAGCCACAAACCATGGTGTGCCACTTGTAGCAGGTCACTGGTAATTGTTACTCGTGGCGCACCAGTCTGATGTGTCACTGGTAGCAACTTACCCGTGGCGCACCCCATTTTTGTGCGCCATTGGTAAATTAAAAAAACATACACTTATCCGTGGCACACCCCATGTTGGTGCGTGATACGTCTTCGACGTATCTATAATTTTTTATGTTCCATGCTTGATTATATATCAGTGCCACATGTTTTTATATCATTTTGGCATGATTTATGGAACTAACCTATTAACAAGATGCCCAGTGCAAGTTCCTGTTTTCTGCTATCTTTTTGTTTCAGAAAAGTTGTTCTGGGAAGTTTCTCAGATTGCTCTCATAATTTACGGGAATTATTTTCAATATGAAACGAAGACAGAACCCGAAGGACAACCGGAGGGGAGGCACAGGGCTCCAGACGCCACCTGGCCGCGGCCCCCCCTTGGCCACGCGTGGGGCCCACTTGGGACTCCTGTCCATCGCCTCGCGCCGCCCCTTCGCCTATAAATTCTCCTCTAACCTAAAAAAAGAGGAGGCGCGATCATAATCTCTAGAATATGTCCGAGGCCGCCGCCATCTCAAACCCTAGTTTGGGAGGGTTCAGAAGCTCTTCTCGGCACCCTGCCAGAGAGGGGAATCGACGCCGGAGGCATCTACACCACCATGCCTGCCTCCGGAGTGATGCGTGAGTAGTCCACCACGGGACTACAGGTCCATAGCAGTAGCTAGATGGTTGTCTCTTCTCCTTGTACTCCATTGTTTAGATCTTGCGAGCTGCCTATCATGATCAAGATCATCTATTTGTAACTGCTACATGATTGTGTTTGCATGGATCCGATGAATTGTGTAAGTCATTACTTTTGTTCAGTTGTGTTTCATCTATGATCTTGCATACTCTCCGATGCTAGTAGTTGCTTTTGCCAAGTAATTGTTAGTGTTGTATGAGGGACTATTTATGCTAGATAGTGGGTTCATGCCTCTCTTTGTCTGAGTTCGATGACAGGAAAGGTTAAGGCTAGAGATGTGCTGCCTCTTCGTGTTATCTACATTGCTTACTGATGACCCACAAGTGTAGGGGATCTATCGCAGTACTTTCGATAAATAAGAGTGTCGAACCCAACGAGGAGCAGAAGGTGTTGGCTTGTAGATTCACGCAAGGTTTCACTGCAAACACTAACTGAAGGATTTTTATGGGTTTTTATAGTAACAGATAAATAAAGTGCGAGTAAGTAAAAGAGAGCAATAATTATTGCAGCAAGTGCCCAATCCTTTTTAGCACAAAGGACAAGCCGGTGATTCTACTTATAATGGCTAAGCGCTCCTGAGGACACATGGGAGTTATGTCAAGTCGCTTTCGCTTCAAATTGCTGCTTAATGTTTAATGTTTTGCTAAGTGTTCTGTGGGTGAACCTATGCTAATGAACCGCCCTTACTTGGACTAGAACACACTTGTGATTACGCTTCCCTACAAGCATCCGCAAATGCAAGGAAGTATTTAAGAATTAACTAACCACAACCTTAAACTCTGAGATCCTACACTCCCTCATGCACTAGTTTCCCGGCGGGGGTTTAGGTTTCTATCAATCCCGCAACCACCTCACAAGCAAACTAAATACACAATGCATTCCCCTAGGCCCATAAAGGTGAAGTGTCATGTAGTCGACATTCACACAACACCACTAGAAGAATAGCACCACAACTTAAATATCAAACCATTAAATACTACTCAGCGTAATCCGCTACTTGCAACGAGACTTCCCCATGTCCTCAAGAACTAAACGAACTACTCAGAAAACATCATATGGATCATAATCAGAGGTGATGAACGAATGATGAACAATCTGGTCATAAAAGTATTTCACCTGATAAAACTCAATAGCATCAACTACACAAGGCAATCATCTCCGGAAAAGTGATCCCAATGAACTACAATAAGTATAACTCTAGATGCAACAGCGGAACGGAGTGGAGCTGTGGATGAGATGGTGCTGTTGGTGAGGATGATGTTTATGATGATCCCGATGAAGCCCGTGAAGATGATGATGACGATGGCGACGATCTCCCCTCTCCGGCAAGGAATTCCCCCAATGGATTTCTCCCTGCCGGAGAGCTTTTTCTCTCTCTGTGGTTTCCGCCCCCGAGGCGGCGGCGGAATATTTCTTCGAAGCGTCCCCCAATGTTTTTAGGTCAGATGGGTCTGAAAGGGAGTAGCCGGAGGCGACCCAGGGCCACCAGGTGGGCCCCAGGCGCGGCCCAAGGGGGGCCGCGGCTAGGTGCCACCTGGCGCCCTGGTGGCTCCCCTCTGGTCGCCCTTTTGGCTTCTTCCGTCATCTGGCAAAATAATGATCCCTGAATTTTCCTGGAATTTTTGGCGATGTAGAGGTACAGTATCTTGACGGTGCCTTTTCCAGCTGATTCCGGGCTCTGGCAGTTAAATCAACAACAATCATCAAACATGCAAAATAAGGTAAAATATCGTAAGTATTGCATTCTAATATGACATATATCCATGAATAACAGCAAATTATGATATAAAATAGTGATGCAAAATGGACGTATCAACTCCCCCAAGCTTAGACCTCGCTTGTCCCCAAGCGAATACTGAGCTCAGTAAACATCAACACAGGTTTATGGAGCGAAGTGTCGATAATAACGAATACGGACAAGAAGCATAAGTATTTACTAAACAAGCACACAATCATTCTAAACAGCAACCTTTTCTCATATCAAACTTAAAGAACAAGTGATAGTTCAACCACATATAAAGGTGTACAGAGAAAAACATAATTGAGCGATGGCAAACTGTGTTTTTGGTCATAGAACATCTAGCATATCAAAATTATCTTTCAAGGAGAATCTATTTAAGAGTTATTATCAGCAGATATCACAAGCTTCAATCATCAAAGACTCTATGCATCATTGGAAACTTCCAAGAGTTATATTCTTGCAATAAAAGTACAAATACCGTACAAGGAAGATGATTGTTTAGCAAAGCTCAACTTTCAACTTGTTTACCAAAATAGCACTGTTAACTGCAATAAAACATGATCAAACATATTGCTGCAATATAATTGATTGTATCTCAACTCAACACCATTTTCTTTGCTAATAAAGGATAGAAGGAATAGGTTAACTGACTCAACATAAAGGTAAAAGAAAGACCCTTCGCAGAGGGAAGCAGGGATTAGTCATGTGCTAGAGCTTTTTAATTTTTTGAAATAGAAGTAAAACGGTTTTGAGATATGCATACTTTCGTCAACGACTTCACAGTAAAGAAACTAGCTAGTCCCCCATAACAAGCAAGGCTTTTAGACTTTTGAGAGCGGCTGGTTTTAGAGGAACAAGTACATTCCTCTTTCTCCTTTGTTTCACCACTAACCAATGTTTGAGCTGATTTCTCAGATTTCCATTGTGCGGAGGAGAATGGTGAGTTATATTTATATTTTGCTTAAGCCGCTCTTGGTTTAATTCAAGTGAGGACGTGAACCATCAACACCGGGTGAAAAGGGGGAAATGACCTTGCTTGTCACAAGTTATAACCAACTTCTTACTGCTTCCTCATGAGCTTACAAACAGGGGCACAAAAAGGAGAATTTTGAATATTTTAAAGATAGCACATGAAAAATTTACTTGGAGTGGCAGGGAAATACCACATGTAGGTAGGTATGGTGGACACAAATGGCAAAAGTGTTTGGCTCAAGTGTTTGGATGCACAAGAAGTATTCCCTCTCAATGCAAGGCTTTGGCTAGCAAGGCTTATAGCAAACATAAGTGTTGAGAGATACAAACAGTATATATTACCAGCGATAAGATTGATCATACCTTAAGGAGCCATCTTCCTTGTTAGCATAAAGTTCTTATTCGAGAATATAAAGCTTGGAAACCAACATATCTGAAAGGTACCAATGATAATATATTTGCAAGTAAAACTTTCTTCTCTACTTAAGCATCCAAGAATTGTTGCTACTGACCAATGCTATTCTAGCCAACACCCAAAAATATTTTCAAAGCTGCACCCAATGTGAGACCAACACTTTCCAAAGGGATCTAGAGATAACTTGCAAGCTAGAATAAAGCGGTGCGAGAAAGTAAAAGCCATACTTCTCAGTAATATTCCATAACGACAACCACACCAACGGATACAAAGCTAATGCGTGATAGGAGGACGACCACTGTGCACACACTATTTCATATGATAACTTCTCTACTCAGGACATGACACACGACTAAAAGATAAAAAGGTAAAAGATGATGATGATACCGAGGCACTCCCCCAAGCTTGGAACAAGCTAAGGGAGTGCCATTACCCATGACGTCCAAATTACTCCTTCGGTGGTGACGGAGGAACTACAGTAATAAGTGTGAGGAAACGTTGCTGCATCCAGTGAAGTCTAGTGTTCTCTTCTTGGAGTATTTCCACTTCTGTCCTAAGCGCACGGAATTACTCACAGAACTGGTCTGTGACTCTATGTGCTTCAGCAACGGCAGGGATTGAGAGTGGATCAAGACTTGGCGGCACTGCTCCCTGCATATTGTGAGAAAAAGCACGTTCATAGTTAATGGATCCCACGAAAGTGGAATTGCCTGGCCTTGACGTCCCAATTCCTGGTCCTGCGGATCTGCGTGGTGGCGCCCTTCTCAATTCTTCCAGGACGCTACGTTCCATATCAGCCCTTCTAGCGGCAATCTCCTCCTTGGTTGCCCATCCAGCAAAAGCTCCTGTGTTGATGTCCCGTTGGAGTTCACGACGACGCCTAGCGGCGTAGTCCTCTCCACTTGATCCGTAAGAAGACATCTTGATCTAGGGTTTGAAAACCTGGCAGACACAACTCGAAAAAAAAGCGTCGAAAACACGAGATACGGACCTCAACAGATCCGGGTAAATATATAGTAAAAATTTCTCGAACAAAAGGAAAGCGAAAAGACAAAGCGGAGTCGGAGGCGGTGTACTGGGGCGCCAGGTGGGACCCAGGCGCGACCCAAGGCTGGGCCGTGGCCAGGGGTCACCTGGACACCCTGGACACCGACTCCGTCTCTTTTTCGTCCTGCAATTTATTATATTTACTAAAAACTATAAATATAAATTTGCTGGAATTTTCCGAGGAGGTTTACTTACGGAAACTGATACCTATTCCAATTCTGACTCTGGTTCCTTCTGGTATTCGCTTTTGATGAAGTCTTCCGGAGTCACAACTTGTATTATATCGACATCTTTTTCAAGTGGATCACCAGAAATACAATGCTTGAGCCTCTGGCCATTAACCACTTGTGGTTTATCTCCGTCCAACGAATTAATTTTGATGGCACTAGAGCGATAAACTTCTTCAACAATAAAGGGGCCTTCCCATTTTGATAAGAGCTTTCCTGCAAAAAATCTGAGACGAGACCTATGCAATAGAACTTTGTCTCCTACATTAAATTCTCTTTTCAAAATCCTTTTGTCATGCCACTTCTTAACTTTTTCTTTAAACAATTTAGCATTTTCATAAGGTTCACTTCTCCACTCATCTAAAGAACTCAAATCAAACAGTCTCTTTTCACCGACAAGCTTAAAATCATCATTAAGCTCCTTAGTTGCCCAATAAGCTTTATGTTCTAATTCTAGTGGTAAATGACAAGCTTTTCCAAAAACCATTTTATAGGGAGACATACCCATGGAATTTTTATAAGCGGATCTATAAGCCCATAAAGCATCATTTAGTTTCTTAGACCAATTCTTTCTAGATTTATTAACGGTCTTTTGCAATATTAACTTAATCTCCCTATTAGTTAATTCCACTTGTCCACTAGTTTGAGGATGATAAGGTGAAGACACTCTATGATTAACATCATATTTAGCAAGAGTTTTTCTAAAAGCACCATGAATAAAGTGAGAACCTCCATCAGTCATTAGATATCTAGGTACACCAAACCTAGGAAAAATGACTTCCTTAAGCATTTTCAAAGAGGTTTTATGATCAACACTAGGAGTGGGAATGGCTTCCACCCATTTAGTGACATAATCAACAGCAACAAGTATATGAGTATTACCATGCGAACTGGGGAAAGGACCCATAAAGTCAAATCCCCAACAATCAAAAGGTTCAATAACAAGAGAATAATTCATAGGCATTTCATTACGTCTACTGATATTACCAACTCTTTGGCATTCATCGCAAGATAAAATAAATTCCTTGCATCTTTGAATAGAGTAGGCCAATAAAAACCAGATTGTAGCACTTTGTGTGCAGTTCTGTCTCCAGCATGATGTCCACCGTAAGGGCTGCTATGGCATTTCCTCAAAATTTCTTCTTGCTCATACTCCATAACACAACGCCAAATGATACCGTCAACTCCTTCTTTATATAAGTGTGGGTCATCCCAAAAATTATGCCTCAGGTCATAGAAGAATTTCTTCCTTTGCTGATAAGTAAAATTTGGAGGCAAAAATTTGGAAACAATAAAGTTAGCATAATCTGCATACCAAGGGTTTTCATGAGTGTTTACCTTTATTGCTGCCAACTGTTCATCTGGAAAATTATCATTAACAGGAATAGGATCATCAAGAATGTTTTCCATTCTAGACAAGTTATCAGCAACTGGGTTGTCAGCTCCCTTCCTATCAACTATATGCAAATCGAATTCTTGCAACAAAAGAACCCATCTAATAAGCCGTGGATTAGCATCTTTCTTTTCCATGAGATATTTAATAGCAGCATGATCAGTATGAATAGTTACTTTAGAGTCAACAATGTAAGGTCTAAACTTATCACAAGCAAAAACAACAGCTAAAAATTCTTTTTCAGTAGTTGCATAATTCTTTTGAGCACTATCAAGAGTTTTGCTAGCATAATGAATAACATTCAGTTTTTTATCAATGTGCTGTCCTAAAACATCACCTACAGCAAAATCACTAGCATCACACATTATCTCAAAAGGCAAATTCCAATCTGGAGGTTGAACAACTGGAGCAGTTGTTAAAGCTTTCTTAAGAATTTCAAAAGCTTCTTTATAATCATCATAAAAAACGAAAGGAACATCTTTTTGCAAAAGATTAGTAAGAGGTTTAGAGGTTTTAGAAAAATCCTTTATAAACCTCCTATAAAACCAGCATGACCAAGAAAACTGCGTATACCTTTAACATCCCTCGGACAGGGCATCTTCTCTATAGCTTCAATTTTAGCTCTATCTACTTCAATGCCTCCTTCCGAAATTTTGTGTCCAAGAACTATACCTTCATTAACCATAAAATGGCATTTTTCCCAATTCAAAACAAGGTTTGTTTCTTCACACCTCTGCAAAACTTTATCAAGATTGTGTAGTCAATTATCAAAAGAAGTCCCATAGACAGAGAAATCGTCCATGAATACTTCCACAGTTTTCTCACAAAAACCATGAAAAATAGCAGACATGCATCTTTGAAAAGTAGCAGGAGCATTACATAAACCAAAAGGCATGCGTCTATAAGCATAAGTTTCATAAGGACAGGTAAAATTTGTTTTCTCTTGGTCTTGGTGTCTAACAACAATTTGATAAAAACCAGAATAACCATCAAGAAAACAAAAATGGGTGTTCTTAGAAAGCCTCTCTAACATTTGATCAATAAAAGGCAAAGGATAATGATCTTTCTTTGTAGCCTTATTTAATTTTTGAAAATCAATGCACATTCTATAACCGACTACAACTATTTGAGGAATAAGTTCATCAATATCATTTACAACTACAGTAATACGTCCTTTCTTAGGAACACAATGCACAGGACTAACCCACCTACTATCAGCAATAGGGTAAATTATACCTGCTTCAAGGAGTTTGAGAACCTCGTTTCTTACCACTTCCTTCATTTTTGGATTTAATCTCCGTTGGTGATCAACAACAGGTTTTGCATCAGGCTCGAGATTAATTATATGTTGACATACAACAGGAGAAATCCCTTTAAGATCGTCCAAAGTGTAACCCATTGCACCTCGATGTTTTCGAAGTACTTCCAATAATCTCTCTTCTTCCTGTCCTGATAGTTTAGCACTAATAATAACAGGATATATTTTCTTTTCATCAATAAATGCATATTTGAGATCATCAGGAAGAATTTTAAGTTCAAAGACTGGATCTCCCTTAGGAGGGGTCGGCATCCCTAAGGATTCCACCGGTAAATTATGCTTTAGAATTGCAGGTTGATGGAGGAAGATGTCCTCCAACTCGTTCCTCTCCTGCATGAAAACCTCACTCGCATGGTCCTCCATGAATTGCTGCAAAGGATCATTAGGAGCAACAGCAATAGCAGCAAGCTTTTCAATTTTACAATCCTCATTAGGCAATTCTTTCTCGTGATATTGTTTAGAAAATTTAGAGAAAGTAAACTCATAACTTTCACTGCCAAACTTAGTAAAAACCTTTTCCTTTTTATAATCAATAACATCACTGCAAGTATTTAAGAAAGGTCTACCAAATATAATTGGACAAGAGTTATCTGCAATAGAACCAAGTACTAGAAAATCAACAGGGTATTTAGTCTTACCACATAAAACTTCAACATCTCTAACGATTCCCACCGGAGAGATGGTATCTCTATTAGCAAGCTGAATAACCACATCAATATCCTCAATTTCGCAAGTCCCAATTTCATGCATCACTTCTTGATATAGAGAAAAAGGTATTGCACTGGAGCTAGCACCAATATCGCACAAACCATAATAGCAATGATCACCAATTTTCGCATATATAACAGGAGAACCAGCCTTTTTAACTTTTCTTTTAAAAGGCCTAACAATGTTAGAAGCTTCCTCACAAAAGACAATATGACCACCTTCTACATTTTCTCCTATTAAATCCTTAACTAAAGCCACAGAAGGTTGCACTTTTAGTTGTTCATTATGTTCTTTAGCTTTCGTTCCACTTTTCTTAACAACTTTGGTAATCGTAGCATGTTCTTTTACTCTAACAGGAAAAGGCAATTTCTCAACATAGGAAATAGGCGAAATAGGATCAGGAATGTAAACTTGTATTGCATTTTCAGTGATAGGAGTGATTACAATTTCTTTAATGGGTTCATGGAACTTATTCCACTTTTTCTTAGGAATATCAATGTAAGAGGCAAAAGCATTAAAGAGATCAATAATGATTTGAGAATCAAGACCATATTTAGCACTAAACTCATGAAAATCAGGAGTTTCACCAAAAGATTTAATGCATTCGTAATCACAAATTATACCTGATTCATTACCTTTATCTATTTCCCAATCTTCAGTATTGCGTTGAATTCTCTCAAGAAGATCCCATTTATAATCAATCTTCTTATTTGTGAAAGATCCAGCTGAGGAAGCATCAAGCAAGTCCTTGTCATGGCGAGAAAGCGTTGCATAAAAATTTGTAACTATAATGCTTCTTGGAATATCATGAATAGGGCAGTTAAGCATTAAAGCTTTCAATCTCCCCCAAGCTTGAGCAATACTTTCTCCTTTGCGAGGCCAGAAGTTATAAATATAATTTCTGTCTTGGTGAATTTCATGCAGGGGATAAAATTTACCATAAAAGAGAGGCACTATTTTATCCCAATCCAATAGGTGAGAGTCGTCCAATAACCTATACCACTCCATAGCTTTGTCTTTTAGTGACAATGAAAATAATTTCTGCATGATCACTTCTATAGAGACCCCTGCAATCTTAAACAAACCACATATATCTCTCATAAATAGCAAATGATAACCAGGATGAACCGTTCCATCTCCTGCATAACGGTTACTCATAACACAATCAACAATTTCCATAGGTATTTTAAATGGAACACTTTCAGTAGGTGGAGGACCTCCTGTTGCCACAAGAGCAGCGGAAAGAGTGTCTCCAAATGTTGCTTCAAACTCACAAGGCTCCATAATGAAATAGAACAACGGGCAAAAATAAAAACAGCACTGGTAGTAAATGTGTTCCTTACCAATTCTACTTACCAACAACGCTTTACTCACCGGCAACGGCGCCAGAAAATAGTCTTGATGACCCACAAGTGTAGGGGATCTATCGCAGTACTTTCGATAAATAAGAGTGTCAAACCCAACGAGGAGAAGAAGGTGTTGGCTTGTAGATTCGCGCAAGGTTTCACTGCAAACACTAACAGAAGGATTTTTATGGGTTTTTATAGTAACAGATAAATAAAGTGCGAGTAAATAAAAGAGAGCAATAATTATTGCAGCAAGTGGCCCAATCCTTTTTAGCACAAAGGACAAGCCGGTGATTCTACTTATAATGGCTAAACGCTCCTAAGGACACATGAGAGTTATGTCAAGTCACTTTCGCTTCAAACTGCTGCTTAATGTTTAATGTTTTGCTAATTGTTGTGTGGGTGAACCTATGCTAATGAACCGCCCTTACTTGGACTAGAACACACTTGTGATTACACTTCCCTACAAGCATCCGCAAATGCAAGGAAGTATTTAAGAACTAACTAACCACAGCCTTAAACTCTGAGATCCTACACTACCTCATGCACTAGTTTCCCGACGGGGGTTTAGGTTTCTATCAATCCCGCAACCACCTCACAAGAAAACTAAATACACAGTGCATTCCCCTAGGCCCATAAAGGTGAAGTGTCATGTAGTCGACGTTCACACAACACCACTAGAAGAATAGCACCACAACTTAAATATCAAACCATTAAATACTACTCAACATAATTCGCTACTTGCAATGAGACTTCCCCATGTCCTGAGGAACTAAATGAACTACTCATAAAACATCATATGGATCATAATCATACGTGCTGAATGAATGATGAACAATCTGGTCATAAAAGTATTTCATCGATAAAACTCAATAGCATCAACTACACAAGGCAATCAACACCGGAAAAGTGATCCCAATGAACTACAATAAGTATAACTCTAGATGCAACAGCGGAACGGAGTGGAGCTGTGGATGAGATGGTGCTGTTGGTGAGGATGATGTTGATGATGATCCCGATGAAGCCCGTGACAATGACGATGACGATGGCGACGATCTCCCCTCTCCGGGAAGAAATTCCACCGACAGATTTCTCCCTGCCGGAGAGCTTTTTCTCTCTCTGTGGTTTCCGCCCCCGAGGCGGCGGCGGAATATTTATCGAAGCATCCCCCAATTTTTTTAGGTCAGAGGGGTCATATACGCGAAAGGGGGGAGCCGGAGGTAACCCAGGGCCACCAGGTGGGCCCCAGGCGCAGCCCAAGGGAGCCGCGGCTAGGTGCCACCTGGCGCCCTGGTGGCTCCCCTCTGGTCGCCCTTTTGGCTTTTTCCGTCATCTGGCAAAATAATGATCCCTGGATTTTCCTGAAATTTTTGGCGATGTAGAGGTACAGTATCTTGACGGTGCCTTTTCCAGCTGATTCCGGGCTTCGGCAGTTAAATCACCAACAATCATCAAACATGCAAAATAAGGTAAAATATCATAAGTATTGCATTCTATTATGACATATATCCATGAATAACAGCAAATTATGATATAAAATAGTGATGGAAAATGGACATATCACTTACATTATGCACTTTGCTTATTGCAATGATCTGTTGCTTGCAACTTAATACTTTTGGGTGACATGCTGGATAGAGATCCCAGAATGGATTATTAGTCATAGATGCAGTTGGATGACGGTCTATGTATTTTGACGTAATGCCCATATTAGATGAAGCGGTGAACTATATTGTTTTATGATAGCCTTGTTCTGCGCCTACAATTCGTCATTTGCCATGCTGTAATTTGTTTATCCATCATGTATATCTTTTGGAGAGACACCTCTAGCGAACTATTGACCACGGTCCTATTTTCCTACATTGCTTAGAACCATCTTCATAGCTTTTCATCCTCATTAGCTCACTGGTCATAATTCATCCTCATCATATTTTACATCCACACATTTAATTCTTTGTGTTTGGCAAGCCGAGAGATTGACAACCTCCCTGTTTTGTTGGGGCAAAGTAGTTTGTTGGTGATTGTGTGCAGGTCCACGTCAATAATCGAGAAACGGCGCTATTGACACCTTGCTAAGCCTTCTCCAAGTCCTACTGGTTCGACAACCTTGGTTTTGTAATCAAGGGAAAATTTCCGCTACGCTGCTTCATACCTTCCTCTTGGGGTCTCCCAACAGCAGTCAGCAAGACGTTTTCTGGCGCCGTTGCCGGAGACTTGGAAGCTTCAGCTAGGGGAGTTTCACACATCCTTTCACTTTACTTTGTTATTGTCTTGCCTAGTATATTTTTTGTTAGCCTTGTTTTGCCTTTGTTTATTTTAAAACTGAAAAACACAAAAAAATTAAAAATTCCAGCAATTTGTCTCTTCTCGGTTTGTGTGACTTTATTGCTTGTTTGAGTCATGGGGCTTTTACCTGAATTTTCCACGAAAGACATTAAAGTAGGAAGTGATTCCATCATTGGTAAAAGCAATATTGAAGAATTCCTTAATCATATTAATAGTCTTTATGATCTGAATGAAAAATCCTTGGTGGAACTTACATATGATTATGGTGCTATAGCTTCTTTGGTGGAAAGGTTAGAAGCTAGGTTTATAAACCTTCATCCTACAATACAACAATTATTCTTTAAACTTGAAAGTATGGATAAGGGGGAAGATAGAGATTTCTTGCTTAAAACCTTGCTTATGGAATTTGACGATATTGTTAGAGAAGCTAGAAAGATTTTTGCTCATTATAATATGCTGGGATGTAGACTTAGTATTAAGCATACCCTTGAAACTTTTGAAACTAAAAGAATGAGGTATGAGGGAAAAACCGAATGTGAAAAGGAATTAAAAATACCCATAACATTTAAACTCATAGCAATGCATGAGGCTCTAGAAAAGAATTTTGATTGGGTTGTTCCTAAAAATCCTTTTGACGAAAGAAGTCGAGCAAAAGGTAATGAGAGGGTAAATTCTGAACCTTGCATAAGTAAAATACAATGTATTTGTGAAAAATTATCCAACCTTTCTTTGGATGATACAATTGATAAAACTTGAATTTGCCCTTTCTGCCTAGCTAAAAGGCGTTAAAGAAAAGCGCTTATGGGAGGCAACCTATTTTATTTTACCTTCTGTTTCTTTTTGGTTTCTTTGAGTTGTGGGTGATGTTACTTCTGTAACAGCTCCCTTGTGTCTTTTTGTTTTGGTTTTTGGTGGGCAAGAATAGCCTCTAAAGAGAGAAAGACTAATTTGTGAGTTTGCTGTCCAGAAACAAATTTCTGTTCTTCACTATTCGAACATCAAACAATTCACAGAACATCATCTGTGGCTACAAATGTTTTTCAGCAAGAATCAGTGTTTTTTCTACATTTTTCTAGTATTAAGTTTTCTGATTTGAGGTCCAGAAGTGCCTCGAAAAAATTCATCTTTACAGTATGTTATGTTTTTGACAGATTCTGTCCTCAGTTTTGCATTGCTTCTTTCGCGGGCAAAGTGAAGCTTTTTCAAAGCTAGAGCTTTACCTAGAACTTTGTGACAGTAGCTAATGTTGTAAAAAAATGAGTTCTTGATATGTGCTTTGGAACAGAAGGAAGATATTGTTTTTGTGGACTAACCCCTTAATTAAGTTGCTATAAGTTTTGCGTGAAGGAAGATTTCAAGTATCCAAGTGCGAGGTGATGAAGGAAGATTGAGAAGGAACAAAAGCCTAATCTTGGGGAGGCTCCCCATGGACCCTCCTCTGAAATATTCAAGAAGTTACAAGCGGCTAAGCTTGGGGATGCCCAAGGCATCCCCTTCTTCATCAACAATCATCGGTTTCTCTCATGGTACTATATTTTTATTCCTTTACACATTATGTGATGTTCTTGGAGCATCGGTTTGTTTTTACTTTCAGTTTGTTTGTGTTAGTTTTCTGGTCCTTGCAATAATTTGGATCCATGCATGCTTGTTTGGGAGAGAGACGCGCTCTGCTTTTTCATTATACACTCCTATGCTTCACTTATATGTGTTGAGTGTTTAGCCTTTGTCTTTTATGCTTTTAGCTCTTGTTTTTCAAGCATCTCTTGTTCAGAGCTGTTAGCTTTTGTAGTTAGGAAGTTTTTCTCATGTTGCTTCACCCTTTTGTTTTGTTTCAAATAAGTTGATTGGTGTTTGGTTAAGTGGAAATTATCATGTAGGAAGTGTAAAAAGTGCTGCTTAATCTTGTAGACCATTGTCTTGAATCTTTGATAGTTGGCAATTGTTTAGAGATATGAAGTACCTTAATGCTTAAACTTGTGGATCATCTAGTAAGAATAGATTAGTAAAGAATTACCGTAAGGCTTTAAAATTGTGGTGCTTGTCCTACTTGGTCGTTCTCAAAGTCTAGATATTCTTTTGCAAAGAGTTGGTTTGGCTAACAAGGTAGACGGTGTGAAGTATAGTGGTTATGCATGATGTATATTTGTAGTCATTCATTGAAGCAAGTTGATGTTATGTGTTTGCTTGATATCCTGCTAAGCCCAAAAACTCTGTACTGAGAGGGAATACTTCTTGTGCATCCAACTCCCTGAGCCAAAAATCTTTGCCATTTGTGTACACCATACCTACCTACATGTGGTATTTCCCTGCCACTCCAAGTAAATTTCTCATGTGCTATCTTTAAAATATTCAAAATTCTCCTTTTTGTGCCCCTGTTTTTAAGCTTATGAGGAAGCAGTAAGAAGTTGGTTATAACTTGTGACAAGCAAGGTCATTTCCGCCTTTCACCCGGTGTTGATGGTTTACGTCCTCACTTGAATTAACCCGAGAGCGGCTTAAACAAAATATAAATATAACTCACCATTCTCCTCCGCACAATGAAAATCTGAGAAATCAGCTCAAACATTGGTTAGTGGTGAAACAAAGGTTAGTGGTTGCTTTGGCCGAGTAATTGTTAGTGTTGTATGAGAGAGTATTTATGCTAGATATTGGGTTCATGCCTCTCTTTGTCTGAGTTCGGTGACTGGAACGGTTAAGGCTAGAGATGTGCTGTTGCCACTAGTGAGAAAACAGCTGTGTGATTTCTTCGTGTTATCTACATTGCTTACATTATGCACTTTTCTTATTGCAATGATTTGTTGCTTGCAACTTAATACTTTTGGGTGACATGCTGGATAGCGATCCCAGAGGGGATTATTAGTCATAGATGCAGTTGGATGACGGTCTATGTATTTTGACGTAATGCCCATATTAGACGAAGCGGTGAACTATATTGTTTTGTGATAACCTTGTTGTGCGCCTACAATTCTGTCAATTGCCATGCCGTAATTTGTTTACCCATCATGTACATCTTTTGGAGAGTCACCTCTAGTGAACTGTGGACCCCGGTCCTATTTTCCTACATTGCTTACAACCGTCTTCATAGCTTTTCATCATCATTTTCTCGTTGGTCATATTTCATCCTCATCATATTTTACATCCACACATTTAATTCTTTGTGTTTGGCACCGTCTTCATAGTCGGAGAGATTGACAACCTCTCTGTTTTGTTGGTGATTGTGTGCAGGTCCACGTCAATAATCGAGAAACGGCGCTATTGACACCTTGCTAAGCCTTCTCCAAGTCCTACTGGTTCGACAACCTTGGTTTTGTAATCAAGGGAAAATTTCCGCTACGCTGCTTCATACCTTCCTCTTGGGGTCTCCCAACAGCAGTCAGCAAGACGTTTTCTCATATCAACAAGTTGCTTAGAAGAAATAAATGCACAACATATAGAGAGGAAATACCACAATGGAAATAAACCATGATATGCAATAATTTCATTTGCAAAGAGATAGGACATTGAGACTTGTGATAGAACCTATACCGTATGCATAAGATATAAAGATAATTCCAATGCATATCATATCATACACAATAATAGTCTCAACCATTGATAAATCCGAAAGCCATGTCTTCACACATAATTAACAACATAGCCCACAAGATCCAAAAATCACATAGAGAAGTAAGCAAATAAAGTTCAACAACTTAAGATTCAACAATTTAAGATAAATGGACACAAGCTCTGAAGAAATGATAAAAGCCAATGCTTGTGCCCGGTCCATGAAAATCCCACGCATGACCTACTAGAACTCTTCTCCCCCTTTGGCATCGAAACGCCAAAAAGTAAGAAGAGCGATGCTAACGGAACCCAAAGAATCACTCGGAGTCCTCGGTGGCATCTCCATCTTCATCCTCATCATCGTCATCTTCATCATCATACTCGGACCCACTCTCTTCATCATCTTCAACAATTACCTTCTCCACCATTGGGGCCTTGCCGGTGTTGCAAGAGGACGAAGGCATAGAACTCACATCTTCAAAATCAGCCCATGGGAACATGTTATAGTTCCACCTCTCATAGCTCACGGTCTTGTCACTTCCAGACGATGATTCCTCAGTAGGATTCTCTTCAACATATGGGGGAGGGGTCCCATCCTTCTTCTTCTCCAATTCTTTGAACAACTTGTGTTGGTTGTGGACTATCAACTTTTGTTCCTTGTAAGCCTTATGATTCTCCTTGTGAAGCGAAATATTCATGCAAAGCATTGTCCGTTGGAAGCAAGAGAGCTTCTTCATCTCTCTTTGCACTTCCTTCTTGCCCTTGTCATCATCATCCAGTGAGGGGGGATCGGCATTCTTGCTTCTCCTCCTAGGTATTGGGGCCTCACTCTCTTCCCCTTCATCACTTGATGCAAACGGAACCCGGCTAGAAGAGGAAGGCTTATCATGCTTTTGAACTTGAAGAGTGTCGGTTGATACGTCTCCGACGTATCTATAATTTTCGATGTTCCATGCTTGATTATATATCAGTGCCACATGTTTTTACAATGTTTTTATATCATTTTGGCATAATTTATGGAACTAACCTATTAACAAGATGCCCAGTGCCAGTTCCTGTTTTCTGCTGTCTTTTTCTTTCAGAAAAGTTGTTCTGAGAAGTTTCTCAGATTGCTCTCAAAATTTATGGGAATTATTTCCAATATGAAACGAAGACGGAGCCCGAAGCACAGCTGGAGGGGAGGCACAGGGGCTCCAGGAGCCACCTGGCCGCGCGTGGGGCCCACCTGGGCCCCTGTGTGGGCCCCTGTGTGGGCCCCTGTCCATCGCCTCGCGTCATCCCTTCGCCTATGAATTCCCCTCTGACCTAAAAACAGAGGAGAACTGATCACAATTTCCAGAATATGTCCGAAGCCGCCGCCATCTCAAACCCTAGTTCGGGAGGGTTTAGAAGCTCTTCCCGGCACCATGTCGGAGAGGGGAATCAATGCCGGAGGCATCTACATCACCATGCCTGCCTCCGGAGTGATACGTGAGTAGTCCACCACGGGACTAAGGGTCCATAGCAGTAGCTAGATGGTTGTCTCTCCTCCTTGTACTCCATTGCTTAGATCTTGTGAGCTGCCTATCATTATCAAGATCATCTATTTGTAATTGCTACATGATTCTGTTTGCATGGATCCGATGAATTGTGGAAGTCATTAATTTTGTTCAGTTATGTGCTTCATCTATGATCTTGCATGCTCTCCGATGCTAGTGCTTTGGCCGAGTAATTGTTAGTGTTTTATGAGGGAGTATTTATGCTAGATAGTGGGTTCATGCCTCTCTTTGTCTGAGTTCGGTGAAAGGAATGGTCAAGGCTAGAGATGTGTTATTGCCACTAGGGAGAAAACAACGGTGTGATTTCTTTGTGTTATATATCTACATTGCTTGCATTATGCACTTTGCTTATTGCAATGATCTGTTGCTTGCAACTTAATACTTTTGGGTGACATGCTGGATAGCGATCCCAGAGTGGATTATTAGTCATAGATGCAGTTGGATGACGGTTTATGTATTTTGACGTAATGCCCATATTAGATGAAGCGGTGAACTATATTGTTTTATGATAGCCTTGTTGTGCGTCTACAATTCTGTCAATTGCCATGCCGTAATTCGTTTACCCATCATGTATATCTTTTGGAGAGATACCTCTAGTGAACTATGGACCCCGGTCCTATTTTCCTACATTGATTTGATACGTCCATTTTGCATCACTATTTTACATCATAATTCATATTTATTCATTGATATATTTCATATTATGATGCAATACTTATGTTATTTTATCTCATTTTGCATGTTTGGCAATTATTGGAGATGCATCCACCGGAGCCTGGAATCAGCTGGAAAAGTACCTGTCAAGACACCTGACTTCGGAAGCTCCATAAATTCCAGAAAAATTCGGAGATAAATATTATGGGAAATAAGCCATGGAGCCAAAAGGGCGCACGGAGGCGAGCTCCAGGGAGCAGGGGCGGCCCCCTGGCGCGGGCCTACCCTAGGCCGCGGGTGGGACCCGCCCCTGGCCCCTGTGGCCCCCCTCCGGCTCCCCTTCGGCGTATTACTTCCCTTTGACCTAAAAACGTCGGGGGTATCAAAGAGGAATTTTTCTGCCGCCTCCACGAGGCGGAAACCAGACAGAGAGAAGAAGAGCTCCGGCAGGGAGAAATCTGCCAGGGAATTTCCCTCCCGGAGGGGGGAATCATCGACATCGTCATCGCCATCACGTCGGGCATCATCAGGATCATCATCAACACCATCTCCATCATCAGCACCATCATCACCATCACTGTCCCATCTCATCCCACTGTAGCAATTGTCATTGTCTTGTTATTAGTTCATTGGAATCGTATCCCTGGTGTTGATTACTACTTGTAGTTGATGCTTGAGAGTTTTATCGGTGAATTGTCTTTACAATCAGATTGTTGCCCTTATTCATATCACCTCTGATCATGATCTATATGATGTCTTGTGAGTAGTTCGTTTGGTTCTTGAGGACATGGGGAAAAGCCTAGTTGCTAGTAATTCCATAATGTTGAGTAATATTTAATGGTTTGATTTATGTTGTGGTGTTATTCCTCTAGTGGTATCGTGTGAACGTCGACTACATGATACTTCACCTTTCAAAGGGCCTAGGGGAATGCATAGTGTATTTAGTTTGTTTGTGGTAGGGTTGCAGGAGTGACAGAAACCTAAACCCCAATTTGTGAACTAGTGCACTAGGGAGCATAGGGTCTCGGAGTTTAAGGCTGTGGTTAGGTTTTTATCTTAATTACTTTCTTGTAGTTGCAGATGCTTGCAAGGGGTTTAATCACAAGTATGTATTTGTCCAAGTAAGGGCGGTGCATTAGCATAGGTCCACCCACACAGCACTTTATCAAAACATTGAAGGTTAATCACCGGCGTGCAATGAAACTGGCTAGACAGAAACTCCCATGTGTACTCGAGAACGTTTTAATCTTCATAAGTAACACAACCGGCCTGTCCTTTGAGCTTAAAAGGATTGGGCTATTTGCTGCAATTATTGTAGCATTCTTTTATTTACTTGTTCTTTATTTGTTCTTTAAATAAAAAATCCAAAAACATTTCTCTTTTAGTGCTTGCAGTGAAACCTTGCTGAAAACTACTTGTCAACACCTTCTGCTCCTCGTTGGGTTCGACACTCTTACTTATCGAAAGGACTACGATAGATCCCCTATACTTGTGGGTCATCAAGACTCTTTTCTAGCTAGCGCCGTTGCCGGGGAGTGTAGCGCTATTGGTAAGTGGAACTGGTAAGGAACTCTTTTATTGTAAGTGCTGTTTTTATTTTTGCTTGTTACTTTGCTTCATTATGGAGCACTCTGCACTTAATATGCTGTGTGGGAGTGACTTTACCACCACACCTATAGTGGATAAGAGTCCTCTGCTCTCTGAAATTGATCCATTTAAAATACCCATGGGAATTATTGATCATGTTATGAGTAACCGTTATGCAGGGGATGGAACCATCCATCCAGGTTATCATTTGCTTTATATTAAAGATCTGTGTGAGCTATTTAAGATTGCAGGCATGTCAAAAGAGGTAATCATGAGGAAATTATTCTCAATATCACTAAATGATAAAGCTATGGACTGGTATATGCTTCTGGATAATTCTCACTTGATGGATTGGAAAGAGCTTATGTCTCTCTTTTATTCTAATTTTATCCTCTTCATGAAATTCATCAAGATAGAAATTATATTTATAACTTTTGGCCACATGAAGGAGAAAGCATCGCTCAAGCTTGGGGGAGGTTGAAATCTTTAATGCTTAAATGCCCGAATCATAAGCTTCCTAATGATATAATTGTTAATTTATGCGAGGCTGCCTCGCTATGATAAGGATATGCTTGATGCCTCTTCTCTTGGATCCTTTACAAACAAAGAAGTTAATGCTAAATGGGATTTAATTGAAAGGATTTATCGTAATGCGGAAGATTGGGAGATCGACAAAGGTAAAGAATCAGGTATAAATTATGAGTATGACTGCATTAAATCTTTCATGGAAACTGAACGTTTTAATATGCTTAGTACTAAGTTTGGGCTCGATTCTCAAATTGTTGTTGATCTTTGTAAATCCTTTGCTGACAATATTAATATTCCAAAAGAAAAGTGATATAAGTATCATGAACCATTTAAAGATGTTTGTAAAACAGATGTGCTTGCTAGTGATGATGTGCCTGTTCAAACAGTTGAATCTGTTTTACCTGCTGTTTACTTTGAAAAACCACCCTTTCCTATAAAAATTAAAGAACACTCAATCGTGGCTAGTGTGGTTAATAAAAGTGAAAGGAAAGCTTATGAACCTGATGAACAACTTGAAATTGCCTCTCCAGTAGCTTTGGTTAAAGATCTTGTAACTGAGAACGTCGATGGAAGTTCTATTTATTTTTGTGAAGCAGCTACTAACATTGTTAGACAGGATAAAAGTGCAAAAGTTGTTGGCACTCCTGTTGTCTCTGTCAAGATAGGTGATCATTGCTATTATGGATTATGTGATATGGGTGCAAGTGCAAGTGCTATTCCTTATACACTTTATCGAGAAATAATGCGCGAAATTGCGCCATGTGAGCTTGAGGATATTGATTTGGAGATTAAATTGGCTAATAGAGATGTCATCCACCCGGTGGGAATTGTCAGAGACGTTAAAGTCTTATGTGGTAAGGTAAAATATCCAACTTATTTACTTGTCTTGGGGTCAGTTAAAGATAAATTTTGTCCTATCATATTTGGTAGACCTTTCTTAAATACTTGTAGTGCTGTTATAGATTTTAAGAAAGAAAATGTCTCTGTTCAATTCGCTGGAGAGCCGTATGAATTTAATTTTTCCAAAATTTCTAGACATCGTTATGATAAAGAATTACCTAATGAGGATCTTATTATTGAAAGAATTTCTTCTATTGCCGTGCCTCCTAATGATCCTTTGCAGCAATATTTGGAGGAGCACGAGAATGATATGTTTATGCAGGAAAGAGAGGAAATTGATGAAGTCTTCTTTAGACAGCCGGCTATTCTAAAGCATGATCTACCTGTGGAGTCTTTGGGGACCCAGACACCTCCAAAGGGAGATCCTGTTTTTGAATTAAAAGCTCTCCCAGACACTCTCAAATATACATATTTGGATGAGAAGAAAATATATCCTGTTATTATCAATTCTAACCTTTCAGTGAAAGAGGAGGAGCGATTATTGGAGGTCCTTAGGAAACATCGAGCTGCATTGGCATATACTCTTGATGATCTTCAAGGGATTTCTCCATCTATTTGTCAACATACAATTAATCTTGAGCCTGATGCGAAGCCCGTTGTTGATCATCAAGGAAGATTGAATCCAAAGATGAAGGATGTGGTAAGAAATGAGATACTCAAGCTTCTCGATGCAGGTATAATCTATCCTAAGAACAGTTGTAGGGTATAGAATGTGCATTGATTATAGGAAACATAATAAGGCTACTCGAAAAGATCATTATCCTTTGCCTTTTATTGATCAAATGCTTGAAAGACTGTCTAAGAATTCTCACTTTTGTTTTCTTGATGGTTATTCTGGTTTCTCTCAAATTGCTGTTAAATTTGAAGATTAAGAAAAAACTACTTTTACTTGTCCTTATGGAACTTATGCCTATAGACGTATGCCTTTTGGTTTGTGTAATGCACCTGCTACTTTTCAAAGATGCATGTCTGCTATTTTTCATGGTTTTTGTGAGGAAATTGTGGAAGTCTTCATGGACGATTTCTCCATCTATGGAACTCTTCGACAATTGCCTCTATAATCCTAACAAAGTTTTGCAGAGATGTGAGGAGACCAATCTTGTTATCAATTGGGAGAAGTGTCATTTCATGGTAAATGAAGGCATAGTGCTTGGACATAAAATTTCTGAAAGGGGGATTGAAGTTGATAAAGCCAAAATTGAAGCAATTGAGAAGATGCCCTATCCAAGAGACATCAAAGGTATTCGTAGTTTCCTCGGTCATGCTGGTTTTTATAGGAGGTTTATTAAAGATTTTTCTAAGACGTCGCGGCCTCTCACTAATCTTCTTCAAAAAGATGTTCCATATGTTTTTGATGACGATTGTAAGGAAGCCTTCGAGGTACTAAAAAGGGCTTTAATCACCGCTCCTATAGTTCAACCGCCTGATTGGAATTTACCCTTTGAAATTATGTGTGATGCTAGTGATTATGCTGTAGGGGCTGTCCTTGGCCAAAGAATTGATAAGAAGTTGAATGTAATTCATTATGCTAGTAAAACTTTGGATAGTGCATAGAAAAATTATGCAACCACTGAAAAGTAATTTTTAGCGGTCGTTTTTGCTTGTGATAAATTTAGACAATATATTGTCGACTCTAAAGTAACTATTCATACTGACCATGCTGCAATTAAGTACCTTATGGAGAAGAAAGATGCTAAGCCTAGACTTATTAGGTGGCTGCTTTTGCTGCAAGAGTTTGATTTGCATATTGTTGATAGAAAACGTGCAGAAAATCATGTAGCTGATAATTTGTGTAGAATGGAAAATATTCCTCATGATCCCATCCCTGTAAATGATAGTTTCCCTGACGAACAACTTGCCGTCGTTAAGGTAACTTCTCATGATGCTCCTTGGTATGCTGATTATGCTAATTTTATTGTCTCGAAATTTTTGCCTCCAAGTTTTACTTATCAACAGAAAAAGAAATTCTTCTATGACTTGAGGCATTACTTTTGGGATGACCCACATTTGTACAAGGAGGGAGCTGATGGAATCTTGAGGAGATATATTCCTGAGCATGAACAAGAGGAGGTATTGAGGAAGTGCCACAATAGTGATTATGGAGGACATCACGCAGGTGAAAGGACTGCACATAAGGTTCTTCAATCAGGTTTTTATTGGCCTACTTTATTTAAGGATGTTAAAAAGTTTGTTTCATCTTGTGATGAGTGTCAAAGGGTCAGTAACATTAGTAGACGTAATGAAATGCCTATAAATTATTCTCTTGTTATTGAACCTTTTGATTGTTGGGGGTTTGACTTTATGGGTCCTTTTCCCACTTCTCATGGTAATACTCATATTCTTGTTGCTGTAGATTATGTTACTAAGTGGGTGGAAGCTATACCAACTAAAAGTGCTGATCATAAGACCTCCCTAAAAATGCTTAAAGAAGTTATTTTTCCTAGGTTTGGTGTGCCTAGATATCTTATGACTGATGGAGGATCTTATTTTATTCATGGAGCTTTTAGAAAGGTTTTAGCCAAGTACGATGTTAATCACAGAGTCTCCTCTCCGTATCATCCTCAAACTAGTGGGCAAGTTGAATTAACTAATAGAGAAATTAAACTAATCTTGCAAAAGACCGCTAACAAGTCTAGGAAGAATTGGTCTAAAAAACTTAATGATGCTTTATGGGCCTATAGAACTGCTTATAAAAACCCTATGGGTATGTCTCCTTATAAAATGGTTTATGGGAAGGCATGTCATTTGCCTCTTGAATTAGAACATAAAGCTTTTTGGGCTGTTAGACAACTTAATTCTGATCCTAATCTTGCCGGTAAAACTAGGTTGCTTAAATTGAATTCCTTGGATGAGTGGAGAAACGAGGCTTATGAAAGTGCTCGTCTGTTTAAGGAAAAAGTAAACAGATTGCATGATAAGAGAATTTTGAAAAGAGAATTTAATGTTGGTGATAAAGTGCTTTTGTATAGGTCTCATCTCAGATTTTTTGCAGGAAATTGCTATCAAAATGGGAGGGACCATTCATCATTGAGGAAGTTTATCGCTCCGGAGCTATAAAGATTAATAATCTTGATGGGGACAAACCTCAAGTGGTGAATGGTCAGCGACTTAAGCACTACATCTCCAGTAATCCCTTGGAAAAGGATGCTGATGTTATTCAAGTGGTCTCTCCGGAAGAACTCATCGAAACCAAATACCGGAAAACTTCAGAATCAGCAAATGAATAGGTAATTGTTTCGGTAAGGAAAGTGTCTCGGAAAATTCCAGAAAATTTATATTATTTATTTCTCGAAAATTAGGAAAATTTGGAGACTTGATGGAGTACGAGACGGACTCCAGGGGGAAGAGGCGGCCCTCTGCCGCGGCTCCACCCCAGGCCGCGGTGGGGACCCGCCCCTGGCCCCTGGACACCGCCTAGTCCCATCGTCTTCCTTTTATTGCAAATATTTTTGCTATATATTTCCCCGAATTTTTCGAGAAGCGTATCCTGTGTTTTTTGTTGTGCTTTCGTTTCGAGTTTTTCCGGCAGATCGTTTTTGTCCGAACCCTAGCCGCCATGACTTCTCCAAGCACTTCTAAGGATGATTTCTTCAAGAACGTCATCAACCCCTACTTAGCTGAGGTCAAGATGCATCCTCAAGTTCTTCAGCTCAAGGATGGCGTGCTTCATAAGCAAGATCTTCAAGGTCCTAAGAAGGAGGGGGATGTGAAGACAAGGTTAGAAGAGGTTGAACAGGAGGTTTTTGAGTACAAGAAGATGATCGAGCGTGGAGTAAGCGTCAATTACCGCATCATTGCTGAGCTTACTGATCTTCACAAGCAAGAGACCGAAGAATTAAGGGAGAAGATCTTTCTATTGGAGAACGAGACCGCCAATCTGCAAGCACAGATTTATGATCTTCACAATCAAATGTGTGAGTATGAACTTAGATTTAAACGTATAAGCTCCGCTGCAAGTTTTAGGTCCGAAGAGACTCGTTCGTTTTTCATTGACGGGAAGCACCTCCCGTGGAAGTTTGGCGACGAGTGATGGAGCAGGAAGTCTTCCTCATAAATTCGAGCACTATGGGTAACGGCACTCCCTTGGCTTGTTCCAAGCTTGGGGGAGTGCCCCGGTATCTTTATCTTATGTCTTTTATTTTTCGCAGTCTTGTGAGTCGTATCATGAGTAGAAAAGTTATCTTGTAGTATGGTTTTGCATTGTGTCTTGTAACTCCTTGTGAGTCCTTTGTATCCGTTGGTGTGTGGTTTTCTATAACGGAATATAAATGAGAAGTATCTTTTATTCTTCTGCACTTTATATTTTATTATGGCAATCTCTCTCATCTGCTGATGTTGTGGTAAGTAATGATTTGACATTGGGTGCATGAGTAGAACTTTATTCGGTATTCATAAGCATGGCTTCGTTTAAATTGCAATAATTGTTTTGGTGCTTGAGTAGAGAAGAAGAATTTAATTGCAAATACACAATCTTGTATGTCTTACATGCCTGTGAACCTTCCAGCTCATACACCTTTGTATTAGATTTATTTCTGACAGTGATGATAAGCTTTATGTTGCATGTTTGACATATTGTTTTTGATAGCATAGTTGATTTACATCTCTCAACACTGTTTGTTTGCTGTAAAGCCTTTCTAGCCTGAAGCCCTGTACTGAGTGTATGGTTCACTCGTGCATCCAATTCCTGAAGCCAAACTTTCTTGCCAGCTGAGTCCACCATATCTACCTATGCATGGTATTTCTTGCCATTCCAAGTAAATTTGTCATGTGCTACCTTTAAAAAATTCGAAATACTTCTCTTTGTGCCTCTGTTTTTAAGCTCATGAGGGAGCAGTAGAGAGCTAGATATAACTTGTGACGAGCAAGGTCATTTCCCCCCTTTTCACCCAGTGTCAATGGATTACGTCTTCACTTGAATCAACCCGAGAGCAGCTTAAGCAAAAATATAAATATAACTCACAATTCTCCTCCGCGTAATGCAAATCTGAGAAATCAGCCCAAACATTGGACAGTGGTAAAACCAAGGAGAAAGAGGAGCGTACTCTCTCCTCTAAAAACCAGCTGCTCTCACAAGTCTAAAAACCTTGCTTGTCATGGGGGACTAGATAGCTTCTCTGTTGTGAAGCCGTTGACGGAAGCATGCATACCTCAAAATCATTTTACTTATGTTTTAAAAACCAAAAAGCTCTAGCACATGACTAATCCCTGCTTCCCTCTGCGAAGGGCCTCTCTTTTACTTATTGTTGAGTCAGTTCACCCACTTCCTCTACCTTCTACAAGCAAACCCACAGTGTTGAAATTTTGATGTTAAGCAAGTATGATATCTACATTATATCTTTTATGTCTCATGATAGTTATTCATTTTTCTTATGTCTGTTCTAACTCTTTTATAAGGATATAGCTTTGACGATTTGCAACTCGTGGGAAGATGACCGGATGGTTGAAGCATTAAAATGAATCTTTCTTAAAATATGGGTTGATAAGTATAATTGTTTCTTAAGCAGAGTCTCATTTTGTCTTTGCTTAATAAGTTTCTGTCTTCTTTCACCTTAACATGTTGTAGTTACTTGTCTTCGAGAGGCTTTATGAGAGAAAGGTTGCTGTTTAAGATATATTTGTGTTTGATGAGTAAATACTGATGCTTCATGTTCGTATTCTTTATTTATCGACACTTCACTCTATAAACCTGTGGTCATGTTTACCGAGTTCAGTTTTCGCTTGGGGACAAGCGGAGTCTAAGCTTGGGGGAGTTGATACGTCCATTTTGCATCACTATTTTACATCATAATTCATCTTTATTCATTGATATATTTCATATTATGATGCAATACTTATGTTATTTCATCTCATTTTGCATGTTTGGCAATTATTGGAGATGCATCCACCGGAGCCTGGAATCTGCTGGAAAAGTACCTGTCAAGACACCTGACTTCGGAAGCTCCATAAATTCCAGAAAAATTCGGAGATAAATATTATGTGAAATAATCCATGGAGCCAAAAGGGCGCACGAAGGCGAGCTCCGGGGAGCAGGGGCGGCCCCCTGCCGCGGGCCCACCGTAGGTTGCGGGTGGGACCCACCCCTGGCCCCTGTGGCCCCCCTTCGGCTCCCCTTTAGCGTAGTACTTCCCTTTGACCTAAAAACATCGGGGGTATCAAAGAGGAATTTTACCGCCGCCTCCACGAGGCGGAAACCAGACAGAGAGAAGAAGAGCTCCGACAGGGAGAAATCTGCCAGGGAATTTCCCTCCCGGAGGGGGGAATCATCGACATCGTCATCGCCATCACGCCGGGCATCATCGGGATCATCATCAACACCATCTCCATCATCAGCACCATCATCACCGTCACCGTCCCATCTCATCCCGCTGTAGCAATTGTCATTGTTTTGTTATTAGTTCATTGGAATCGTATCGCAGGTGTTGATTACTACTTGTAGTTGATGCTTGAGAGTTTTATCGGTGAATTGTCTTTACAATCAGATTGTTGCCCTTATTCATATCACCTCTGATCATGATCTATATGATGTCTTGTGAGTAGTTCGTTTGGTTCTTGAGGACATGGGGAAAGCCTTGTTGCTAGTAATTGCATAATGTTGAGTAATATTTAATGGTTTGATTTATGTTGTGGTGTTATTCCTCTAGTGGTATCCTGTGAATGTCGACTACATGATACTTCACCTTTCAAAGGGCCTAGGGGAATGCATAGTGTATTTCGTTTGCTTATGGTAGGGTTGCAGGAGTGACAGAAACCTAAACCCCAATTTGCGAACTAGTGCACTAGGGAGCGTAGGGTCTCGGAGTTTAAGGCTGTGGTTAGGTTTTTATCTTAATTACTTTCTTGTAGTTGCGGATGCATGCAAGGGGTTTAATCACAAGTATGTATTTGTCCAAGTAAGGGCGGTGCATTAGCATAGGTCCACCCACACAGCACTTTATCAAAACATTGAAGGTTAATCACCGGCGTGCAATGAAACTGGCTAGACAGAAACTCCCATGTGTCCTCGAGAACGTTTTAATCTTCATAAGTAACACAACCGGCCTGTCCTTTGAGCTTAAAAGGATTGGGCTATTTGCTGCAATTATTGTAGCACTCTTTTATTTACTTGTTCTTTATTTGTTCTTTAAATCAAAAATCCAAAAACATTTCTCTTTTAGTGCTTGCAGTGAAACCTTGCTGAAAATTACTTGTCAACACCTTCTGCTCCTCCTTGGGTTCGACACTCTTACTTATCGAAAGGACTACGATAGATCCCCTATACTTGTGGGTCATCATGCTTACAACCGTTTTCATAGCTTTTCATCATCATTTGCTCGCTGGTCATATTTCATCATCATCATATTTTACATCCACACATTTAATTCATTGTGTTTGGGAAGCCGGAGAGATTGACAACCCCTCTGTTTTGTTGGGGCAAAGTAGTTTGTTTGTGATTGTGTGCAGGTCCGCGTTAATCTACAAGCGCCAGAGTGGATTGACACCTTGCTAAGCCTTCTCCAAGTCCTACTGGATTCGATAACCTTGGTTTTGTAATCAAGGGAAAACTTATTCTGTGTTTTCTGGTGCCGTTGTCGGGGAGCGCACTAAGGCTACATAAGAAGATTAGTCCCCGCCAACTCTGCTAGTACTTGTCAAGAAGTTTTCCGGTGTCATTGCCGGGGACTTGGAAGCTTCAGCTAGGGGAGTTTCACACATCCTTTCACTTTACTTTGTTATTGCCTTACCTAGTATATTTTTTGTTAGCCTTGTTTTGCCTTTTGTTTGCCTTAAAACTGAAAACACAAAAAAATTAAAAATTCCAGCACCTTGCCAATTTCGGTTTACTTTGTTATCATGGCTAGTTCCACTCCTTTTTCTCCGTATCCTGAAGTTGAAGTTCGTACTTTTAAACAAAGAGGGGGAGAAAGTTTAAAAGATGCTTGGTATAGGATTAGTGATTCTCAACACCGTTCCACAAAGAAATATTCAGATACAATCCTTGTCAGAAATTTTTATGTTGGAATCACAAATTGGTATAGGTATGTCGTAGATACTTTAATAGGTGGAAACTTTCTAGGCACTCCCTCATTTGAGGCTTACAATATCATTGAAAGTCTAGTTGGGACCCCACCAACTAACGAACCTAAAACTGAAACCACAATGGAACATGTTGTGGAAAGACTTGATATTTTAGGCAAAAATTTGTCAAGCATGAATTGGGCAACTGAAGTAGATAAAAAGCTACTTCATAGCACTAGCATGATTGAGGGATCCTTAAAGCATATAAATAGAAGAATTAATAACCTTGAGACCAGTAAAGGGAAGGATGATCAAAATTTGAGAATTAGTAAATTAGAAGAAATTATGGAAGCCATAGGTGTGACTTTTTCATCTCTTAAAATTAAAAAGAAGGAAGTTCTAGCAGGAAAGGGACCTAAGTTTGCCTATGTCCCCAAGGTTTCTGAACTGAAACCGAATAAAATAAACAAGTTTAGTTCTCCTGTTGTCATTGAAAAACTCCCCAATGAAATAAATATAGGAGAGACTATAATTTTAAATCCTGTTCTTGAGAATGATGAAGTTAAAGAGTCAACAAGAAATTCCCTTAGTAGTGCCAGTTCTACCTCTGAAGATGTCCTTGATGATTTTGAATTTGGTTCTATTGATAAAACTTGAATTTGCCCTTTCTGCCTAGCTAAAAGGCGTTAAAGAAAAGCGCTTGTGGGAGGTAACCCATTTTATTTTACCTTCTGTTTCTTTTTGGTTTCTTTGAGTTTTGGGTGATGTTACTTCTGTAACAACTCCCTTGTATCTTTTTGTTTTGTTTTTGGTGCCAAGAATAGCCTCTAAAGAGAGGAAGACTAATCTGTGAGTTTGCTGTCCAGAAACAGATTTCTGTTCCTCACTGTTCGAAAATCCAAAAAATCACAGAACGTCATCTGTGGCTGCAAATTTTTGACAGCAACCATCAGGGTTTTTTCTACCTGTTTCTAGTTTTAAGTTTTCTGATTTGAGGTCCAGAAGTGCCTCGAACAAATTCATCTTTACAGTCTATTCTGTTTTTGACAGAATTTGTCCTTAGTTTTGCATTGCTTCTTTCGCGGGCAAAGAAGTTTTTTCAAAGCTAGAGCTTTACTTAGACCTTTGTGACATTAGCTAATGTTGCAAAAAAATGAGTTCTTGATATGTGCTTTGGAACAGAAGGAAGATATTGTTTTTGTGGACTAACCCCTTAATGAAGTTGCTATAAGTTTTGCGTGAAGGAAGTTTTCAAGTATCCAAGTGCGAGGTGATGAAGGAAGATCGAGAAGGAACAAAAGACTAAGCTTGGGGAGTCTCCCCATGGAACCTCCTATGAAATATTCAAGATGTTACAAGCGTCCAAGCTTGGGGATGCCCAAGGCATCCCCTTCTTCATCAACAATCATCGGTTTTTCTCATGGTACTATATTTTTATTCCTTTACACATTATGTGATGTTCTTGGAGCGTCGGTTTGTTTTTACTTTTAGTTTGTTTGTGTTAGTTTTCTGGTCCTTGCAATAATTCGGATCCATGCATGCTTGTTTGGGAGAGAGACACGCTCCGCTTTTTCATTATACACTCCTGTGCTTCACTTATATGTGTTGAGTGTTTAGCCTTTGTCTTTTATGCTTTTAGCTCTTGTTTTCAAGCATCTCTTGTTCAGAGCTGTTAGCTTTTGTAGTTAGGAAGTTTTGCTCATGTTGCTTCACCCTTTTATTTTTGTTTCAAATAAGTTGATTGGTGTTTGGGTAAGTGGAAATTATCATGTAGGAAGTGTAAAAAGTGATGCTTAATCTTGTAGACCATTATCTTGAATTGTTGATACTTGTCAATTGTTTAGAGATATGAAGTAGATTAATGCTTAAACTTCTGGATCATCTAGTAAGAATAGATTAGTAAAGAATTACCGTAAGGCTTTAAAATTGTGGTGCTTGTCCTGCTTGGTAGTTCTCAAAGTCTAGATATTCTTTTGCAAATAGTTGGTTTGGCTAACAAGGTAGACGGTGTGAAGTCTAGTGGTTATGCATGATGTATATCTGTAGTCATTCAATGAACCAAGTTGATGTTATGTGTTTGCTTGATATCCTGCTAAGCCCAAAAATTCCGTACTGAGATGGAATACTTCTCGTGCATCCAACTCCCTGAGCCAAAAATCTTTGCCATGTGTGTCCACCATACCTACCTACATGTGGTATTTCCTTGCCACTCCAAGTAAATTTTTCATGTGCTATCTTTAAAATATTCAAAATTCTCCTTTTTGTGTCTCTGTTTTTAAGCTCATGAGGAAGCAGTAAGAAGTTGGTTATAACTTGTGATAGGCAAGGTCATTTCCCCCCTTTCACCTGGTGTTGATGGTTTACGTCCTCACTTGAATCAACTCGAGAGCGGCTTAAGAAAAATATAATATAACTCACCATTCTCCTCCGCACAATGAAAATCTGAGAAATCAGCTCAAACATTGGTTTGTGGTGAAACAAAGGAGAAAGAGGAATGTATTCGTTCCTCTAAACCAGCCGCTCTCACAAGTCTAAAAGACTTGCTTGTTATGGGGGACTAGCTAGTTTCTTTGCTGTGAAGTCGTTGACGAAAGCATACATGTCTCAAAACTGTTTTACTTCTATCAAAAATAAAAAAAATAAAAGCTCTAGCACTTGATTAATCCCTGCTTCCCTCGGCGAAGGGCATTTCTTTTACTTTTATGTTGAGTCAGTCTTCCTCCTCCTTCTAAACTCCTCAAGCAATCACTTGGTATCAACTTTGGTTCATGTTTTACTTCATGTTATCTTTGTGTCTAACTGTGAAAACTTTGTATTGACTTTATCTTGAGATAAACAAGTTGCAAGTTGAAGCTTTATGCTAAAGACTTAAATCTTCCTTTGTGTTGGCCAAACTCCTTTGTTGAATCAATATTGCTTTGTGATTTATCAATCATTGTCAAGTGTTATGCTTTTAAAACTTGAAAGTACTCTTTGCTAGTAGATTCTTATTTAGATGTTTTACTTGGTTAATCATTGTTTGTGTCATTCAATGAACCTTTGTTTTGGATCATTGCATTCAGTTCATATGCTTTACATGATTAGTTGATCGTGATGGTGATTGGTAGCATGTCACTTCAAAAGTTATTTTGTTATCACTTACCTACTCGAGGAAGAGCAGGAGTTAAGCTTGGGGATGCTGATACGTCTCCGACGTATCTATAATTTTTGATGTTCCATGCTTGATTATATATCAGTGCCACATGTTTTTACAATGTTTTTATATCATTTTGGCATAATTTATGGAACTAACCTTTTACCAAGATGCCCAGTGACAGTTCCTATTTTCTGCTGTCTTTTTAAATCATTTGCGGTCTCCACAAGGTTGATAAACACATAATGCTTGATGGGCGATGCACATGATGTCCCATATAATTTTTCTCGAATTTCATCTCTCCATTGTTTCAGATTATCATAAGTAGATAACTCTGGGTGCATCAAAATTGATGATCTTTTTTGTTTTACCTTGTTGAGTACCTCCACGCCTTTGGAAAAATCAATCCTCACATATGCTTTATGTGTAGTAGTGCTCCATGTGCCCCATAATTGCTCTTTTATCACCTCCTCCCATCGTTGCAAGAGGGCAGCAAGGTATGATCTCAAAACCTGCATATTATGCAAAGAAGAAGAACTTTGTGAGCTGTTAGTAAGAGTAAAAGCTTCACTCCTTTCTGTTGGTGTATCACTTGTCTCACTGATTTTGTGGTTGATGGTCTCATTCTCACATTTGGTGGACTCAAACAACTCACTAATGCTCTCGCTCTCATTGTATGGAATATTTGGTGGTGGAGCTCTCATCTCTCTATCCTCTTCATGAACAACCTCAACCTCATATTTGGTGGACTCACTAATCCTCTCATTTTTGTTGTGTGGAATAGTAGGTGGTGAGTCACTCATCTCTCTTATATTATGTTGGAGGCTCTTACTTTCACTTGTGGTGGCATCACACAACTCACTAATTATGGCACTCTCAATTTCTAGAATTTTAGGTTGTGGATGACACATCTCTCTAATATTTCCGCTCAGATTTGGTGGAATATCATGTGGTTTATCACTCCTCTCTATAATCTTTTGGGGAACTCTCTCTTCCTCATGTTTGGTGGAATCTCTCAACTCTCTATTATGGTCACTATTGATATATGGAATTTTGGGCTGGGGGGTTTTATTTGGCTTTGGATTCTCTCTCTCACCATTTTGGTGGATCTCACTCAAGTTTTTCTCACTCACTCTCTCTTTCTTTTTCAGATCATCCATCAATATTTCTTCAGGTGTCAAAGGGAGCAAAGATATGCGTTCTCCCTTGTATTGGAATGAGAGACGGTTGGCATGGCTGCTGATTTGCACATCATTATCAAACAACCAAGGTCTCCCCAACAGCAATTGGCATGCTTGCATTGGCACCACATCACATTCCACTTGATCTTGATACTTCCCAATAGAAAACTGAATGGTAACCATGTTACTTACTTGCAGCGTTCCACAATCATTAAGCCATTGCATCTTGTAGGGACTTGGGTGTATTCTTTGTTTCAGTCCCAACCTCTCCACTAAATCTAAACTTGCAATGTTATTACAGCTGCCATTGTCAACAATTATGCTACATACCTTGTTCTTGATGGTGCCACGGGTGTGAAAAATATTATGTCGCTGCCCTTTCTCTTCTCTAGCTGCATTAATGCTAAGCACACGACGGGAAACAAAGCAATCCCCCATGTCGGCCTGAATATCACAAGCTTTCTTCTCTCCCTCCTCAACCTCAAGATCAGCTTGTGTTTCACTATCATCATGTTCACTCTCGGACTCCCATTCTCCTTGCTCATTGATAAATAAAATCTTTTTGCTCGGACACTCTGCAGAAATGTGACCACGTCCTTTGCACTTCCAACACTCAACATCTCGGCTTCCAGAAGAGGCTACAACTGCGGGAGTATTGCTACTTGCAGCAGCGGCAACACCACGTTTGTCACCATTGCGAGGAGCCGGCGATGATGCCAATGAGGCTGCTGGTCACCGGGAGGCAGTAGGAGTTGGCTGAAATTGAGAGCCACCATGAGATGCACTTGGCTGCGACCTTTGCCATGGTGTGGTGGTGCGGTTCTGAGATGAACACACATGACCACTCCGCTGGACCTTCCTCTCTATGCGCTTTGCTCGCTCCAAAATATCTTGTAGAGAGTTATAGGGAAACATCTCCACAAATTCAGAAATGTCATTGTTGAGACCATGCAAAAATCTTGCCATCTTCGACTCTTCATCCTCATTAATACGAGCATGAACAAGAAGTGATTCCATATCTTTATAGTACTCTTCCACTGTCCTAGTACCTTGGCTGAGACGCTGCAATCTGTTGCGGAGATCTCTGTGGTATTGTGAAGGAACAAACCTCCTCCTCATAGCTTGCTTCATTTCTTTCCATGTACCAATGTGATCATGGCCCAACATAAGCTGATTTTCTTGTAGTTGATTCCACCAAGTGAGTGCATAACCAGAAAACTCAATACAAGCAAGGTTTACCCTCTTCAGATCAGCGAGATTGTGGATGCGAAAAATATGATCACATTGTTCTTCCTAATCAAAATATGCATCCGGATCTTCCCTGCCTGTGAACTTGGGAACCTGCAACTTGATTCTTGCCGTATTATCTCGATCATCTTTGTCATGACGTTCATGACGGTGACCATCATCACCATATGCAGCAGCATGACGATATGGAGCACCATCATAGTCATCAAACTCATCACCATGACGACGAGCAGAATGCTCACGTGGGTCAAAGTGGCGTCCATGAGGGCCATTTCCACGTCCTCTATCATGCCCTCCTCGCTGTCCTCCATGAGCAGCAGCACCACGACCTCGAGGAGCACCATCGGTGCCATCAACTTCCCAATCATCTCCACCGTAGTTGCTGAACTCATCTTCACGACCTCTGTCGGCAGCAGCTTCCACTGAATTTTCATCGCCAGCTTCACCGTGGGGGTCAATAGGGTCTTGTCGGTGTGGAACCCCATTGCCACGTGCGGGAGGACGCTCAATAAGCATCCTCTCCATGGCTTGAAGGATGTCGTTGCATAGTTGTTGCAGTTCCACGCGCGTGACTTGAACCTCGTTTTCTCCATGATTTTCTCCGTGAACACTCGAACCAGTTCCTGCCATGTTAATGGGCGAAAAGAGGGTGGAATTTTTTTTGGTGGAAATACACAACCTCACCTCTTACTCACCAAAGTTCTTATGAGTTCACACCGAATCGCGGTTCTCTCGGATGTGTTAAAGTGATTGAAAGACAGGGATCAAAGAACTAGCTTCAGTTTTTGGTGGAGCTCTAGGTGGGGTAAACAAAAGGGCTTGTGCTGAAATCAAGTTGATGAAAACCAAGATTTATTTTGATGGAAAAATGGGACCTTGCACCAAGATTGAAAAGCATACAGCACACACACAACTTTCTGAAAATTTTCTACCAAGCTGAAACCTTTGGATCTTGCTCAACACTTTCTAAATTTTTTTCACTTCTTTTTCTCTTTTTTCTTTTTTCTAGCAACCCAACTAAATCTAAAAGACAACTACAAACATGAACTTGGTGCAGATCTAAAAGATGGGAAACATGCAAGGAATGCAACAACAAAATTGTGCACCTTGGCATGAGTTTGCTTGTTTCGGCTAAGCAATTCTTTCCAACTAAATTGTGCACCTTGTTGGAAAGTCACGTATGATGTTCCTATGTGCTCATCACAAGAGGAGCATGTTTTGGGACATGATGAGGCTTGGGGTAGATTTTACAAACTGGATGGTACTTCACACTCAACTTGCAAGATGCAAATTCAATAGATGCAAAGATTGAGTGAGTTTCCCATAAAAACAAAAGATTTGCAATAAAATCCAATAAACCACAAAAGAACCAGCTCTTCAAAAAGAAGAGGTCGGTGGCCTAAGCCACCATGTAAGAGTTTATGGCATGACACCACGAAGATATATCTTGGGTTCATAACAGATACTCGTCATTTAAACTCACAATTCATGACATGAAAATAGAGACAAATGAATTTTACTTTAGGCATATTGGGGGGACGGAGAACCCAATTAATTAGGACAACACTCCCCCTAAATCCATGCCTACACCTAAACCAAATAGAAGTTGAACCTATAGGTGTGTATGCAAGATGGTCAAGTCAAGCTACTTGAATCTACGATATTTAGCTCATTCCTCAAATAAGTGAACCTTGCTTCATCAAGTGGCTTCGTGAATATATCTGCAAGTTGGTCTTTGATTGGCACATATGCTAGCTCAATATCTCCGCGGGCAACATGATCTCAAATGAAGTGATGACGAATCTCAATATGCTTGGTTCTTGAATGTTGCACCGGGTTGTAAGCAATCTTGATAGCACTTTTATTGTCACACAATAGAGAAACTTTGTCACAACTGACACCGTATTCCTTTAAAGTTTGCCTCATCCATAACAATTGAGTGCATGCACTAGCGGCAGCCACGTACTCAGCTTCGGCGGTGGAGAGAGGATATGCAATTTTGCTTCTTATAAGACCAACTCACCCACGACCTACCAAGAAATTGGCAAGCCCCGGAAGTTGATTTCCTATCATCTTGATCACCGACCCAATCCGAATCCGTATACCCACAAAGAGTGAAAGATGAGTGATACGTCCATTTCGCATCACTATTTTACATCATAATTTATCTTTATTCATTAATAAATTTTGTATTGTGATACTTTACTTATGTTATTTTACCTTGTTTTGCATGTTTTGCATTTTTAGGAGATTCATCTGCCGGAGTCCGGAATCAGCTAGAAAAGTACCTGTCAATACACTTGATGTGCGAAGCTCGGAAAATTCCAGAAACATTCAGGAGATATTATTTTCAGAAATAAGTCACGGAGCCAAAAGGACGCACGAAGGCGAGCCACCAGGGGCAGGGGCGACCCCTGGCCGTGGGTCCAGGTGGGGCAGCGGCTGGGACCCGCCCCTGGCCCCTGTGGCCCCCCTCCGGCTCCCCTTCGGCGTATTACTACCTTTTGACCTAAAAACGTCGGGGGCGTCCACGAAGAAATATTCCGTCGCCTCTGCGAGGCGGAAACCAGACAGGAAGAAGAAGAGCTTCGGCAGGGAGAAATCTGTCGGGGAAATTCCCTCCCGGAGGGGGAATCGCCGCCATCGTCATCGCCATCACGCCGAGCATCATCGGGATCATCATCGACATCATCTCCATCACCATCACCTTCATCATCATCATCACCCCATCTCATCTCTCTGTAGCTTTTGAAGTTGTGATTTGTTAGTTCATTGGGATCACTTCCCGAGTGTTGATTACCCCTTGTAGTTGATGCTTGTGAGTTTTGTCGGTGAATTACCATTACAAACTGATTGTCATCCATATTCATACCACCACTGATCATGATCTATATGATTCTTGAGGATTGTCGGGGAATGCCTAGTTTCTAGTAATTGCATAATGTTGAGTAATATTTTAATGTTTTGATGATTTATGTTGTGTTGTTATTCCTCTAGTGGCATCGTGTGAATGTCGACTACATGATACTTCACCTTTTTAGGGCCTACGGGAATGCATGGTGTATTTAGTTTGCTTATAGTAGGGTTGCCGGAGTGACAGAAACCTAAACCCCAATTTGCAAACTAGTGCACTAGGGAGTGTAGGATCCCAGAGTTTAAAGTTGTGGTTAGGTTGTTATCTTAATTACTTTCTCGTAGTTGCGGATGCTTGCGAGAGGTTTAATCACAAGTGTGCATTTGTCCAAGTAAGGGCGGTGCATTAGCATAGGTTCACCTTCACAATACTTATCAAAACATTGAAGATTAATCAACGGCGTGCAACGAAAATGGCTAGGCAGGAATTCCCATGTGTCCTCAGGAACGTTTTACTCATCATAAGTAATACAACCGTCTTGTCCTTTGTGCTCAAAAGGACTTGCTTTTTGTACAAAAAACCCATAAACATTTTCCTTTTAGTTCTTGCAGTGAAACCTTGCTGAGACCCACTTGTCAACACCTTCTGATCCTCGTTGGGTTCGACACTCTTAATTATTGAAAGGACTACGATACACCCCCTATACTTGTGGGTCATCAATGAATCCTTGGGATACCACAAACCAAACCTTGGGGTATGAACCAAATACCGTGGGATTCTCTTAACCGCCAATATGTGGCTTTCCTTAGGAGCGGCTTGATACCTTGCACACGCACACCTACACCCAACACAATATCGGGTCTAGATGCACAAAGATAAATCAACGAACGAATCATGGAGCGGTAGAGCTTTTGATCCACATCTATACCCTTTGGGTTAAGTTGTAGATGGCATTTGGTATCCATAGGAGTCTTCTTATCCTTAGCATCAACCATATTTAACCTCTTGAGCATGTCTTGGATATACTTTCTTTGGCTAATGAAAGTCCCTCCTCTCAATTGCTTGATCTTAAATCCAAGGAAGAACTATAATTCGTCCACCATGGACATCTCAAACCTATTGGTCATAAGCTTTGAAAATTCATCATTAAAAGCTTTTCTAGATGAGCCAAAGATAATATCATCAACATATAGTTGGCATACGAAAAGCTCCCCTTTAACCCTCTTAGTAAAAAGAGTGGGATCAATTTGCCAAACTTCAAATCCATGGTCTAGCAATAACTCTCTAAGGTGCTCATACCACGCACGTTCTGCTTGCTTGAGTCCATAGAGCGCCTTATCAAGCTTGTAAACATGCATGGTTAGGGAAGTTGGGGTCCTCGAACCCCAGGGGTTGCTTAACAAACACCAACTCCTTTAAAGGACCATTACGAAATGCACTTTTTACATCCATTTGTTGTAATTTAAAGTTATACTGAGATGCATAAGCAAGAAGGATACAGATGGACTCAAGGCGAGCCAGAGCATAGGTCTCTCAAAAATCAATGCCTTCAAATTGAGAGAACCCTTGAGCTACCAATCTTGCCTTGTTCCTCACAACTATGCCATGTTCATCTTGCTTGTTCTTGAATATCCACTTTGTGCCAATAAGATTGCGGCACTCCTTTGGCTTCTCAACTAACTTCCATACATTACTGCGCTTGAAATTGTTGAGTTCATCATGCATGGCTTCTAAGCAATCCGGGCCTTCAAGAGCTTCAAACACTTTCTTCGGTTCCACCATGGAGATGGGAGCTTGATGATCACTAAAACTTGCCAATTGCCTCTGGGTGGACACCTTGCTTCTCAAGTCACCACTCACCTTGTCAAGAGTGTGTTGACGAAGTTCCAAATTTCTTGCAACCCTAGCTTGACGACGGGCTTCGATATATCCATTTGACCTTGGAAGAATCACTTGATCATCTTGATCATTTGAGTCCCCGTCTTGACTGAAATGTTGGCCTTGATCCTCAAAATGCACAGCTTCACCACTGGAAGAAGAGGATGGACCAAGATCTTGATCAGTGTTGCCTTCAGCTTCATGTAGACTGGAGTCTCCGGCCTAAAGCATCGGAGTCTCCGGCCGGCTGGAGTCTCCGGTCAATATGGCCGGAATCTCCGGTCTGACAATTTGTTCCTGATCAGCTTGAGGAGGGTCTTGAGCTTGTCTTAGGTCAGGTGCATCATTGGCTCCAGCAGCAGTTTCTTGTAAATCTGACGAAAATGAGGGCTCCACTTGAGTAGAGCATTGTCCTTCTCGATCCACCACAAGGGGTTCCTCAATGGGGCGGAAAATTCCCACACCCATTCTTCTTATGGCTTCTTGAGGAATATCATCATCTACATCGGAAACATGAAATTGCACCACTTGGGAGCCGTCATTTTCCACGAACACCACACTACAAGATTCTATGATAACCCGTGAGGCTTTGTCATAGCTTCTATAAGTGTGGGATTCGACACCATAACCAACAAAGATACCCTCTAGAGATTTAGAATCGAATTTAGTTAAGCGACAACCCTTGATCAAGTAGAAACACTTACTACCAAATACACGGAAGTAGGAGATGTTAGGCTTGTTTCCGGTGAGGATCTCATAAGGAGTCTTGTTCAACCCTTTGCGGAAGTAAAGCCGGTTGGATGAATGACAAGCCGTGGATATAGCCTCGGCCCAACAGGTCAACAGAGACTTAAACTCCGTCAACATGGACCTCGCCATATCCATAAGAGTCTGGTTCTTCCTCTCGGCTACACCATTTTGTTGAGGGGTATAGGTTGCGGAACATTGATGACGAATACCCTCTTCACTAAGAAAATCATTGAGTGTGTAGTTCTTGAACTCGGAGCCATTGTCACTTCTAATTGCCAATATGGGGACATTGTGTTGAGGTTGCATTTCATGGGAGAAGTCGATGAAGGTTTGTTGGGTCTCACTCTTCAACTTGAAGAAATAAACCCAAGTGAATCTTGAATACTCATCAACAATCACCAAGCAATACTTCTTCCCACCAAGACTAGCTTCGGGAACGGCACCAAAAAGATCCACATGGAGGAGCTCGAAGATCCTCTTGGATGAAATAATAGTCTTTCTAGGATGGGGAGAATCATGCATTTTTCCTTCAACACATGCCCTGCAAACACGATCTTTGGCAAAAGAGACATTTTCTTTTAGTCCGAGAATGTGGCCCTAGTGAAGACTTTGCAAAATTCTCATGTTGACATGGGCTAGGCGGCGATGCCACAACCAACCCACATTGGCCTTTCCGAATAGGCACATCGAATTTGAAGTGGTTTTCCCCGAAACGTGCACCACAAACAAATCATTTTTGACATACCCAAGGAAAGCGACCTTTAGAGTTTTGCTCCACAAGAGTACCACAATATCAATATCAATAAAGACGGCAAAACCCATCTTAGTAAGAGCACGAACTGAAAGTAAATTATAACCAAGGGTTTTAACAAGCATGACATTCACTAGGGTGATATCCCAAGCGACTATCACCTTGCCAAAACCCGATACCTCGGATTTTGATCGATCTCCATAAGTGACGGTTGCATGATTTAGATTTGGTCTCATCTCCATCATTATATCCTTGCTTCCGGTCATATGACTTGTGCATCCACAATCAAGCACCCATTTTGACCCACCAAAAGCATAGTCCTACAAGAAATCATTGCTTTGATTTAGGTACCCATTTTCCAATGGGTCCTCTTTTGTTAGCAACAAGGGTCTTAGGAACCCAAATAGAACGAGCAATAGAAACACTTCTAGGACCAACAAATTTAGCATATACATCCCCATGATAATCAACATATAAAATATAGTGGGGGTTAGTTTTTCCCGCAAAGTCATCACTAGTGGTTTTGCCCCTTGTGGCACCACCACTTGCCTTGTTGACTTTCTTTGCTTGAGGAGCCCTTGCATCTTTCATGAAGTTCTACTTCTTCTTTTCCTCCTCAACAAAGCCAACACTAACTCTCCCTTTTTGTGAAGTAACAAAAGGTCTCTTACCTAGGGAGATGACTTTAGCAAGATTGATCTTCAACCTAGCATTTTCCTCAATAATATTTGCATGATCACATGAAGTAGGAGTGGAGGAACTAGGCACATCAATTTTAGAAGGTTGAGCTTGAAGTTTTTCATATGACTTGGTGAGGGTTGAGTGTTCACTCTCCAAAGCCTTCTAAGCCTTGGAAAGTTTCTCTAGCTCCTCGGTTAGTCTAGAATGACCAACACCAAGCTCGACCTTTTCCTTTTTAGATTATTTGTATTTTGCAATTGCATGGTCCCATTCTTTAATGAGTTTAGCAATGATTAAATCATTTGATTCCTCAATATTCTCAAATTTCTCCTCAAGATAAACCCTAATTCATGCTCCTCCTCAAGAGTAACATTCAAGGAGGCAATTTCCATAGCATCCTCTCTTTATATTTTACCTTTGACCTCAAGCATCTCTTGAGCTTCACCATATTGGCTCATGAGAGCCTCAAAGTGCTTATTGGTTTCACCTTGAAAGTTAGTTATGAAATGATCCAAGGCAACAATTTCCTCTTTTAGTCTAAGACTAGTAGCATCATTCATAGTCTAAGGTGAGGGAGAGGGAGAGGATGACACCTCGGTGGCATTAGCCATGAGACATCTTGCGGAGGAGTTAGAGACATTTTCATTGGGGGATTCAAAGAGGGAAGGAGACGATGAAGATGCAATGGCTATGGCGGCCACTTCATTTGTGGTTTCTTCTTCTTCCCCGGATGAGTACTCCTCTTGAGCAAGCAACAAAATTCTTGGAGGCTTCTTGTTGGAGGTGTTCTTTTTAAAGAACGGTTTCTTGTGAGCAAGCTTTGACTTATCCTTGGGAACAGGCTTCCCTCCATGCTCTTCTCTCTTCTCAAACGGGCACTCGGCAACAAAGTGATATTGATTTTGGCAATTGTAGCATGAGCGAACCCTTTGGCCACCCTCCTTCCTACCACTTGATTGGTTGATTAGCTCTTTTGCTTTGGACGGGCTCTTCCAAAATACTCTTGAAGTAAGGGCCACATAATCCTTGAGAGTATCTTCAAGATCTTGTGGATGCCAATGTGACACGTCTTCTTGAACCTCAACTTCTTCGTCTTGCTCCACAACCTTGGCCTTTGTGCATTCCAATAGCACGGGCACAAGCATCTTCGGCGTTCTTGGCGGCCACCTTGAATGCAGCCATTTCTTGCATAACCTCATTGGATGACATGAGGTGGTAGTTGTGTCTTACTTGGATACTCTTCAAGTCGGTGGGCTCAAAGGGCATGAGAGCACTCACATACTTTCTCTTGATGCAAGCGTGATCCACATAGGTGGCACCAAGCTCTCTAAATTGAGAGGCAAGGGTCTTAAGTCTTTGGAACATGTCTTCATGGTCTTCACCTTCCAACATGAAAAATCCCTCGACTTGGTTTCTCAAAGCATCATATCAATTCCTCTTCATGCTCTCATTTCCAACGAACTCGTTGGTTAGAGCACCCCAAGCTTCTTTGGCGGTGGTGAGATGCTTGATGTGGGACATGTTGTCTTCCCCTACGAAAGTTTGGATCATGTGAAGAGCCAAGGCAGAGAGTTGGCTATCCACAACTTCTCTTCTTGTCAAGTTGTTTGGGTCCACGTCCTTGAACCCAACCTCAATAATTCTCCATAGCTCGATCAAGGCACTATTCACATGAGACTTCATAGAAAATTGCCAATTAGTAAAATAAGATGAAATAAGCTTAGGTGGATCACCCCTATTCTATATATGAGGATGAGGGACAGGTGGGTCGGGGGAGTACAAATGGGGAACCACATTGTACACCACTTTCCCATCAACAATTTTAGGTGGGGCGTCTTTAAGAATTCCTTCGCCCACCACATTTTGCGCGGCGGAAGTAGTATCCTCTAGAGGAGGGGATGCGAGAGGTTTATTAGCTAAGATTTGCATCATCATATCACGCATCTCTTTCATTTGAGCTTCCACGGATGCTTCCAATTTCTTGAAATCATCAATGGAAACTCCGCTAATAATCTCACTCGGCTCTCCTCCCTCGGGCGCCATACTCTCTTAGGCGGTGAAGCCTAAATAGAGAGCCAAGGCTCCGATACCAATTGAAAGGATCGTATGGGAACCTAGAGGGGGGGGGGGTTGAATAGGTGCTACACCAAATTTTAATTCTTTTTCATATTAGGCTTGACACAAAAGGTAAATTCTCTAGATATGCAACTACGGTGAATTTGCCTATATGAAAAGCGAGGAACTAACACTAGGCAATAAACACGATACAAATAAAAGCTACTAAGGGATAGAGATAACCGAAAGTAGAAGCACGCGGAGGCAAGGATGTATTCCCGAGTTCCTCCTTGTTAAGGGAGTATGTCTCGTTGGAGGGGTGTGAGCTCGCCACAACAGGCCTACTCAACGCCACAAAGGCCTCACCCTATTCTCCGATGAACCTCACCACAAAGGCTCGGTTCACCTTCCAATATCGGAATCCTTCAAGGCGGAATCCGAAGCCTTTACAATGTTCTTGGGCACACACCCACAACTTAATCGGGGGCTCCCAAATCAACACACAACTGAAAACAATAGCAATCAAAGTGAGTACAACAAATGACCTAGGTTTTTCCAATGGAAACCCAAGGAATAATCCCCTCAAGCAAATGAGGGGGAAATGGAAAACCGGTCAGTGAAGATGTAGATCATGGCCTTCTCCTTCAATCCTCCGAAGATCAACGAGTTTGGGTGGAGGGATTGGGAGATCTGTGTGATTTGAGCTCTGAGAAATTAGGGTTCTTGAAATGCTGGTCGAGCTAACTTTTCCAAGGTAGGAGAAGGGTATTTATAACCCTCTCCACATACTAGCCGTTGGACACTGATACGTCTCCGACGTATCTATAATTTATTATGTTCCATGCTTGATTATATATCAGTGCCACATGTGTTTTACAATGTTTTTATATCATTTTGGCATGATTTATGGAACTAACCTATTAACAAGATGCCCAGTGCCAGTTCCTATTTTCTACTGTCTTTTGTTTTAGAAAAGTTGTTCTGGGAAGTTTCTCGGATTGCTCTCATAATTTACGGAAATTATTTCCATAATGAAACAAAGACGGAACCTGAAGGACAGCATAAGGGGAGACACAGGGGCTCCAGACGCCACCTGGTCACGGCCCCCCTTGGCCGTGCATGGGGCCTACCTAGGTCCCCTGTCCATCGCCTCGCGCCGCCCCTTCGCCTATAAATTCTTCTCTGACCTAAAAACAGAGGAGGCACGATCATAATCTCCAGAATACGTCCGAGGCCGCCACCATCTCAAACCCTAGTTCGGGAGGGTTCAGAAGCTCTTCCCGACACCCTGCCGGAGAGGGGAATCGACGCTGGAGGCATCTACACCACCATGTCTGCCTCTGGAGTGATGCGTGAGTAGTCCACCACGGGACAACGGGTCATAGCAGTAGCTAGATGGTTGTCTCTCCTCCTTGTACTCCATTGTTTAGATCTTGTGAGCTGCCTATCATGATCAAGATCATCTATTTGTAACTGCTACATGATTGTGTTTGCATGGATCCGATGAATTGTGGAAGTCATTACTTTTGTTCAGTTATGTGTTTCATCTATGATTTGCATGCTCTCCGATGCTAGCGGTTGCTTTGGCCAAGTAATTGTTAGTGTTGTATGAGGGAGTATTTATGCCAGATAGTGGGTTCATGCCTCTCTTTGTCTGAGTTCGATGACAAGAACGGTTAAGGCTAGAGATGTGCTATTGCCACTAGGGAGAAAACAACGGTGTGATTTCTTCGTGTTATCTACATTGCTTAGATTGTGCACTTTGCGTATTGCAATGATCTGTTGCTTCCAACTTAATACTTTTGTGTGACATGCTGGATAGCGATCCCAGAGTGGATTATTAGTCATAGATGCAGTTGGATGACGGTCTATGTATTTTGACGTAATGCCCATATTAGATGAATATATTGTTTTATGATAGCCTTATTGTGCGCCTACAATTCTGTCAATTGCCATGCTGTAATTTGTTTACCCATCATGTACTTCTTTTGGCGAGACACCTCTAGTGAACTGTGGACCCCGGTACTATTTTCCTACATTGCTTACAACCGTCTTCATAGCTTTTCATCATCATTTGCTCACTGGTCATATTTCATCCTCATCATATTTTAAATCCACACATTTAATTCTTTGTGTTTGGCAAGCCGGAGAGATTGACAACATCTCTGTTTTGTTGGGGCAAAGTTGTTTGTTGGTGATTGTGTGCAGGTCCACGTAAATAATCAAGAAACGAGCCTATTGACACCCTGCTAAGCCTTCTCCAAGTCCTACTGGTTCAACAACCTTGGTTTTGTAATCAAGGTAAAATTTCCGCTACGCTGCTTCATACCTTCCTCTTGGGGTCTCCCAACAGCAGTCAGCAAGACGTTTTCTGGCACCGTTGCCGGGGACTTGGAAGCTTCAGCTAGGGGAGTTTCACACATCCTTTCACTTTACTTTGTTATTGTCTTGCCTAGTATATTTTTTGTTAGCCTTGTTTTGCCTTTTGTTTGCTTTAAAACTGAAAAACACAAAAAATAAAAATTCCAGCAACTAGTCTCTTTTTGTTTTGCTTAGTTTCTTGCTTATTTATTGTGGAAATGGTTTCAGCTGAGAACACTAAGTTTTGTGACTTCATTAGCACGAATAATGATGACATTATATGCACACCTATTGCTCCACCAGCTTCCATAGCCGAATTTTATGAGATAAAAGCCTGCTTTGTTGAACCTTGTCATGAAATAGCAATTTTCTGGTGTTAGTGGTGATGATGCCGCCTCCCATTTAAATAACTTTGTTGAGTTATGTGATATGCAAAAATATAAAGAAGTAGAGGGTGACATCATATAACTAAAACTTTTTCCTTTTTCTTTAAGAGGACGTGCTAAAGATTGATTATTGTCTTTGCTTAGGAATAGTATTGTTTCTTGGACTAAATGCAAAGATGCCTTTATTGGAAAATATTATCCACCTGCAAAAATTATATAACTAAGGAGTAACATTATGAACTTTAAAAATTTGAGAATGAACATGTTGCTCAAGCTTGGGAAAGAATGAAGTCTCTAGTTAAAAACTGTCCCACTCATGGACTGACTACTTGGATAGTCATCCAAACTTTTTATGCAGGATTAAATTTTTCTTCAAGGAATTTATTGGACTCGGCCGCTGGAGGGACCTTCATGTCCAACACATTAGGTGATACAACAAAACTCTTAGTTGAGATGATGGCAAATTATTCACAATGGCACACCGAGAGGGCTCCTAGTGGTAAGAAGGTAAATTCCGTCGAGGAAATTTCCTCTTTGAGTGATAAGGTTGATATGATTATGTATATGCTTGCTAGTAAACAAGTTCCTATTGATCCAAATAATGTTCCTTTAGCTTCTTTGGTGGCTCAAGGGGAGCAAGTTGATGTTAATTTTTTTTTAAATAATTTCAACAACAATGCTTATAGGAACAACTTTGGAAATAATAATTATAAACCTTATCCACCAAATAATGTTAATTAATATGGCAATTCTTATGGTAATTCTTACAACAATAATAGAGGTGTGTCCTCTGATCTTGAAAGCATGCTTAAGGAGTGTCGTGTCTTGGATCACGGACACCGGGAGTAAAGGATACCCCCTTTTTAGGTTCGGCACGGGGCGCGAAGGAGGCTGGGAGACGCCTACTTCCAGGAGAACCTCGTCGAGACCTCCGATCTACGTACTAGCAAGCAACACAGGGACACAGGGAGTTTACCCAGGTTCAGGCCGCCCGGAGGCTAAAAGCCCTACTCCCGCATGTCTGGATTGAGTGGTTTATCATGGTGTAGCTTACAGAGGTGGTTGCGGGTGAGAACCCAGGAGGTGTTGGCTAGAGGTTGAAGACGAGCAGATCATGTCCCGGAGGAGATCACCTCTCTCTTGTGCTACTCTTCGTCTGGTGCGCTACCTAGCTGCTGTTGTATTAAAATAAGTTGGGTGGTGCCCCAAGCGAAGGCGGAATTGCAGCTAGTAGCAGTTTTCCCTCGTTTAACGAACCGAGGTTTATCGAACCAGTAGGACTTTGAAATCAACAACGAGGTGAATGTTGAAGATCTCTGGCGCTTGACCTTCAACAGACGTGGACCTGCACACACTCAACCAAAATACTTTGCCCCCAACGGCGGAAAGGTTGTCAATCTTTCCGATCTCGCAGAAAACAAAGCGGTTAATTGTATGATGAAATAGATGAAATGTGAAAAGTGACCAGAGGAGTAATGATGATTAAAAGCAAGTAAATGAGGTTGTAAACAATGTAAAAATATGGACCGGGGGCCATGGGTTCACTAGTGGAGTCTCTCAAGTAAATAAAATATGCATGTGATGGGTGAACGAATTACAGCTAGGCAATTGACAAGATCATGACACAAACCCAATTTAGCTATGACAAAAAGGACATAATAATATTTATGGAGGCATCATGACAAGGAACAAAGACCGTTGAGTCCAAGTGCGTCTTTGTCTAAAAATGTCCACCGTGGGATCGCTATCCAGCCTGTCACCCAACGGTATTAAGTTGCAAGCAACAGACAATTGCATTAAGTAAAGTGCATGAAGTAAGCAATACTAATATCAAAAGAGACATTAACACCGCTGTTTTACCCTTAGTAGCAACATCACACCCTCGCCCTTAGACGTTTCTGTCACTCGTGCCCAGGAACAAAAGGGGGCATGAACCCACTATCTAGCATAAATACCCTCTCTTGGAGATACACACAATCACTTTGCCAAAGTAACTACGCACATCGGAGAGCATGCAAGAACATAAATTACTCATATAAGAATCATGCACAATCTGAACATAACTTCATAATCCATCGGATCCCAGCAAACACATCACATAGCATTACAATAATTGATCTTGATCATGTTAGGCAGCTCACAAGATCATAAGACATGAAGCACAAGAGAGAGAGACTACCAACTAGCTACTGGAAAATAATGGCTGCCTCGACGTTTTTAGGGTAAAAGGCAATTTATAGGCGTCGGAGGGCGTCGAGGCGAGGTCCCACGGGCAGGGACGGGCCCCACCCTCGGGTGACCCCCAGGCCGCGGCAGGGGGGCGCCTCTGCCCTATGGGCCTCCCCTCCGGCTCTCCTTCGGACTGGTACTTCGTCGTGGCAAATAAAAATTCCCCGTAAATTTTCGTCCAATTCCGAGAATATTTCCAGAAGTAAATTTCTGAAACAAAATGACAGCAAAAACAGGGAACTGGCACTTGGCATCTTGTCAATAGGTTAGTCCGACAAAATGCATAAAAATTATATAAATGACAATAAAAACATGTGACAATATCACAAAACTAGCATGGATCACTCAAAAATTATAGATACGTTTGAGACGGATCAGCATTCCCAAGCTTAACTCCTACTCGTCCTCGAGTAGGTAAGTGATAACAAATAATTTTTGATGAGACATGCTACCAACACATTCTTGATCAAGATAGTGATGCAAATCAAAATATGTGAATGAAGAGATACAAAACAATTGTCTATAATTGATAGCAAGAAAGCAATGAATAAACAAGTTGAATCGTCTAAGCAAAACCATTCATAAATAGTATGTCAAAGACATGAAAACAATGTGATCAACATATTTGACTAATTCACAAGGATAATAATTCCATGACAAAAGTGTTTGAGAATCAACACAAAGGAAGATGTAAGCATTAGCAAGAGCTTCAACTTCCAACGACTTATCTTATAGATAAAGTCAATATAAAGATTCATGTTTAATCTTGATAATGTAATATGCTCAACGATACCCAGGGTCAATGCTAGATGTTTGCTTTTGTGGAGATAGAAGGAAAAAGGGAAAACTGACTCAACATTAAAAGTAAAAGAAAGGCCCTTCGCAGAGGGAAGCAGGGATTAGTCATGTGCTAGAGCCATTTGGTTTTTAAAACAGAAGTAAAATGATTTTGAGGTATGCATGCTTTCGTCAACGACTTCACAACAGAGAAACTATCTAGTCCCTCATGACAAGCAAGGTTTTTAGACTTGTGAGAGCAGCTGGTTCTTAGAAGAGCGAGTACGCTCTTCTTTCTCCTTGGTTTCACCACTGTCCAATGTTTGGGCTGATTTCTCAGATTTGCATTGCACGGAGGAGAATTGTGAGTTATATTTATATTTTTTCTTAAGCTACTCTCCGGTTGATTCAAGTGAAGACGTAATCCATCAACACCGGGTGAAAGGGGGGAAATGACCTCGCTTGTCACAAGTTATATCTAGCTCTCTACTGCTCCCTCATGAGCTTAAAAACAGAGAAACAAAGAAGAAGTATTTTTGAATTTTTAAAGGTAGCACATGACAAATTTACTTGGAATGGTAGGAAATACCATGCATAGGTAGATATGGTGGACTCAGCTGGCAACAAAGTTTGGCTTTGGGGATTGGATGCACGAGTGAACCATACACTCAGTACGAATTTTTAGGCTTAGCAAAAAAGTGTTTGAAGCAAACATCTAACAATAACCGGTAACAAAACAACATAAGACATTTACCGGTCATAACCATAAAAACTCTACACCGTTTCCCTTGTTGACCAAACAATTCTTTTGATGGAAAGATTAGCATTATGAATTAACAACTGTGAAAAACCACACAATTTCAAGCTTTCAACCATATTTCTTTACTAATCAATTCCACTCAAATAACCAGCAAGTTTAAGCATTCAACTTAACATCTCAAAACAATTGAGAAGCATCAAGTATCCACATCATGATCTACAAAACTATGCAGGCTTTTCATTTTATTCTATCATCACACAAACAACATTTTGTCGCATTGACAATTCAAGCAATTTTTCAACAACAACTCTCCAACAAGTATAAGTGAAGAACAAGAGAGTTTAACTTAACAACTAGCAGCTCTAAACAAGATAAAAGCTAAAAGCGAGAGCTTACTAGAAAACAGACAGTAGCTAAGAATACTCAAAAAGATATAAGCAAAGCAAAGGAGTATTCAAACGAAAAAGCGGAGCGTGTCTCTCTCCCACACAAATAAAGCTAGGATCCAACAAAGATATGACTAGCAAACAGACTAACAAAACTGAAAGTAAAAAGACGCTCCAAGCATAGCACATAATATGTAAAGTGATAAAAACGAAGTTCAACGAAGACGACCTTATGATAGTCGATGAAGATGAGGGGACGCCTTGGGCATCCCCAAGCTTTGACTCTTTATAGTACTTGATATTCAGAGGGGGTGCCATGGGGGCACCCCCAAGATTGAGCTCTGATCCATCCTCGATTTCTTCATATTCCTCTCCTTTAGAACTTAAAAACTCAGTTCACACAAAACTTCTCATAATTTGATTAGAGGGTTAGTGCTCATAAATTAAAATGCACATGTGTTCAACTCATGACAAATTGCAAACCAACTTCATTAGACATTAGCTACTGTTTACTAAGCCTAAATGTGGAACTCTACCCCTAGAGTATCACACATGACGATGGTAAAGAGACAAATGCAAAATAAAAGCAGAATCTGTCAAAATCTGAACAGTCTGTAAAGATCGAATTTTTTGAGGCACTTCTGCAGCTCAAATAAAAAAACTTAAAACTAACTAAAGATATATAAAAGCATCAGGCTTGCTCTCAAACGTTATCAGAAAAAGATAAAATTATGGCAATTTTAGGATTTTCGTGCAACAGGCGCACAGAATCTGTTTTTGGACAGCAACACAATACCTCGCACTTTCAATGCATTAGAGGCTAAACTTGGCACAAAAAACCAAAAGAAAAAGATACAATGAAGTTGCTACAGAGGTAATAACTTCATGAATCAAGAAAATCAAAAAGCAAACTGAAATTAAAAGATGGGTTGCCTCCCAACAAGCGCTTTTCTTTAACGCCTTTTAGCTAGGCGCAATGCCAAATATCAAGTTTTTTCGGAGGCCTTTGCAACATCAAGAGCATAGCTTGACCTTATGATTGATTCAAAAGGAAACTTCTTTATCTTTCTAGGGAAGTGTTCCATCCCTTTTTTAAGTGGGAACTGAAACCTTATATTTCCCTCTTTCATATCAATAATAGCACCAACAGTTCTAAAAACGGTCTTCACAAAATAATAGGACAAGAAGCATTGCACTCAATATCCATAACAATAAATCAACGGGAACATAATTATCATTAACAACAATAAGGACATTATCAACTCTACCCAAAGGTTTCTTTTTAGAAGAATCAGCAAGATGAACATTTAAATATCACTCTTCCAAAGGATTTAAATCAAGCATATTATAGAAACTTTTAGGCATAACAGAAACACTTGCACCAAGATCACATAAAGCATTGCAATCAAAGTCATTTATTTTCATCTTAATAGTGGGTTCCCAACCATCTTCTAACTTCCTAGGGATAGAGGTTTCAAGCTTTAGTTTTTCTTCCCTAGCCTTGATAAGAGCATCGGTAATGTGTTTGGTAAAGGCAAGATTTATTTTATTAGCATCCGGTGTCTTAGCAAGTTTTTGTAGGAACTTAATGACTTCAGTAAGATTGCGATTATCAAAATCAATTTCATCATCTTTAAATAAACTAGGAGGATCCTCTTTAGTGGTTTGGATAGTATAAACTTTAACAGTTTTCCTATTCATTTCAGCAATTCTAGCTTCTTCAGCCTCTCTAGCCCACCTAGTTTTCAAGAGAGCCACCATCCTTTAATTTTCATTAATTTGAAGAGAGATAACATTTAAAGATTCAGTATGTTTTTCTTGATTTGGAGTGGTTCTAATTTTCAAAATTTCAACATCATGAGCAAGAACGTCTACTTTAGAGACTAGACTATCCAGTTTTTCCAACTTCTCTTCAACAGTTTTGTTAAAAGCTTTTTGCGAAATGATAAATTCCTTTAAAACATTTTCAAGATATGAGGACACATTCTTATTAGGATTATAAGAATTACCATAGGAATTACCATAAAAGTTGCCATTATTGGGAGGATAAGGCTTATAGTTGTTACTACCAAAATTATTTCGATATGCATTATTGTTAAAGTTGTTTCTATTAAGAAAATTAACATCAACTTGATCCTTTTCTTGGGCAATTAATGAAGCAAGTGGAACATTATTAGGATCAATATTAGACGGATTGGTAGCAAGCATAGACATAATCATATCAACCTTATCACTCAAAGAGGAGATTTCCTCGACAGAATTTACCTTCTTACCACTTGGAGCTCGTTCGGTGTGCCATTGTGAATAATTTGTCATCATCTCATCCAAGAGTTTAGTTGCTGCACCTAATGTTGTGGACATGAATGTGCCTCCCGCGGCCGAATCCAAAAGGTTCCTTGAAGAAAAATTCAAACCTGCATAAAAAGTTTGGATAACCATCCACATAGTTAATCCATGCGTGGGACAATTCTTAACCATATATTTCATTCTCTCCCAAGCTTGAGCAACATGTTCATTATAAAATTGTCTAAAGTTCATAATGTTACTCCTTAGTTGTATGATTTTAGCAGGTGGATAATATTTTCCAATAAAAGCATCTTTGCATTTAATCCAAGAATCAATGCTATTTTTAGGCAAAGACAATAACCATTCTTTTGCTCTCCCTCTCAAAGAGAAAGGGAAAAGTTTCAGTTTTATGATGTCACTTTCTACCTATTTATACTTTTTCATATCACATAACTCAACAAAGTTATTTAAATGAGAGGCGGCATCATCCGTACTAGCACCAGAAAAGTGCTCTTTCATAACAAGATTTAGCAAGACAGGTTTAATTTCATAAGATTCTGCTTTAGTAGCAGGTGGAGCAATTGGAGAGCATATGAAATCATTGTTATTAGTGCTAGTAAAGTCACACAACTTGGTGTTTTCAGTAGAAGACATAACGATAAGATAAATAACAAGACATGAATAAAGAGTACACTAATTTTTTCGGGTTTTAAAATTTTGAAACAGGAAAATAAACTAAACAAGATATAAAGCAAGCAAGACAAAAACAAAGTAAAGAGATTGAGAGTATGAGACTCCCCTTTATTTAGCTCCAAAGTCCCCGATAACGGCGCAGAAAAGAGCTTGCTGCTGTACTAAAATAAGTTGGGTGGTGCCCCAAGCGAAGGCGGAATTGCAGCTAGTAGCAGTTTTTTCTCGTTTAACGAACCGAGGTTTATCGAACCAGTAGGACTTTGGAAATCAACAACGAGGTGAATGTTGAAGATCTCTGGCGCTTGACCTTCAACAGATGCAGACCTGCACACACTCAACCAAAATACTTTGCCCCCAACGGCGGAAAGGTTGTCAATCTTTCCGGTCTCGCAGAAAACAAAGCGGTTAATTGTGTGATGAAATAGATGAAATATGAAAAGTGACCAGAGGAATAATGATAGTTAAAACCAAGTAAATGAGGTTGTAAACAATGTAAAAAGATGGACCGGGGGCCATGGGTTCACTAGTGGAGTCTCTCAAGTAAATAAAATATGCATGTGATGGGTGAACAAATTACAGCTAGGCAATTGACAAGATCATGACACAAACCCAATTTAGCTATGACAAAAAGGACATGATAATATTTATGGAGGCATCACGACAAGGAACAAAGACCGTTGAGTCCAACTGCGTCTTTGTCTAAAAAGTCCACCGTGGGATCGCTATCCAGCCTGTCACCCAACGGTATTAAGTTGCAAGCAACATACAATTGCATTAAGTAAAGTGCATGAAGTAAGCAATACTAATATCAAAAGAGACATTAACACCGCTGTTTTACCCTTAGTAGCAACAGCACACCCTCGCCCTTAGACGTTTCTGTCACTCGTGCCCAGGAACAAAAGGGGGCATGAACCCACTATCTAGCATAAATACCCTCTCTTGGAGATACACACAATCACTTGGCCAGAGTAACTACGCACATCGGAGAGCATGTAAGAACATAAATTACTGATATAAGAATCATGCACAATCTGAACATAACTTCATAATCCATCGGATCCCAGGAAACACATCACATAGCATTACAATAATCGATCTTGATCATGTTAGGCAGCTCACAAGATCATGACATGAAGCACAAGAGAGAGAGACTACCAACTAGCTACTGCCATGGACCCGTAGTCCAAGGTGAGACTACTCACAAATCATCCCGGAGGAAGGCATGACGATGAAGAGCCCTCCGGGATCGATCTCCCCTCCGGCATAGTGCCGGGATCAGCTTCAGATTGGACCCCGAACTAGGGTTTTCGGTGACGGCGCGTCGGGGTCGAGTTTCTGGAAAATAATGGCCGCCCTCTCGGTTTTAGGTCAAAATGGATTTAATAGGCGTCGGAGGGGGCCGAGGCGGTGCCCAGAGGGCAGGGGCGGGCCCCACCCACGGGTCAAGGTGGGGCCGCGGCTGCCACCCGCCCCTGGCCCCTGGGTGGCCCCCCCAGGTCGCCCTTTGGTCCATGTGTGTCTTCCGTCGCATAAAAAATCTCCGTAAATTTTGAGGGCAATCTGACGATATTTCCTGTTGTGACTTTTCTGAAGTACGAAAACAGCAAAAATAGGGAACTGGCACTTGGCATATTGTCAATAGGTTAGTCCGATAAAATGCATAAAAATGATATATTTGATAGTAAAAACATGTGACAATATCACAAAACTAGCATGGATCCAACAAAGATATGACTAGCAAACAGACTAACAAAACTGAAAGTAAAAAGACGCTCCAAGCATAGCACATAATATGTAAAGTGATAAAAACGAAGTTCAACGAAGACGACCTTATGATAGTCGATGAAGATGAGGGGATGCCTTGGGCATCCCCAAGCTTTGACTCTTGATAGTTCTTGATATTCATAGGGGGTGCCATGGGGGCATCCCCAAGCTTGAGCTCTGATCCATCCTCGATTTCTTCATATTCCTCTCCTTTGGAACTTAAAAACTCCCTTCACACAAAACTTCTCATAATTTGATTAGAGGGTTAGTGCTCATAAATGAAAATGCACATGTGTTCAACTCATGACAAATTGAAAACCAACTTCATTGAACATTAGCTACTGTTTACTAAGCCTCAATGTGGCACTCTACCCCTAGAGTATCACATATGACGATGGTAAAGAGACAAATGCAAAATAAAAGCAGAATCTGTCAAAATCTGAACAGTCTGTAAAGATCAAATTTTTCGAGGCACTTATGCAGCTCAAATAAAAAAACTTAAAACTGACGAAAGATAGATAAAAGCATCAGGCGTGCTTTAAAAAATTATCAGAAAAAGGTAAAATTCTGGCGATTTTAATATTTTCGTGCAACAGGCGCACAGAATCTGTTTTTGGACAGCAACACAATACCTCGCACATTCAATGCATTAGAGGCTAAACTTGGCACAAAAAACCAAAAGAAAAAGATACAATGGAGTTGCTACAGAGGTAATAACTTCATGACTCAAGAAAAGCAAAAAACAAACTGAAAAATAAAAGATGGGTTGCCTCCCAACAAGCGCTTTTCTTTAACGCCTTTTAGCTAGGCGCAATGCCAAATATCAAGTTTTTTCGGAGGCCTTTGCAACATCAAGAGCATAGCTTGACCTTACGATTGATTCAAAAGGAAACTTCTTTCTCTTTCTAGGGAAGTGTTCCATCCTTTTTTTAAGGGGGAACTGAAACCTTATATTTCCCTCTTTCATATCAATAATAGCACCAACAGTTCTCAAAAAACGGTCTTCCCAAAATAATAGGACAAGAAGCATTGCACTCAACATCCATAACAATAAAATCAACGGGAACATAATTATCATTAACAACAATAAGGACATCATCAACTCTACCCAAAGGTTTCTTTTTAGCAGAATCAGCAAGATGAACATTTAAATAGCACTCTTCCAAAGGATTTAAATCAAGCATATTATAGAAACTTTTAGGCATAACAGAAACACTTGCACCAAGATCACATAAAGCATTGCAATCAAAGTCATTTATTTTCATCTTAATAGTGGGTTCCCAACCATATTCTAACTTCCTAGGGATAGAGGTTTCAAGCTTTAGTTTTTCTTCCCTAGCCTTGATAAGAGCATCGGTAATGTGTTTGGTAAAGGCAAGATTTATTTTACTAGCATCCAGTGTCTTAGCAAGTTTTTGTAGGAACTTAATGACTTCAGTAAGATTGCAATTATCAAAATCAATTTCATCATCTTTAAATAAACTAGGAGGATCCTCTTTAGTGGTTTGGATAGTATAAACTTTAACAGTTTTCCTATTCATTTCAGCAATTCTAGCTTCTTCAGCCTCTCTAGCCCACCTAGCTTTCAAGAGAGCCATCATCCTTTCATTTCCATTAATTTGAAGAGAGATAGCATTTAAAGAATCAGTATGTTTGTCTTGATTTGGAGTGGTTCTAATTTTCAAAATTTCAACATCATGAGCAAGAACGTCTACTTTAGAGACTAGACTATCCAGTTTTTCAAGTTTTCGATGATCCTTTGAAAACGAGCTAGGAGTTGTATCAAAAAATTTAGGATCAGTAGGACACTCATATCTATTCAAAGCTTTGTAATCTCCATCAATATTAGTCGAGGCAATAGGAGTATCAGCAGTCTTAAGGACAGCAAAAGCATCGGTTTCAGTAGGAGCAACTAACTCAGTTTTCGCAGCCATTCGGTTAATCAAAGTAGCTTGAGTTTGGGATATGTTTGAAATGCAAGCTTCAGTATTAATAAGCCTTGTTTGAAGTTTAGAGATTTCTTTATTTAACTCACCAAGTTGATCATTTATATTTTTTAATATAAAAGAATTCTCATTCATCAGTCTAGAGAAAATTTTATTTTGTTCGTATTGTTCATGCATGAATTTTTTGGTAGACCTCTCTATTTCATCCAATCTACTATTACTAATTCCTTTATCATAGGTTTTACCATAAAAGTTGCCATTATTGGGAGGATAAGGCTTATAGTTGTTATTACCAAAATTATTTCGATAAGCATTATTGTTGAAGTTGTTTCTATTAAGAAAATTAACATCAACTTGATCCTTTTCTTGGGAAATTAATGAAGCAAGTGGAACATTATTGGGATCAATATTAGACTGATTGGTAGCAAGCATAGACATAATCATATCAACCTTATCACTCAAAGAGGAGATTTCCTCGACAGAATTTACCTTCTTACCACTTGGAGCTCGTTCGGTGTGCCATTGTGAATAATTTGTCATCATATCATCCAAGAGTTTAGTTTCTGCACCTAATGTTGTGGACATGAAGGTGCCTCCCGCGGCCGAGTGCAAAAGGTTCCTTGAAGAAAAATTCAAACCTGCATAAAAAGTTTGGATAACCATCCACATAGTTAACCCATGCGTGGGACAATTCTTAACCATAGATTTCATTCTCTCCCAAGCTTCAGCAACATGTTCATTATCAAATTTTATAAAGTTCATAATGTTACTCCTTAGTTGTATGATTTTAGCAGGTAGATAATATTTACCAATAAAAGCATCTTTGCATTTAATCCAAGAATCAATGCTATTTTTAGGCAAAGACAATAACCATTCTTTTGCTCTCCCTCTCAAAGAGAAAGGGAAAAGTTTCAGTTTTATGATGTCACTTTCTACCTCTTTATACTTTTGCATATCACATAACTCAACAAAGTTATTTAAATGGGAGGCGGCATCATCAGTACTAGCGCCAGAAAATTGCTCTTTCATAACAAGATTTAGCAAGGCAGGTTTAATTTCATAAGATTCCGCTTTAGTAGCGGGTGGAGCAATTGGAGAGCATATGAAATCATTGTTATTAGTCCTAGTAAAGTCACACAACTTGGTTTTTTCAGTAGAAGACATAACGATAAGATAAAATAACAAGACAAGAATAAAGACTACACTAATTTTTTTTTGGGGGTTTTAAAATTTTGAAACAGGAAAATAAACTAAATGAGATATAAAGCAAGCAAGACAAAAACAAAGTAAAGAGATTGAGAGTATGAGACTCCACTTGCTGTAGCTCCAAAGTCCCCGGCAACGGCACCAGAAAAGAGCTTGCTGCTGTATTAAAATAAGTTGGGTGGTGCCCCAAGCGAAGGCAGAATTGCAGCTAGTAGCAGTTTTCCCTCGTTTAACAAACCGAGGTTTATCGAACCAGTAGGACTTTGAAATCAACAACGAGGTGAATGTTGAAGATCTCTGGCGCTTGACCTTCAATAGACGTGGACCTGCACACACTCAACCAAAATACTTTGCCCCCAACGGCGGAAAGGTTGTCAATCTTTCCGGTCTCACAGAAAACAAAGCGGTTAATTGTATGATGAAATAGATGAAATATGAAAAGTGACCAGAGGAGTAATGATGATTAAAAGAAAGTAAATGAGGTTGTAAACAATGTAAAAAGATGGACCGGGGGCCATGGGTTCACTAGTGGAGTCTCTCAAGTAAATAAAATATGCATGTGATGGGTGAACGAATTACAGCAAGGCAATTGACAAGATCATGACACAAACCCAATTTAGCTATGACAAAAAGGACATGATAATATTTATGGAGGCATCACGACAAGGAACAAAGACCGTTGAGTCCAACTGCGTCTTTGTCTAAAAAGTCCACCGTGGGATCGCTATCCAGCCTGTCACCCAACGGTATTAAGTTGCAAGCAACAGACAATTGCATTAAGTAAAGTGCATGAAGTAAGCAATACTAATATCAAAAGAGACATTAACACCGCTGTTTTACCCTTAGTAGCAACAGCACACCCTCGCCCTTAGACGTTTCTGTCACTCGTGCCCAGGAACAAAAGGGGGCATGAACCCACTATCTAGCATAAATACCCTCTCTTGGAGATACACACAATCACTTGGCCAAAGTAACTACGCACATCGGAGAGCATGCAAGAACATAAATTACTCATATAAGAATCATGCACAAGCTTAACATAACTTCATAATCCATCGGATCCCAGCAAACACATCACATAGCATTACAATAATCGATCTTGATCATGTTAGGCAGCTCACAAGATCATAAGACATGAAGCACAAGAGAGAGACTACCAACTAGCTACTGCCATGGACCCATAGACCAAGGTGAGACTACTCACAAATCATCTCGGAGGAAGGCATGCCAATGAAGAGCCCTCCTGGATCGATCTCCCCACCGGCAGAGTGCCGGGATCAGCTACCCCGAACTAGGGTTTTCGGTGACGGCGCGTCGGGGTCGAGTTTCTAGAAAATAATGGCCACCTCGACGTTTTTAGGGTAAAAGGTAATTTATAGGCGTCGGAGGGTGTCGATGCGAGGTCCCACGGGCAGGGGCGGGCCCCACCCATGGGTGACCCCCAGGACGCGGCAGCGGGGCGCCTCTGCCCTATGGGCCTCCCCTCCGTCTCTCCTTCGGACAGCTACTTCGTCGTGGCAAATAAAAATTCCCCGTAAATTTTCGTCCAATTCCGAGAATATTTCCAGAAGTAAATTTCTGAAATAAAAAGACAGCAAAAACAGGGAACTGGCACTTGGCATCTTGTCAATAGGTTAGTCCGACAAAATGCATAAAAATAATATAAATGACAGTAAAAACATGTGACAATATCACAAAACTAGCATGGATCACTCAAAAATTATAGATACGTTTGAGACGTATCACTAGCCGAGCCTCCGACTCTCTGGAATTCCGTCCCGTCCCTCAGGTGCCTTGGTCCTGCTTTTATAGGCTAAGGGGATCCCATAAGGGCACCTTTGGGGGTGGAGGGGTTTTAGGCGGGAAAACCCCTCCGGGTTCTACTTATGGGGCGACGTGGCCTCTTCTCGTCCAAGTATTCGTCTGAGGGGGGTTAGGTGCGGTCGCCCACCTTTTGCAGGGCGGGCGGGCAAAGGTTGTCGGAGAACTGTCCCAGGAACTGGGGGTGTCTCGAGAAGGATCGAGTAAGGGGCTGAACACGGAATCAAACAACCCTCAACGTGCTCCGGCGACGGTGCTCGTCGGACTCGCTGCGGGACAGCACTGCAGAAAGAGAACACTCGGTCTTACCCAGGTTCAGGGCCCTCTTGTGGAGGTAAAACCCCTATGTCCTGCTCTGGTGTATTGCACTGCTTGGAGAGTTCACAGTTGTGGCGCCCTCGCTTAGAAAAGCAAGAACACATCGTGAAATATGCTATTCCCTGGATCGAGTATGGATAGCAATTCACAAATAGATGTAATACCATGCATCAATGTCAAATAATTATTACATCGTGAGATCCATAAATAAAATATTCTTTACAAATTGCATAGCCAAAGGCTAGCTTCAATGCAAAGTTTGGCAGCGGAAACATAAGTAGCACAGAGAGCTTCATCATCTTCATGTGCCACTGGCATACATGTTGGTTGCAAGCTCGAAAGATAGACGTCCTCACTCGTCATCGTAATAACCTGCAACATTAACGTTGCAGCCCATGGAATTGGGTCAATACCTTGTAACAAGCCGGCAAGTGAATACTATGGTGGATTATAAGATGGCAAGACTAACACTACATGCTTATCTGGCTGGTGGGGTTGAAGGCTATTGCATAAAGCCAATTTTGTCCTACTTTTCACAAACATTTTATTCTCAACTTTTCAATATGAGACACACCCATGGAACGCATCCAAGGTCTCATATACCCGTGTTCACCCATCAAATTTTATTATGAAATTGGAATGAGGAGATTTTCCATCGACATCCTTGTCCAGCTGCTCAGAATTGTCCGTAACCGGGGACACGGCTATGATCATAGTTTTATTACTCTCGAGAGTTTGTGGCACTTTCCCCACTAGACTCGATCAACCCATTCCATCCTTAACCCTCATTTAGTGAAAAGGAAAGGAGAAGACCAAGACGAGATCTTTCAGAAGAGCTTTCCCATACAAACGTCCGAACAATACCCACCTACATCCCCTACATCTGCTTGTTCGTCCTGTCAGGTCCACTCAACTTACTTAATCAAGACAGAGCCCATATGACTAGTGGCTGCACTGGAAGCAATCTAAACGCAGAGTGACATCGAATCTCTTTGTTCCTGGGTGGCCGTTCACAAGTGCACGTACTCAGGTACCCGCAGAACTGGGCCTGAGCAGCCACTCAACTTTAACCCACCAATAGAGCAAACCAATTGCCACCCAGGTAGTTTATTAATTTAGTAGAGCTTTCACCTAACTTACTACAGCAAAAACTTTCACAATTGTAGCAAGCATTTCTACTAAATTAATATAGGTACCTAGTCAACGGGAAAGGATCTAACAGGCTTGCATAGCATAATTAAAACAGTAGTGAACCTATCATGCAAACTACCAAGATAATCTATAATGCAATAACAAAATAGTAGGTCCTTCATGAGCTTGTGTATACACTTGCCTTTTGGAACTTGTCGTTGCTCACACACTCTTTTTCAACGTAGCTCAATGCTCTCCGTTCAATCTATACAATACAAACATATGGCAATAAGCAACAATACAACAATCAAAAGAAGCAAACATAACAACAAACATGGATAGAAACAAACATATCTAGGTTGGTGGTCCAAGTTTCAATACATGATCCCATATGCAAAAAGAATCAATGCATTAGGTTTGGGGTTTGCCATTTGGGTCAGGGGTTGGTCTGAAATCAAATTTGGATATTCCAAATTTGAATAGGTTGAAGGGTTGTTTCCAGGTTGTTGGGGTTGGTCTTGATCTCTCTGGACAGAGACAAGTATTTTAAGAAGTTTTCTAAAAGAAAACAATTTAAAAGGATTTAGAGAAATTATACTATACCAGAAATACTCCAATTTGAGTCTCTGATTAAGAAATATTTTTAAAACTATCAAAAATTAATTATAACAGTGGGATCATGTCATGCATGTTCCAAGGTTTCCAGAAATATTTTATTTGCAAAATTTGGACTTATAGATTTAAAACTATGTCAATTTTACTCAAATGACTCATTTGAAATTTGAATAAATTTGGTTTTGTTACAATGAAAACTAACAGTGCCAAAAAGATTCTACAAGTCCAGAGCTTTTCAAAAAGATAAAATTTGTTGAATTTGGCCAAAGGGTTTAAAAGTTATAAAGGTTTGAAGTTGCAGGGACTTTTCTGTAAAACTGCCATTTAATTCAATTCGGGAAACAATCCCAGAAAAGGGTTGGCCACGTGGCTGGCGACGATTGGTTGGGCTCGGCTTGAGCTCAGCTCGGCTTAGTCTGGGCTTGAGTCTGAGCTGTGGCTCGGCTCGGCTCGATCTAGTCTGGGCCGTTGGAGGTAGATCGGACGGCTGTCAGGCGTGGACCATCATCTGGCGGCGGAGCTCACCGGACTTGAAGATGGCGGCGGCGCGGCGGCTCTGCCGTGGATGGCGGCGGAGCTCCGGTGGTCTCCTTGGCGCGGGGAGGCGATGACGAGGTGTAGCTCCGCACGTCGAAGAAGAAGGTGGCGGCGGGGTTGAGCCGCGCGTCCTGGCTGGCCGTGCGGTACGGCTGGAAGAGCGGCGGTGGTCTCGGCCGTTGATGGCGATGGCGTTGTAGTGCTTCCCCGAGCTCAGCGAGGAGACGATGACGCGCAGAAGGACACGGCGAACTCGATGGTGGTCTCGGCGACGACCTGCTCCTGCTGGGATGGCGGCGCGGTGCGCCAAGAATCGTGCGGCGCGACGACGAGCTTCTGGCGAGGACGCACACGGCGAAATGGCTGCGGAAGAAATCATAGAAAGGCTCAGGTGGATTCACACGGATGTGGGGAACCAGTTGGGACCAAAAGGAGGTGGGGCGGCGAGCTACCTTCGTCGGAATCAAAGAAATACGGCGGAGGAGGAGATGAGCTCCGGCGAGAAATACGGAAGCCTGGGGGCGTGATTCCAAGGGATAGGGGAGGGGAAATGGAGAGGAGGCCGAGGGCTTCGCAGGGGCGTGCTCGGGGAGGCGAGTGGTGGTCCCAATCGGCCGCAATCAAGGGGGAGAAAATCGGGTAGAAACGGCCGTGGACGAGCTTGAAGGCGATGACGTCAGCATGGCGTCATCAAATTTTTCTTTTTATTTATTTTTCTGTTTTTCCTATATAACTTTTGATTTGGAGCTCCGAATCAAGTCAAATAAATTTGTAAAAATTTGTAAAATTCCAAATAGTCAAAATAGACATTTTGGAACTATTTTTTGTCAAAACAAAATTACCAAAATACCCTTTTGATCAAATATGCCTTATATGGCTAATTGGGAATTTTCTAAATTAGGGCTTATAAATATCCCAAAATATTTAATTAAAAACCAGAGGATAATATGAGTAATATCATTCAAAATGATAACTCATTTTCACATTAAAATAATTTAAGATAAAACATTTTTATAAAACAAAGCTTGGAAAAGTATTTAAATTAATTCCACAAATGAAATAGGGTTTATAATATCCCCATATTATTTATTTTTTTAAAACAATAATCCAAAGGGGAAAATACTATTTGAAAACTCCTTTAAATATTTTATTCCAAAACATTAAGTTGAGATTTGAAGATAAAGGAATATTTAATTTAAAATATAACTTTGAAGATGTCCAAAACAATCTTCTATAAAAGCTTTTCTTGATTTTTGGAGACTTTATTTAATTATTAACAAAAGTTTTAGATTTTTGTGATTTTTAGAACATTCCAAAATTTGGGATGTTACAAACCTACCACCCTTAAAAGGAATCTCGTCCCCGAGATTCGGAGAGGCTAGAAAGAAAGATGGGTTCGATTATCCGGATTTTAGGCAACTGGGTGGGCTACCACCCTTAAAAGAACCTTTTGTAGGCAGTCTTGAAAACATGATTTCGGGTTAGGGGATCATCCAGCATGTGAGGAGGTCATACTAGGTTGAACAAACACTTCAGCTGTTTGAGACCGTGCTTCATCATCCTTATATCCAATATATAACATATACCATCTCCTCATAATGATTTAGTGACTTCTTGAACCTTGCACACTATCTTAAAGTCCTGGAATGTGAATCCTCATTTCCAACAGGTGGGTGTCTATTCACATACTTGGAAACATAATCCTCCCCCAGGGGGTTGGAATTGAATTTTCCTTCACGGTAGAGCTGTGAACCTCATAAAAGGGTTGTTGAAGTACTTTTGACACCGAAGGGTCGCTCTTTTGGGTAAGTTAGGAAGTCAAGATGAGTGTGTCTCATCACAATATCTGAAAATCTGTTAATGTCGTGTCCTTGGCAGACTTCGTCTTCATGGTTGACTTCCATCAATGCAAACACTCCGCCATTTCTAACGAAACTCTCATGGTAGGAAAAAACTTTCATTTGCAGTATTCCTTCTTCTTCATGAGAGCTGAGCTTTATCCTCACCGTATTTTATACGCCTTGGCAGCACTTGCCTTAATTTAAGGATATAATATTTATTACCATCCTATGGTTTAGGCTTTTCATCGTCGGCTCTCTCATAGGTATGTCACTCAGATTTATCAATCCAAATAGTGAGGGGAATAACATGAGTAGTAGGAATGGTGATCAGTCCATCCTGCACCCGTATCATTTCCTCAATCTGTAGATAGGTAAATCACGTAATATAACTCTCGGGCATCCTCACTTGTCTGGCAGAAAGTTTCCAATCTGCAGGACCACCTGAACTAAACTATCGATCCTTCAAACTATTGGGTAGCGCGAGAACTCCTATACATCGTCACTTCACATCTTGGAGATTCTTCATTGCTTCTCCTCCTTGGTTTTGTTGTTGGCTAGTCTTCGGGTCTTCAACGAAATCTGTGAGATTGGATTTTCATCACTCGTTGTACCATCAATAGTTCATTGTGGTTGGCCTATTCGTGAGGCATCTGATTGGCTCGGATGGGCTTAGCATGGACGTGTAGAGATAGAAGGATATAAGAGAATTACTACTATACAATGTCGGTTCGTTGGCATCTTCTCCTTCAGCGGTTCTTCTTGTTGTTGTTGGTACAATAGGATTTTTACATCACTTTACCTCTTTAGTTTCTATCCCACATCATATTTCTTCTTGCGGGCAATGTTCTCATCACTTGAGTCAACTGAGTCTGAGCTTTTATCAGCAGCTGCATTGCATAAGGCATCTTGAGGTGGCTATCATTTTCGTCCTGGTTGGTATGTGGGTGAGACATATGGTTTGGTTTAGCATGGATGAGTAGAGATAGAAAGATACTAAGAGAAGTATTCCTACCCACACACAGCAGATCAAGGCAAATCATCTTACAAACAACATCTAGCAAGCAACAAGCAACAAACAATAGAGATAAAACAACTATTCCTATTTAATTTTCTAAAATATAGTTTGGATAACAAACAAACACAATAAAGGTTTTGAAAATAAGCATGATAGTACTGCCATACCACAATTTGGTAAGTCAATACAATACCACGATAACGTTATTCTAATAAAATGGTGGTCTAGTCTATCTCTTCCTTCAGTGCTTCAACATTCTCTTCTATTTCTTTGAGTTCGTCAAAGTACTTCTGGTGTTGTGAAGTCTATATTGAAGTCTTCAACCAATTTACTTGATGGCTTCACATGCTTGTCAAGTTGATTCTTCAACGCCTTCGGGAACATTTCTCAGTTATGGTCATCTATAATAAGATAAGATAACTTAGAAAGCAATTAGATGAGGAGGTTACAAGAAGATATTAGGAAAGATTTGGATGAATAGAAAATAACATTTGTTCCTATGGTCTTTCCTATTTCTAATCCAAACCTATGGTTTTCGAGCCTACAGGCAACATTACGCTCTGATACCATCTTGTGGCGCCCTCGCTTAGAAAAGCAAGAACACATCGTGAAATATGCTATTCCCTGGATCGAGTATGGATAGCAATTCACAAATAGATGTAATACCATGCATCAATGTCAAATAATTATTACATCGTGAGATCCATAAGTAAAATATTCTTTACAAATTGCATAGCCAAAGGCTAGCTTGAATGCAAAGTTTGGCAGCGGAAACATAAGTAGCACAGAGAGCTTCATCATCTTCATGTGCCACTGGCATACATGTTGGTTGCAAGCTCGAAAGATAGACGTCCTCACTCGTCATCGTAATAACCTGCAACATTAACGTTGCAGCCCATGGAATTTGGGTCAATACCTTGTAACAAGCCGGCAAGTGAATACTATGGTGGATTATAAGATGGCAAGACTAACACTACATGCTTATCTGGCTGGTGGGGTTGAAGGCTATTGCATAAAGCCAATTTTGTCCTACTTTTCACAAACATTTTATTCTCAACTTTTCAATATGAGACACACCCATGGAACGCATCCAAGGTCTCATATACCCGTGTTCACCCATCAAATTTTATTATGAAATTGGAATGAGGAGATTTTCCATCGACATCCTTGTCCAGCTGCTCAGAATTGTCCGTAACCGGGGACACGGCTATGATCATAGTTTTATTACTCTCGAGAGTTTGTGGCACTTTCCCCACTAGACTCGATCAACCCATTCCATCCTTAACCCTCATTTAGTGAAAAGGAAAGGAGAAGACCAAGACGAGATCTTTCAGAAGAGCTTTCCCATACAAACGTCCGAACAATACCCACCTACATCCCCTACATCTGCTTGTTCGTCCTGTCAGGTCCACTCAACTTACTTAATCAAGACAGAGCCCATATGACTAGTGGCTGCACTGGAAGCAATCTAAACGCAGAGTGACATCGAATCTCTTTGTTCCTGGGTGGCCGTTCACAAGTGCACGTACTCAGGTACCCGCAGAACTGGGCCTGAGCAGCCACTCAACTTTAACCCACCAATAGAGCAAACCAATTGCCACCCAGGTAGTTCATTAATTTAGTAGAGCTTTCACCTAACTTACTACAGCAAAAACTTTCACAATTGTAGCAAGCATTTCTACTAAATTAATATAGGTACCTAGTCAACAGGAAAGGATCTAACAGGCTTGCATAGCATAATTAAAACAGTAGTGAACCTATCATGCAAACTACCAAGATAATCTATAATGCAATAACAAAATAGTAGGTCCTTCATGAGCTTGTGTATACACTTGCCTTTTGGAACTTGTCGTTGCTCACACACTCTTTTTCAACGTAGCTCAAAGCTCTCCGTTCAATCTATACAATACAAACATATGGCAATAAGCAACAATACAACAATCAAAAGAAGCAAACATAACAACAAACAAGGATAGAAACAAACATATCTAGGTTGGTGGTCCAAGTTTCAATACATGATCCCATATGCAAAAAGAATCAATGCATTAGGTTGGGGTTTGCCATTTGGGTCAGGGGTTGGTCTGAAATCAAATTTGGATATTCCAAATTTGAATAGGTTGAAGGGTTGTTTCCAGGTTGTTGGGGTTGGTCTTGATCTCTCTGGACAGAGACAAGTATTTTAAGAAGTTTTCTAAAAGAAAACAATTTAAAAGGATTTACAGAAATTAAACTATACCAGAAATACTCCAATTTGAGTCTCTGATTAAGAAATATTTTTAAAGCTATCAAAAATTAATTATAACAGTGGGATCATGTCATGCATGTTCCAAGGTTTCCAGAAATATTTTATTTGCAAAATTTGGACTTATAGATTTAAAACTATGTCAATTTTACTCAAATGACTCATTTGAAATTTGAATAAATTTGGTTTTGTTACAATGAAAACTAACAGTGCCAAAAAGGTTCTACAAGTCTAGAGCTTTTCAAAAAGATAAAATTTGTTGAATTTGGCCAAAGGGTTTAAAAGTTATAAAGGTTTGAAGTTGCAGGGACTTTTCTGTAAAACTGCCATTTAATTCAATTCGGGAAACAATCCCAGAAAAGGGTTGGCCACGTGGCTGGCGACGATTGGTTGGGCTCGGCTTGAGCTCGGCTCGGCTTAGTCTGGGCTTGAGTCTGAGCTGTGGCTCGGCTCGGCTCGATCTAGTCTGGGCCGTTGGAGGTAGATCGGACGGCTGTCAGGCGTGGACCATCACCTGGCGGCGGAGCTCACCGGACTTGAAGATGGCGGCGGCGCGGCGGCTCTGCCGTGGATGGCGGCGGAGCTCCGGTGGTCTCCTTGGCGCGGGGAGGCGATGACGAGGTGAAGCTCCGCACGTCGAAGAAGAAGGTGGCGGCGGGGTTGAGCCGCGCGTCCTGGCTTGGCCGTGCGGTACGGCTGGAAGAGCGGCGGTGGTCTCGGCCGTTGATGGCGACGGCGTTGTAGTGCTTCCCCGAGCTCAGCGAGGATACGATGATGCGCAGAAGGACACGGCGAACTCGATGGTGGTCTCGGCGATGACCTGCTCCTGCTGGGATGGCGGCGCGGTGCGGCTGGAATCGTGCGGCGCGACGACGAGCTTCTGGCGAGGACGCACACGGCGAAATGGCTGCGGAAAAAATCATCGAAAGGCTTAGGAGGATTCACACGGATGTGGGGAACCAGTTGGGACCAAAAGGAGGCAGGGCGGCGAGCTACCTTCGTCGGAATCGAAGAAATACGGCGGAGGAGGAGATGAGCTCCGGAGAGAAAATACGGAAGCCTGGGGGGCGTGATTCCAAGGGGTAGGGGAGGGGAAATGGAGAGGAGGCCGAGGGCTTCGCAGGGGCGTGCTCGGGGAGGCGAGGGGTGCCTTCAATCGGCCGCAATCAAGGGGGGAAAATCGGGTAGAAACGGCCGTGGACGAGCTTTGAAGGCGATGACGTCAGCATGGCGTCATCAAATTTTTCTTTTTATTTATTTTTCTGTTTTTCCTATATAACTTTTGATTTGGAGCTCCGAATCAAGTCAAATAAATTTGTAAAAATTTGTAAAATTCCAAATAGTCAAAATAGACATTTTGGAACTATTTTTGGTCAAAACAAAATTACCAAAATACCCTTTTGATCAAATATGCCTTATATGGCTAATTGGGAATTTTCTAAATTAGGGCTTATAAATATCCCAAAATATTTAATTAAAAACCAGAGGATAATATGAGTAATATCATTCAAAATGATAACTCATTTTCACATTAAATAATTTAAGATAAAACATTTTTATAAAACAAAGCTTGGAAAAGTATTTAAATTAATTCCACAAATGAAATAGGGTTTATAATATCCCCATATTATTTATTTTTTTAAAACAATAATCCAAAGGGGAAAATGCTATTTGAAAACTCCTTTAAATATTTTATTTCCAAAACATTAAAGTTGAGATTTGAAGATAAAGGAATATTTAATTTAAAATATAACTTTGAAGATGTCCAAAACAATCTTCTATAAAAGCTTTTCTTGATTTTTGGAGACTTTATTTAATTATTAACAAAAGTTTTAGATTTTTGTGATTTTTAGAACATTCCAAAATTTGGGATGTTACAACAGTACAAGAAGAGCTTGTCGAGCTCGAGGTGACTAACAATGGCTACTTGCTAGGCTTCAGATCTAGGGTTAGGGTTTGCTAGAGCTGGACCAACCGAAGATCGAACCTAGCCAAGAGTCGAACCCTTTGCTTGGGCGTGCTCCTCCTCCTTTTATAGGCGTCCTGGACCTCTTCCGCCCAAACATTTGGGCGGGAAGGGCTACCACATGGCGACGAAGGGGAGGCGCGGTGCACCGTAAAGGTGAAGTCCACCATAAAGGTAAAGCTCGTGGACGCGGTCCACGGCAGGGGAACGACGTCACCAAAGCTGAAAAGGGGCACCGACCAGCTGGACAGTGGGCTGGCGCTTGCCGAGGTGGGAGGTGACCCACGGTGACGTCGTCCTTGGAGCGTAGCTGCAGACTGTTCCCTTGTCACCAAAGAGGCAATACTCGTTGTCCGCTTTGCTTGGCTCCGCTTTGTTGACTGCTTTATACATGGAAACGGCAACTGCGGCATCGTCGTCATCGCGCGTAGGCACGCGCGTCACTCTGCACATGGCGCAGAGCCCATGTGCGCTCTGCCGCGGGGGCAGAGATGGCTTCACGAGGAAGGCGCTTCGCGAGGCGAAAAAGCCTCGCCGAGCCCTTCAGCTTGGTCCTTAGCAGAATTGCGGGCGGCGTCGGAGACGCCTTGTCGAGGGGCGATCCCTCGCCAAGGGAGAGAACCCTTGGCGAGGAGAAAACCCTTTGCGAGGGGAGAAATCCTTGCGAAGCTCGCCAGGCTTGGAGAGCCTGGTCCTTAGCAAAAATCATTCAAAGAATCTTGTGGGCCCTGGCAGGCCGGCCCGTGGTACCCTGGTTCCCACTGTGCCGACAGTAGCCCCCGGGCCCGCGACGGGACGCCGAGGCCCATGACAAAGGCGAAGTGTCGAGGGGCCAAAGATGCCTGACAGGGCCGCGACACGTGTCACGCAGCGGTTGCACCCGCGGCCACGACCTCCTCGGCTCCAACGGGCGACGTGGCGGGGCCCGCCACGACTCGGGTGCTGGTCAATAAAGCCTGGGCGCGCAGGCGGCGCCCGTCACTTCTCCCATTACTCCTGCGCAAACTTCTCCAAAAAACCTCTTCTTCCTCCCAGAGCTCGCCGCCTCCGAGGTCTCCGCCTTCGAGTTTTTCTTCCGGCGGCCATGGCTCCCAAGAGGGCAACCGACGGCCAGAAGGGCAAGGCCGCGATGCAGACCGGCACGTCTGCGGCAGCGGTGCGGGGCGCCGCGCCCCAGGGGACGATGCCGGAATCCCTCGTCGGCGCAGCGGCGGTTTCCAGGGTGCAGCACCTGGTGGCCGCCAACACCCACGAGCTCGGCGCCACCAGCATAGCGCCCGGCGGCAGCAAGGTCGGCGTGGGGTACTACCCCGTCTTCCTTCACACACTCTACGCCGGCCTCGTTCCTTCCTTCTCCAGCTTCCTCCTGGCGATTCTTGAAGCGTACCGGATCCAGCTCCTTCATCTCCACCCCAACTCCGTGCTCATTCTCGCCATCTTGCCTACCTCTGCGAGGCATACGTCGGTGTCCACCCCACGGTGGCCCTCTTCCGCAGCTTCTACTCCCTCCGGAGCACCAAGTCGAACGAGCGGCTTGGATGCGTCTCCTTCCGCATCGCCGCCGCCAGAAGTGAGGAATACATTCCCATCGCGTGGTAGGGTGAGAATGCCATCACCGAGGTGACGAAGAAGGTGGAGAAGTTCCGCGAGAACTGGCTCTTCGTTCGCACCAAGTCGTCGAACCGCAACCTGGAGGTACCCGCGGCGCCGCCGAGGAAGTGGGCGCGTTGGGCGAGTGGTGACTTCGAGGGACCTAAGCTCATGGCGGTATATGAGCGTATTCAGGTGCTCCGTGAGGCCGGGCTCACCGGCCGGATGGTGGCGAATGATTTCGTGGCACGCCGCATTGCTCCTCTTCAATGGCATTCGGCGCCGATGTGGACCTATTCAGGCCTGGATGACAGGATGCGCCTCAGCCCCGATGATCTCTCCCCGGAAGAGCTGAAGCAGATCATGAGGGCCCTCTTTGCCACGACGTCCATTTCACCCCCAAGCGACGACGACGCCCTGCCGCTGTTCGTATATATGGATGAGAACGTGCGCGAGGCCCGTAGGCTCCTACCCCTCTTTGACGAGTGGGGCATCAGGCCCGCGAGGCTCGTCGGGTCCCGCCGCAACCCGTGGGCGGCGGAGCAGGAACAGGCGGGCGACGCGCTGGAGCCGGACGAGGATGAAGAGTCCGGCGAGGATGAGGCTTCCCGAGGCGCCAACCCCTCGGGCGAGGAGGAGGCTTCCCGAGGTGCCAACCCCTCCGGCGAGGATGCAGGTTCAAGGAACGTGCCGCCCGGCGCGGACCTCCAGGAGATTTCCTCTAGCGGCGACGAGGACGCCTTCCGCGTGGTCCGTTCCCATCGCCCTACGGAGGAGGGCAGCAGCAGGAGAGGGCGTCACGAGCCCCGCACCAAGGCCCTCCACGACAAGGACGCCAGGGCCGCCTCAAGGGATGCTCCTCCCGAGGAGGCAGCGAAGCCTCCCGAAGAGGCCGGAGCGAGCGCCCTCTAGCCGCCCAGGGGGAAGAAAAGGGTGTGGAGAGCGGCCGACGAGTAAGTTTGGTCCTTTCTTTTCTTTCAGCATTTGCTCCAGAGAAACTCCTCCTGAGGGGTCTATGCTTTTAGTGTTTCTTCAGGGTACCCGCGGCGCCGAGGAAACGGCGTCTCCGCAAGCTTGGGGAGATCGCCAGCGCCGCCGAGGAGGCGCCTGTGGCCGACGAGCCGCAGCAGGTGGCCGTCGAGCCGCGGCAAGCGGCTGACGAGCCGAGGCTGGCGACCGACGAGTCGCAGCAAGCGGCTGTGGAGTCGCAGCAGGAGACAGTCCCTCCCGCGGGTGAGCACCGCGCGGAGGTGGTGGTGGTCGAGGAGGCGACGACGTCTCCACCTAGGGGAGCTTCTCCCCCCGTGGTTGAACACCGCGAGGAGGAGGTGATTGAGCTGGCGACGCCTCCACCAACTCGGGCTGCTACTCCTCCTGGGGCCGAGCACCGCGAGGAAGAGGAAGCGGTTGACGAGGAGATCGTCCTGGAGCCGCCCCCAGAGACGGAGGAGGCTCCAACAGGAGGGGCGGACGCGCCCGAGGCCGCGGCAGGCGCGGCCACCGTTGAAGGGGCGGGGAGCGCCCCTGAAGAGCAAGAGGTGGTGGTGCCTCTGGAGCCCCCAAGCGGCGGGGCCGGGGGCGAGAGGACGCCCAGTCCCCTGAGGGCTCTCGACGCGGGCTGCGAGGGGGAAGCCCCCACGAGCCCCCAAGCCGCGACGGGGGCTGCTACAAGCTCGGGGCAAGGTGCCCTGGGCGCTTCGACGAGCGCCGAGGCCTCTGCGCCCCACAACGACGCAGGGGCCCTGGCGCTGGGTGAGCCGCGCCCTCGCGCGGTTCGCCGCGACGTTGTCTTCCGCCAATCGCGGCAGGCACTTGACGAGCTGGCGGCGCAGCTCGCCAAGGAAGATCTCGCCAGGGAGAAGGAGCGGGCGAGGCTTGCCGACGCCTGGGCCCTTCTCCACGAGCGGGTGGAAATGTGTCGCCGACAGGACGCGGCGGCAAGGGCGGCGCGCGAAGAAGCGGTGCGCTTCGTGAAGGAGACCCGCGACAGCGTCAAGCGGGAGGCGGCTGAGGTCACGGGCCAGCTGGACGCCGCCCGGGAGGCGCTGGAGACGGAGACCACCGCCAAGCACCAGGAGCTGGCGGCCGCAGAGGAAAAGTTCGCCAACGAGTCCGAGGCCACGAGGACCAGCTTGAAGGAGTTGCGCGAGCAACTGGATACCCGCGAGGGGCAGCTAGCGCCTCGCGAGACCGAGCTGAAACGGCGCGAGGAGGAGCTCTCCCTCCAGGAGAACGAGCTACATCAACACGAGGAGCAAATCCAACTGCTCGAGGCGGCCCAGGCCATCCGCGAGGGGCAACTGCAAGAGCGAGAGAATTCGGTGGCCAGGAGCGAGGCCACCCGCAAGGAGCGCCACGACAAGGCCAACGCCGACCTTGCGGCAAAGCAGAAGCGGACCCAGGATGAGGCCGACGCCAGGGTTGAGCGCATCCGCGAGAGCCTCGCCAACGACTACGACGCCAAGGCCAAGATGCAGGAAGAGCACTTCACAAAAAAACGCAACGAGTTCCTGCATCAGGTCGAGGGGCTCGAGAAGTCGGAGAGGGAGTTGACCTCTCGCCTCCAGCGCGCCAAGGAGGCGCTGACTCGCGCGGAGAAGGAGATCGTGGCCCTGAAGGCGGACCTGAGCGACCTCCAGCAGCAGGTGGGACCGGCCGCGGACCGCGCGGAGCAAGCGCAAGACTCCGCGCGGCACAGCCGGGCCATGACGCGCCAGCGCCAGCTCATGCTCCATGAGTTGGTTCGCCGCGCGAACGCCATCGGGGACGACCTGAGGATTGAGGTCCCCCACCTTCCCTCCGGAGGGATCGACGACGAGGCAGCACACACGCAATTCTTCGGGCAATTCCTCGGGGAGATTGAAAAGGTCGCGAAACGCTTCGACAAGCGCGTTGTGGCGGAGAGCCGCGATCTCCTCGTCCTTGCCACCAGCCGCGTCTTCAGCAACCTTCTGAAGCTCTGGCCCTCGTTCAACCTCGAGGCCGTGATGGAGCCGGTCGAGATCCGCAGCAAGGCGGGGGAGGCCGCTGAGGTGCTTGCCAAGAAGTACGACCAGGTCTTGGTCAACGAGGACGAAGGCGATGGCGAGGAAGGCGCCCTGGAAGCGGGAGCTGCCGCGGATGGAGCGGGGACCTCAGGAGGCGCGACGGCCTGAACTCCTTCCTGTAGCTGGTCGTGCATGAGGCACATTATCGTGGTATTTTGGTTGTAATAACTTTTGTAAAGACTTGCTTTAAGCTTTGGAACGTGCTTGTGAATGTCCCTCGGGAAGCCTTTGTCTTTCCCCCTCATGTCTTTTTCGCTCTACGTCTTAGGACCCTCTCTTAGCGCTACACCACCGCCGCTTCGGTATGTGCGAGTCAGTGCTCCACAAGTCTGGGGGGTGCGTGAGGCCTCAAGAAGTAAGAGCTCCGCGAAGCGCGATGCTTGGGGCTCCCCTTTGACGTGCAAGCAGCCCATGAGGCGTGGGAGAGAGAAAAGAGACTCGAGGGGCAAAAACCAGCAAGAGGAAATTCGACCAAGTTCTTGTACTTAGCTTGACGAGGCGTTTCCGCCTTGGAGAGGGTGTTGGTTCCCTGGCGAGGCGTTGTTGCCTTGGAGAGGGTGCCTGATGCTTGTTACCTGCACTTGGACAGATAGGCATACCCACAAGCAATAGATATCTATGTAACTTGAGCCCATAGGTTCCTTCATGTGTGTCTCACGAGGAGAACAAGCACCAAGGTTTTGGTGATCCTTGGTGAGTTGACGTGCGCGGGAGCTGACCCATGAGTTCAGAGCTCCTTGGGAGTTGACATGCATGAGAGCTGACCCGCAGGTTCAGAGCTCGGATCCCTTGGGTTTTAGGTGCTGCCGGGATGCTCCCGTGGCATGGCACCCTGCTAGCCCCCGCTCGTGAGATACACAGGAGGGATCATACGAGCAAGAATAAATAGCAATAACAGCTTTGCCGAAGTCGCAAAATACGTTGGCGCGATGCGCAAGAGTTCAAATTGACCTGAAATATAGGTTTATTACACTGGCGTGGCCAGAAGCACAAAAATCCGCCATGCTCTTGGCATGGGGTCCACATTCTGTGGCTGAGACTCTCGAGAGGCGTGCCCGAGGCAGACGCATGTAGAGAGAGCTCAGGGGGCCCCTATGCGGGGGTGGCTTTTAGCCTGCGTTCCACCATGATCGGCATGGGGATCCACCTCGCCAAGACATGGTGCCTAAAGAGGTTACCATGCCGAGGCTTGGTGGCTTGGGAGTCTTCTCGAACGGCCCGCGGCAACGTATAGTAGAGAGGGGAGCCCGAAGTTTTTTCCTCGTGGAGGATGACGGCGCGTGGTTCTTCCTTGATGCAAAAAGTTGCTCGCCGGTGGCGATCAGGGGTAGAACTTGCGCATGTGATGGATGTTCCAGGGGTTGGCGACAGGAACGCCATCCTCCGTCTCGAGCCGCGCGGAGCCAGGCCTGGCGATGTGCACGACTCTGTAGGGGCCTTCCCACATCGGCGAGAGCTTGTGGAGGCCTGCCCTGGAGAGGATTCTCCTCAGGACAAGGTCTCCTGCTTCGAGAGTGCGCGGCCGGATGTGGCGGCTGTGGTAGCGACGGAGGTCTTGCTGGTACCTNAGCAATAGATAGCTTTATAACTTGAGCCCGTAGTTCTCCTTCATGTGTGTCTCACGAGGAGAACAAGCACCAAGGTTTTGGTGATCCTTGGTGAGTTGACGTGCGCGGGAGCTGACCCATGAGTTCAGAGCTCCTTGGGAGTTGACATGCATGAGAGCTGACCCGCAAGTTCAGAGCTCGGATCCCTTGGGTTTTAGGTGCTGCCGGGATGCTCCCGTGGCATGGCACCCTGCTAGCCCCCGCTCGTGAGATACACAGGAGGGATCATACGAGCAAGAATAAATAGCAATAACAGCTTTGCCGAAGTCGCAAAATATGTTGGCGCGATGCGCAAGAGTTCAAATTGTCCTGGGACATAGGTTCATTACACTGGCGTGGCCAGAAACACAAAAAATCCGCCATGCTCTTGGCATGGGTCCACATTCTGTGGCTGAGACTCTCGAGAGGCGTGCCCGAGGCAGACGCATGTAGAGAGAGCTCAGGGGGCCCCTATGCGGGGGTGGCTTTTAGCCTGCGTTCCACCATGACCGGCATGGGGATCCACCTCGCCAAGACATGGTGCCTGAAGAGGTTACCATGCCGAGGCTTGGTGGCTTGGGAGTCTTCTCGAACGGCCCGTGGCAACGTATAGTAGAGAGGGGAGCCCGAAGTTTTTTCCTTCCTCGTGGAGGATGACGACGCGTGGTTCTTCCTTGATGCAAAAAGTTGCTCGCCGGTGGCGATCAGGGGTAGAACTTGCGCAAGGTGCTGGATGTTCTAGGGGTTGGCCACAGGAACGCCGTCCTCCGTCTCGAGCCGCGCAAAGCTAGGCCTGGCGATGTGCACGACTCTGTAGGGGCCTTCCCACATCGGCGAGAGCTTGTGGAGGCCTGCCCTGGAGAGGATTCTCCTCAGGACAAGGTCTCCTGCTTCGAGAGTGCGCGGCCGGATGTGGCGGCTGTGGTAGCGACGGAGGTCTTGCTGGTACCTTGCCGCTCTCAGGGCCGCATTGCGGCGTAGCCCTTCAAGCAGCAGCAGGTCGTCGTTGCGGAGTTCGTCCACCTCAGCCTCCTTGAAGGCCAAGACTCGCGGAGAGCCATGAGTGATCTCGCTGGGGAGGACGGCTTCAGCGCCATAGACGAGGGAGAACGGCGTCTCACCAGTTGGCTTTGTTGGCGTGGTGCGGATGGACCAGAGCACCGAGGGGAGCTCATCGATCCAATGCTTGCCGCTGGCCTTGAGGCGGTTGAAGCTTCTCGTCTTGAGGCCCTTGAGCACCTCGGCGTTGGCTCGTTCGGCCTGCCCATTGCTTCGTGGATGCGCCACCGAGGCGTAGCAGATTTGGGCGCCGATGCTACCGCAGTCGGACTTGAAGGCGCCACTGATGAATTGTGAGCCGTTGTCGGTGATGATGCGATTGGGCACGCCGAAGCGGCAGACCAGACTCCTTATGAATTTTACCGCCGACTTCGCCGGAATGGTGCGCACGGGCTCCACCTCAGGCCACTTGGTGAATTTGTCGATGGCGACGTAGAGGTAGCGGTAGCCCCCGAGCGCTCGCGGGAAGGGTCCCAGCAGGTCCAGCCCCCAGACCGCGAACGGCCAGGAGAGCGGGATCGTCTAGAGTCCTTGCGCGGGCTGGTGGATTTGCTTGGCGTGGAATTGACATGCGTCGCAGGACTGGACGATTTCGGCAGCGTCTTGAAGCACTGAGGGCCAGTAGAAGCCGCTCCGGAAGACCTTGCCTGCAATGGTGCGCGAGGAAGAGTGGTGGCCGCACTCGCCGCTGTGTATGTCGTTGATGAGCTGGCGGCCTTCCTCGGCAGGGACACATCGCAGCGCAACCCCATTGGGTCGCTTGCGGTACAGGTCTCCGTCGTGGAGGCAATAGGACTTGGCCTGGCGAGCGATTCTCTCGGCCTCTGCGTCGTCCTCGGGGAGGGCTTGGTTCTGCAGGTAGTTCTTGATCTCGTCGATCCAACCAGTGTCTTGTCATACCAGAGTCAGCAGCAAGCGATCGCCCGAGGGCAACCCACAATTTGGTGCTCCGCTTGATGGGGCAGGTGGGAGCTCCTCGTCGATGCTGATGCTGACCACAGGTTGCTTGACCGAGGCCTTGGTGAGCCTCTCCTCGAACACTCCAGGCCTCTGGGCTTCTCTTCTTGCTGCTCGCCGAGCAATTTCATCTGCCTCTTGGTTTTCTGCCCGCGGGATGTGCTTGAGCTCCATGCCCCTGAAGTGTTTCTCCAGCTTGCGTACCTCTTCAAGGTAGGCCACCATGTAGGTGTCCTTAGGCGTGTAGCTTTTGTTGGAGAAGTTGACGAGGAGCTGGGAGTCGCCCTTGATGAGGATGTACTTGATGCCGAGGGCGATGGCGGCTCTGAGCCCGGCGAGGAGGCCTTCATACTCGGCGATGTTGTTGGAGACCTTGTCGTTGTCCTTGAAGCACAGTTGGACGGCGTAGTAGAGCTTGTCGCCTGTCGGTGAGGTGAGGACGGCACCAGCCCCTGCACTCCTGGCCGCAAAGGCGCCGTCGAAGTGCATGGTCCAGTGGCTTGGTGTCGTTCCTCCTGAGGCTGTAGCCTCCTCCTCTGGAAGCTCTTCTTCTTTGCGCGTGTCCGTCCATTCGGCCATGAAATCAGCCAGCACTCTGCCCTTGATGACCCTGGTGGTGTCAAACTCCAGCTCGAAAGGTTGTAGCTCAATGCCCCAGCCTGCGACGCGATCTGTCGCGTTTGGGTTGCGCAGGACCTGCTCCAGGGGATATGAGGTGACCACCTTGATGGGGTGACCCTGGAAGTAGTGGCGCAGCTTCCTGGAGGCGATGAGGAGCGAGAAAAGGAGCTTTTGCTGCATGGGGTAGCGCTCGCGAGCATCCCGCAGCACTGTGCTGACGAAGTACACGGGGTGCTCGACGAGGGTAGTCGTTGGTGAGGCAGCGGCTGGCTCCTCCCCAGGCTCGGTGGAGTCCTTGGCGAGGTTTTCTTGGGGCTGGAGGCTTGACGAGGCTGCTTCCTTGTCGGGGGGTTCTGGGCTTGGCGAGGCGGAGTTCTGCTTGTCGAGGACTGGCTCTTCTCTTTCAGCCACCAAGACCGCGCTTGCCGTCTGAGGAGTGGCTGCAAGGTACAGCTTCAGAGGCTCGCGAGGGCGTGGGGCGACCATGATGGGTGGGCTCGCCAGATATTTCTTCAAGTCCTCAAAGGCCTTTGCTGCTTCGGGGGTCCACTTGAAAGGACCGGACCTCTTCATGATCTTGAAAAATGGCAGCGCCCTCTCGCCGAACTTGGAGATGAAACGGCCAAGGCTGGCCATACATCCCGCTAAGCGTTGCATGTCCTTGAGGCGACGAGGGGGCTGCATCTGCTCTATGGCCTTGATCTTGTCGGGGTTGGCCTCAATGCCGCGGTGGGATACCAGGAACCCGAGGAGCTTGCCTGAAGGGACCCCGAAGACGCACTTGGCGGGGTTCAGCTTGATGTTGACCTTGCGCAGGTTGGCAAAGGTCTCCTCGAGGTCCTGGATGAGCGTGTCCTTCTCGCGAGTCTTGACGACGATGTCGTCGACGTAGGCCTCTGCATTCCTCCCCATTTGAGCTCCCAAGGCGATCCTCATGAGGCGCTGGAAAGTGGCGCCAGCGTTCTTCAGACCGAAGGGCATGCAGACGTAGCAAAACACACCGCAAGGGGTGAGAAATGCTGTCTTCTCCTCGTCCTCCTTCGCCATCTTGATCTGGTGATAACCAGAGAAGGCATCCAGAAAACAGAGGAGTGCGCAGCCGGCGGTGGAGTCTACGATCTGGTCGATCCTCGGGAGGGGATAGGGGTCCTTGGGGCAGGCCTTGTTGAGGTCGGTGAAGTCGATGCAGAGGCGGCTCCCTCCGGTGTGCTTGGGGACGACCACACCGTTGGCGAGCCAAGTGGGGTGGACCACTTCCTTGATGATGCTGGCCTTCTTCAGCTTGTCTACTTCCTTGACGATGAAGTCTTGCTTCTCTGGCGCTTGGCGCCGCGCTTTTTGCTTGACGGGGCGTGCGTTTGGGCACACGGCTAAGTGGTGCTCGATCACCTCCCTCGGTACTCCGGACATATCTGACGGTGTCCAGGCGAACATGTCAGAGTTTGCCCTGAGGAAGGCGACGAGCGCGCTTTCCTATTTGGGAGGCAGGTTGGCGCCGATGGTGACGCAAGCCCCCGAGCCGCTTGCCTCCAGAGACACTTGCTTTGTCGCGGCCTTCTCCTGGGAGAACAGCTGCTTCTTCTTCGCGGGGGGCCTCGGGAGGGGTTCCTCGTCCTCGTCAGCGGGTGACGCCACCGCGGCAGCCTTGTAGGCCGCTTGCGCAGCGTACAGGGCGTCCGAGACCACGCCGCGGATGACAATGGTGCCACCCGAGCCAGGGAGCTTGACGAGGTTGTAGGCGTGGTGGGTCACCGCCATGAATTTGGCGAGGGCGGGGTAGCCGAGTATGGCGTTGTAGGGCAGGCCGATGTGCGCGACGTCGAAGTCGATCAGCTCGGTGCGGTAGTTGGCCTGGGTGCCGAAAGTGACGGCGAGCCTCACCTGCCCCAAAGGGGTGGTGAGACCCTCTGTCACTCCCGAGAAGGGCCTGGTAGGCATGAGCCGCTCGTAGGGCACCTGCAGCTTCTCGAATGTCTCGACGGAGATGACGTTGAGGCCGGCACCCCCATCAATGAGCGTCTTAGAGACGGCGATGTTGTTGATGGTGGGGGTGCAGACCAGCGGGATGGTGCCAACGGTTGAAGTAGACTTGGGGTGGTCGCCGGAGTCGAATGTAATGGGGCACTGGGACCACTTGAGGGGCCTGGAGGCCTCGACTCCAGGGAGGGCTGCTGCGACCTCGCGAGCGAGTTGCTTGAAGTGGCGGTTGGAGCGAGGGGCCTGAGCCCCGCCAAGGATGCAAGCGGCTCCACGAGGCACCTGGTAGCCCTCGTCAGCCTCGGCAGGCAGGTTGTCGTTCGCGGGCTGGGCAGCGTTGGCCTGAGGGTTCTGCTGGTAGTTGTCGTTGTAGTTGTTGTTCCAGCGTCGCCCCCCGCGGCCGCCGCGGCCTCCGCGGCCTCCGTTTGCCTCGCGAGCCTCGCGAAGCCTCTTGATGTCGAAGCAGTCCTCGGTGGCGTGAGAGTGCCTGTTGTGGTAGATGCAGAAGGGACGATCATCCTTCTTCTCAGGTCCTGCGGCTGGAGTGGCAGCTTGGCGAGGCTGCTTGGCGTCGGGCTCTGCCGCGAGGACCGCAGTAGTCTTGCGCTTCTCGGAGGATTTCTTCTTCTTGGACCCCTCGGTGGGGTCCCCTGGCTCGTTCTTGACGAACAAGCGGCCCTCTTCAGCCTTGGCGCACTTGTCCGCCAAGTCGAAAAGCTTGACGACGGTGGTGATGTTGTCGTGGATGCCAAGCTTCTCGAGCATCCGCACATCTGTGACCCCAGCCTGGAAGGCCGAAATGACCTGCGCGTCGGTGGCGTTGGGGATCTTGTTGCGCACTTGGCTGAAGCGCTGGATGTACTTGCGGAGGGTCTCGCCGGGCTTCTGACGCACGGCGCGGAGGTCGTTGTAGGTGAGGCCGCGCTCGTACGTGCCCTTGAAGTTGGCGACGAAGCACCGGCAGAGCTCCTCCCAGGTGTTGATGGACTCGGCGGGGAGGTTGGTGAGCCATGAGGACGCAGAGTCCTTGAGGGCCATGGGGAACCAGTTCGTCATGACCTTGTCGTCGCCCCCGGCGGCCTGGATGGCCAGAGAGTAGAGCTGCAGGAACTCCAGGGGGTTGTTCTTGCCGTCGTAGCGCGGAGGAAGGTCCGGCCTGAACTTGACCGGCCAGACGACGCGACGGAGGCTGCGAGTAAACGCGGCCGTCGTGCCGTAGGTGACCGTGCCGTTGGCGAGGGTGGCACGGAGGTGGCGCCCGGCGGTGGCGACGTCCTGGACGGCGCGGTTGCGGCGTTCCTGCCCGCGCTCGATGCTCACGCGTGCGTCCTCAGGGGCTCGCTGCACGATTTGGCAGTCATGTGGCGACGACGCGTGCGATGCAGCGCGGCCGTCGCGAGGAGGAGCCCCCGCTGGAGCAGGTTGCGGTGGAACCGGTGGAGCTGGAGCGGGCGCGGGCTGATGAGGAGGCGCGGGAGGTGCGCCGTGCGCCACGTCCCCCACGAGCGCAGAAGGGACCAGGAGCGAGACGGTGCGGGTGCCGCGGCGCGAGCGGCGCCGATGAGCTCGGCAACGCGGTTGAGCCAGGCCTCCTGAGCCGCCGGCGTGGGGCGGTACTGCAGCAGCTCCTACGCCATGAGAAGCGCAGTCGCTGGGCTGGGCGCAGGACGGCCCAGCGAGGAGGCAGCACGGTCCCGCGACGGGGGCAGGGAGGAGGCCTCCTCTTCGCCGAGGTCGTCCTCAGCGTGGTCGACGTCGTCGTCGTCCGGGTGCTCGACGCGGGGCTCGGGGTCGACACGGCGCTCCGGAGCAGAGCTCCCACGCGGGCGGCCGCACGGGCGGCCTGCGGGAGCGGTGGCGGCGCTAGCCGTCCGGCGAGCGAGACGTTCGGCACGAGAACCGGCCATGGCTGTGTCGAGGATGAAGACGCGCCTCAGCCCCCTACCTGGCGCGCCAAATGTCGGAGAACTGTCCCAGGAACTGGGGGTGTCTCGATAAGGATCGAGTAAGGGGCTGAACACGGAGTCAAACAACCCTCAACGTGCTCCGGCGACGGTGCTCGTCGGACTCGCTGCGGGACAGCACTGCAGAGATGGAACGCACGGTCTTACCCAGGTTCAGGGCCCTCTTGTGGAGGTAAAACCCCTACGTCCTGCTTTTGTGTATTGCACTGCTTGGAGAGTTCACAGTACAAGGTGGAGCTTGTCGAGCTCGAGGTGGCTAACAATGGCTACTTGCTAAGCTTCAGATCTAGGGTTAGGGTTTTCTAGAGCTGCACCCACCGAAGATCGAACCTAGTGAAGAGTCGAACCCTTTGCTTGGGCGAGCTCCTCCTCCTTTTATAGGCGTCATGGACCTCTTCTGCCCAAACATTTGGGCGGGAAGGGTTACCACATGGCGACGAAGGAGGAGGCGCGGTGCACCGTAAAGGTGAAGTCCACCATAAAGGTAAAGCCTGTGGACGCGGTCCACGGCAGGGGAACGGCGTCACCAAAGCTGAAAAGGGGCACCGACCAGCTGGACAGTGGGCTGGCGCTTGCCGAGGTGGGAGGTGACCCACGGTGACGTCGTCCTTGGAGCGTAGCTGCAGACTGTTCCCTTGTCACCAAAGAGGCAATACTCGTTGTCCGCTTTGCTTGGCTCCGCTTTGTTGACTGCTTTATACATGGAAACGGCAACTGCGGCGTCGTCGTCATCGCGCGTAGGCACGCGCGTCACTCTGCACATGGCGCAGAGCCCATGTGCGCTCTGCCGCGGGGGCAGAGATGGCTTCACGAGGAAGGCGCTTCGCGAGGCGAAAAGCCTCGCCAGCCCTTCAGCTTGGTCCTTAGCAGAATTGCGGGCGGCGTCGGAGACGCCTTGTCGAGGGGCGATCCCTCGCCAAGGGAGAGAACCTTGGCGAGGAGAAAACCCTTCGCGAGGGGAGAAATCCTCGCGAAGCTCGCCAGGCTTGGAGAGCCTGGTCCTTAGGCGAAAATCATCCAAAGAATCTTGTGGGCCCTGGCAGGCCGGCCCGTGGTACCCTGGTTTCCACTGTGCCGACACTGCCCCTACCCCTGGGACCTTGCCTCGACCCCCTCCGACGCCTATAAAATCCCTAAAAACCTAAAAACATCGAGGCGACCATTATTTTCCAGAAACTTGACCCCGACGCGCCGTCACCGAAAACCCTAGTTCGGGGTCCAATCTGAAGCTGATCCCGGCACTCTGCCGGAGGAGAGATCGATCCCGGAGGGCTCTTCATCGCCATGCCTTCCTCCGGGATGATTTGTGAGTAGTCTCACCTTGGACTACGGGTCCATGGCAGTAGCTAATTGGTAGTCTCTCTCTTGTGCTTCATGTCTTATGATCTTGTGAGCTGCCTAACATGATCAAGATCGATTATTATAATGCTATGTGATGTGTTTGCTGGGATCCGATGGATTATGAAGTTATGTTCCGATTGTGCATGATTCTTATATGAGTAATTTATGTTCTTGCATGCTCTCCGATGTGCGTAGTTACTTTGTCCAAGTGATTGTGTGTATCCCCAAGAGAGGGTATTTATGCTAGATAGTGGGTTCATGCCCCCTTTTGTTCCTGGGCACGAGTGACAGAAACATCTAAGGGCGAGGGTGTGCTGTTGCTATTAAGGGTAAAACAACGTTTTTAATGTCTCTTTTGATATTAGTATTGCTTACTTCAGGCACTTTACTTAATGCAATTGTCTGTTGCTTGCAACTTAACACAAACCTTCTCATAAACTGATTAGAGGGTTAGTGCTCCTAAATTAAAATGCACATGTGTTCAACTCAAGACAAATTGCAAACAACTTTATTGGGCATTAGCTACTATTTACTAAGCCTCAATGTGGCACTCCTCCTTAAGAGTATCACATTTGACGATAGTAAAGAGACGAATACAAAATAAAAGCAGAATCTGTCAAAAACTGAACAGTCTGTAAATATTGAATTTTTCAAGGCACTTCTGTAGCTCAAATCAGAAAACTCAAAACTAACGAAAGATAGAAAAAAGTGTCAGGCTCGCTATATAAAAATAACAGAAAAAGATAAAATTCAGGTAATTTCTGGATTTTCGAACAGTGAAGGACAGAAATATGTTTCTAGACAGCAAAACAATACCTCACACTTTCAATGTATTAGAGGCTAAACTTGGCACAAAAAAACAAAAAAAAAATATACAATGAAGTTGCTACAGGCAACAACTTCATGACTTCAACAAAAGCAAAAACAAACTTAAAGTAAAAGATGGGTTGTCTCCCAACAAGCGCTTTTCTTTTAAGCCTTTTAGCTAGGCATGATAATTTTAATGATGATCTCATAAGAATAAGAATTGGAAAGCGAAAGAGAGTATCATGAAGCAAATATCAAACACATTTAAGTCTAACTCTCTTCCTATGCATAGGCATCTTGTAAGAAAATAAATCATTGGGGCATAAAGCATTAAGCATAGGAAGACAAAGCAAGTGCAACATTAAAACCTTCAACATAAAGAGGGGAAACTTCATAAGATGAAAATTTATATAACCACACTTCCCTCTCTCATAATAACTTTCAGTAGAATCATAAGAAAACTTAATAACATAACCATCACATAAAGCATTTTTCTCATGATTCACATGCATAAAAGTATTATTATTACTCTTCACATAAGCAAAATCTTTATTATTAGTAGCAGTGAGAGTAGGACTATCATATAGAACTTGGACATGATAGACTAATTGTATATTAGAAAGATGATGTTCAGTAGGAGAGTAATAATTATGACAAGTCTCGTAAGGATGATTAAAATTATTCTTTATGGCATAGTTATCATCACAATAATCATCAAAAATTGGGGGCATAATATCATCATAAGCAAGGGGATAGTCATCTTTCCAAGCATATATTTTTGTAAACAAATCATCATGACTTTCAATACCTAAAGGATTTTCAAACCCATCATCCCCAAGCTTGGGGTTTTCCACATTATGATTAGAAGAAACATGAATATTCCCAACAGCATAACAATTATCAATATCATCATTTTCAAAATTGGTGCCAAAAAGATTTTCAAGATCATAAGTAGTATTATTTTCCCAATCATGATCATCACAATAAGTAACAAGCATAACATAATCTTCTTCAATAGTGCCTATAGACTTAACATCAAGATAATAATGAATACAATCAAGCGGATCATCTTCAATAATTTTTGATTCATACTCATTAGGAACAACCATGATGGGAGAAATATGCTTAGGGGATGATACCATTTCCTCTTTCTTTTTACTCCTCCCTCTCTTCTTCTTCTTCTTCTTCTTCTTCTTCACCACCACCTTAGGAGGGAGTGGTTGGAAAGGAAGCTTCTCAACATAATCTGATTCATTATTAGAAAAGACAGGAAAAATTTGGGAGAATCTCTCCCTTTCATTATTGGCAACATAAGAAACATTTTTCCTTTTATAATCTGGTGAAGTGCTATTCTTTCTAATTTTTGCAATGTAAGCATTGTCACGGCAATTCACAACACAATAATGATAAGCTCCCTGAAGAATGCCATTCGTCCTAAAAGTACTCCTATCTAACCAAGAAGTTTTTTCTGATAACTCTTCACACCCCAAAAATAAATTAAGTTTATCATAAAGACTAGAGGTGATCATGTTATCACAAAACTGGCTAATAGTTCTATCATTAAAGTACGAGCATTGGAAATTAAAATGGCCTTCTTCTTTGCAAAGTTCACACTCAAAAGGATAGAGGTCATTTAATTCTCTAGCAAATTTATATAAATCCTTAAGCCATTTGCTAGTTCTTTCATGCTTATGTTGCTTACAATATTTATCTTCTTCAACCCAAGTGCTTTCACAAGGTCTATGCACTCCACAAAAATTAACATGCTTATATAGAACATTATTTGTAGAGATTGGATCATGTCTATTGCAATCATCATTAACAATTTCATTTTGTTTGCAAATGTCTTTGAAAGGTTCATGATGCTTAGACCATTTCTCTTTAGGAATATTAATATGAGAAGCAAAAGATTTATAGATATCAACAACTATATGAGAGTCAAGTCCAAACTTAGCACTAAGCTTATTAAAACTATCAGTTTCAACAAAAGACTTAATGCAATCATACTCATAAATTATACCTGACTCTTTACCTTTGTCGATCTCCCAATCTTCAATGTTGTGTTGAATCTTTTCAATAAGATCCCATTTAGCATCAATCTCCTTACTTGTAAAAGAACCCATAGAAGAAGCATCAAGTATTTCCTTGTCATGACAAGATAGCCTTGCATAAATATTATTAACAATAATATCCTTGGAAAGATCATGGTTAGGACATTTAAGCATTAATGATTTCAATCTCCCCCAAGCTTGAGCAATGCTCTCTCCGTCATGTGGCCAAAAATTGTAGATATAATTCCTATCTTGATGAATTTCATGAACAGGATAAAATTTAGAATAAAAGAGAGACATAAGCTCCTTCCAATCCAACAAATGAGAATTGTCTAGTAGCCTATACCACTCCAATGATTTCTCCTTAAGTGAGAAGGAAAATAATTTCCTCATGATCACCTCCCTTGAAACACCTGCAATCTCAAATAAATCACATAATTCCTTAATATAAAGCAGATGATTACTAGGATGGACAGCTCCATCTCCTACATAGCAATTAGTCATAACAAGATCAATTATTCCCATCGGTATTTCGAAAGAAATACATTCAATAGGTGGAGTAACCTTACCCACCATGGGAGTGGTGGAGAGGTCACTCTCAAAAAGCAAATTTAAAGGACAACGTTCCATAAGCCAAACTAGTAAAAATAAAAACAAGAAACAAAAAGATTTAATCGCAAGATCTAAAGAAGATACCTTCAAGCACTCACCTCCCCGGCAACGGCGCCAGAAAAGAGCTTGATGTCTACTACACGATTCTATTCTTGTAGACTTGTTGGGCCTCCAAGCGCAAAGCTTTGTACGACAGCGGAAATTTTCCCTTAAGTGAGTAACCCAAGGTTTATCGAACTCAGGGAGGTAGAGGTCAAAGATATCCCTCTCAAGCAACCCTGCAATTAAGATACAAGAAGTCTCTTGTGTCCCCAACACACCTAATACAATTGTCAGTTGTATAGGTGCAGTAGTTCGGCGAAGAGATGGTAAAATGCAAGTGATATGGATGGTAAAAGGTGATTTTGTAATTCTGTAATAAAAATGGCAGCAAGCAAACAAGTGACAAAAGTGACTAAAAACGGTGTATCAATGCTTGGAAACAAGGCCTAGGTTTCATACTTTCACTAGTGACTACTCTCAACATCATTAACATAATTAAACACATGATAGTTCGCACAAAAACACATGCATGGTAGACGTTACTCGGAGATCATTCTTTTGTGGATCAAATAGGATTAGAATTGTGTAGGGCTACGAGAAGCACACCTTAAAGTTTGTATTCCACATCTATGGACACTTCATGCTGTCACTATCCGCATCCAAAGATAGTACTAACAAACACCACAACCTATTTCTTGAATAGTCTCTTTCTTCAATAACACAAGCATCAAGAAACCTCATGATCTATTCAATCCAACAATAATAAAGAACAAACTCATGATGAAGATCCTTCTAATCTTGACGCATAGAGTCACACACGGCACCCACACTGTCACCGAGGTACCGTGATCACAACGGTGACTCCGCAAATTATACTAGATAACACCACTTGAGCAACATCATATCCATTACATATAGGGAAACATCATGTGTTCAACTATACTTACAAAGCTCATGACCACAACGAAGATCACATCATGGGAGAGAGATAACCACATAGCTACTTGTATAAGCCTCAGCTCCGGTGAGGGACTACTCCCTCCTCATCGCGGGAAGCAGCGGCGTTGATGGAGACGGCCCCGGCGGTCGATCCCCGTCCCGGTAGGGTGCCGGAACAGGACCTTCTGAACCCCCGAAACTTGTTGGCGATGGTGGCGGAGCTCTGTATCGTATTTGGGAAAATCCTTCGGGGGTTAGGGTTTTTTCGTCGGGGATGATTTTATAGGCATCGGAGGCGGCCGAGGTGGTGCCCGAGGGGCAGAGGCGGGCTGTGGCCGCGGCCACCCTTAGACCCGCAGGTGGGACCCGCCCCTGGCCTGTGGGTCCCCCCCCCCCCGGGGTAGCCCTTCTGGCTCCGATCCTTATTTCTTCAATAAAAAGTCGTCGTAAATTTTCGTTCAATTCCGAGAATATTTCTAGAAGTAACTTTCTGCAACAAAATCAGCACAAAAACAGGGAACTGGCACTGGGCATCTTGTCAATAGTTTAGTCCAACAAAATGCATAAAAATGATGTAATATGATAGTAAAAACATGTGACAACATCACAAAACTAGCATGGATCAATAAAAAATTATAGATACGTTTGACACGTATCAACGCCTGGTCTTCAAAGGTCGTGGACGCGCTGGCGGCACTTAAGGTGACAGAGTTGCCTGCCCTCTCGAGGGAGCACTCCTACTCCCTCCGGTGTTACCCTTCATCCCTGGAGCTCGTGGCTTCGTGTGTCGGTGGCATCAAAGGGAGCATGAGCAAGGCCACCTTCCAGGAGGGGAGGGTTGCGGCCCGGCATGTGGCCACCCAGTTCGTTGCGGCTCTCCGCCAGCGGCATCAGTAACCTCCCTTGCTTCCCGACCTGGAAGGCCTCACCCCCGAGATGTTGACCGATCCCGAGGTGACCCGCCAAGTGAACGAGCTCATGAAGTATCTCTCCCGCGAGGACGACAAGTGATCCTGAAAGCAAACGGGACAATAGCAGGGATTGTGAACCGTGTTTTGGGAGTTGCACCTCCAAATAAGACTTGTAAACTTTGCACATATAGAATGTAAATAAACTTTTTCCAAGTTTTATCCGTTTTATTGCATTCGTGGAGGCTTAACGCTCTCGGGAAGGGTTAGTGGGCGTGAGAGCTAACTAGCCGTGGGCAATCAGACGGATCTGAACTACCGACACAGGGCGCATCCCCCCAAGAACCCACCGTTTTTTTACGCACGGACCTCAGCCCACGACTCCACTGCCCGAGGGAAACTGACAGTTTTGTCGCGGAGGTGCCACCCCCAAAACAACGCCCGCTTTCGTCTCAGCCAAAATGCATAAAACAGATGCAACAAGGAAAAAGCCCGTGCAAGCACGTTTATACTTAGCTCAGTGTCGACCTCCTTTGACTATTTCAGCAATTGTTTCATCGCGCTGCCCCCATGGCGGGTCTTCTATGCCGTTTTTAAGACATAACTCTGCTCTACATGCGGTTACCCGCAGGGTCAGGGACCCGTGCTGAAATAGCCGCCTACCCAGCCAGGCTCCACTGGCGCAGGACCTTATGGCTGGGGCCCATTGGCCCCGGTCCTGAGACACCCATGTTCCCGACGCCGCATGAAGGCACGTCTATCTTGATGACACTCTTACGATGTCGGTACGGAGACCCCCTTGTTTCCGGTGCCGCTTGAAAGCACGTCCGCCTTGCTGACACCCTCATGGTGCCGGTCCAGAGACCCTCCCTGGCTCTTTATCCTTGTCGCCCGGAGGCCAACCATTTTGCAATCCAGTACTTCTGGGGAGGTTCACTTGGTCCCGGGTGTATCGTCACGATGTGACCCGGCAGATCCCATTCCTTTCTGGGGAGGCCTTCCTAGAAGAAAGCTTGATTCCAACTGGTGACGGTCATCTGATGACTTTCTTGTGTTCCTTGCGTTGCTGGTGGCGAGTAGGGTTCATTTAGACTGTCGGTCTGAGTGGAAATGTTGGCGAAGGTTCTCAGTGATTTCTTCTTCTAAGCTTTTCTGGGTCTCGGGTTGAGAGGACAGTCCCTGCTGAGGTGACCAAGTTCTCCACAGGTGTAGCACTCCCCGCTTCTCGGGCGCTTTTTGAGCTCACGGCAGTCATCAACATTATGCCTATCAGATTGATGAAACAAGCACCAGGGTCCTGGCTGACCATCTTCACCCAAAGGGATCTGGATCTCTTGCGGCACATACACATGGGGATCTTCATCGTAAAACTCGTTCTCCTTGCTCAGGTTCTGGCTCTCCTCCTCTGGAGGAGCGCCGCAGGTGGTGTTTCCAAGCAGAGTTTCTCCTTCGCTCCGCGCGTCCGCGGGGAAAGAGGTACATCGATGCTTGTAGCACTTCCTTGAGGCTTCTTTTCGTTGGCAACCGGGCTGGCATGCGTTGCTGGGGGAACGAACTGAATCCCGCGGGCTTGACCTTGGGCTGAAGGCGTCGCCGAGGATTCCTCAGGGTTGAAACCGAGCCCCGGGTACCGCAGATACTCCACATCGGCCCTGGCGTTCTTCTTCAGCGCCATCCCTGGCGTAGAACTTGGCGATGCGGCTGAAGCATATCCCGCCGACGAACCCGACGACGCGGTCGACGCAGACCTTGTCGATGAACCTGAGGTCGATGCGGACCTTGTCGATGAACCTGGCGACGAGACCGACGCAGACCTTGTCGATGAACTTGGCGGCGAGGTCGACGCAGACCTTGTCGATGAAACCTGGCGACGAGGCCGACGTAGACCTAGTCGATGAACTTGGCGGCGAGGTCGACGTAGACCTTGTCGATGAACTTGGCGGCGAGGTCGACGCAGACCTTGATCGAGATCTAGAAGAAGATCTTGAAGTCGATGGAGGCGGATCCAGCGCTTGCACCCCCTACCTGGCGTGCCAGATGTCGTGTCATGGATCACGGACACCGGGAGTAAAGGATACCCCCTTTTTAGATTTGGTATGGGGCGCGAAGGAGGCCGGGAAACGTCTTCGCCGGGAGAACTTCGTCAAGACCTCCGATCTACGTACTAGCAAGCAACGCAGGGACACAGAGAGTTTACCCAGGTTCAGACCGCCCGGAGGCTAAAGGCCCTACTCCTGCATGTCTCGATTGAGTGGTTTATCGTGGTGTAGCTTTACAGAGGTGGCTGCGGGTGAGAACCCGGGAGGTGATGGCTAGAGGTTGAAGACGAGCAGATCCTGACCCGGAGGAGATCACCTCTTTCTTCTGCTACTCTTCGTCGTGTGCGCTCCCTAGCCTAGCCTCCGACCTTCTGGAAATCCGTCCCCTCCCTCCGGTGCCTTGGTCCTCCTTTTATAGGCTAAGGGGATCCCACAGGTGCACCTTTGGGAGCGGAGGGGTTTTAGGCGGGAAAACCCTCCGGGTTCTACTTATGGGGTGAAGTGGCCTCTTCTCGTCCAAGTATTCTTCTAAGGGGGGTTAGGTGCGGTCGCCCACCTTTTGCAGGGCGGGCGGACAAAGGCTGACACCTTTTCCGACTGTGTCCCCCCGCGGCGGCTCCGTCTTCTTGGCGCCCAAGTCTTCTAGGAGCTTCTATCCGGAGCTGGCAAGCTTATCCTCTTTCCTTGTACGGAGTTTGGATCCCGGGGGTGAGCTGGCCTCCTGCCGGGCGTCGGGGTCCCCGATACCTCCGTGTCGTCTGCCGAGTTGAGGGAGACCCCGGGAGGTCCCCCAGTCCTTAGTCGTGGTTGTCGATGTCATCCTTGCCTGATCGTCGCGGGGCAGATGGGGGGCCCATCTGCCAGTCTTGAACCTTTGCCTCGTTCGCCTTCTTGATGGGCCCACAGGTGGTGGACCCACTTTGACCGCATCAGGGGAACCCGTGTTCCACTGCTGCGACACTGAGTTTCAAGACGGTGCATCGATAAATTTAACCAACGTGTACGTTTATAAGTGCTAACTATCATATAACTACAATATATAAATCAAAGAGCCATACACATCCGAGATCTCAATAGTTGTTCATGATATGCAAATTAGTCCCACTACCTATAAAATGTGTCAGATCGTACTAAAACTTGCTACGGTGTAAAAATAGTCCCAAATAGTTCTCGAGCCAACACATGGCATCAGGTTTTTGCAAAAACACCCATGTATATATTTTATACAACACCTTACTACTATGTACCGATATGGTCCCACTAGTAGAAGCAAATAATTTGTGCGCTCACTTTGTTTCTCAATAATACAATGGTGGTTTGTACTATGAAAAAACACACTTGTCGGTTGTGGTGGTTGGTGATCGTCGTACGGGGGCTAGTTTGTCGGAAGTTCGAGTCTTCTCTCCGCGTTTATAATTTTAAGTATTTTCTTCTCGTCTGGCAAGTGGGCCACATAAGTACACATTACAAAGATCACATATGTTATATAAAAAAATGTCTGGGGTTGTTTTTGCAAAAATCTGGCGCCATGTGTCGGCTCTAGAACCATTTGGAACTAGTTTTGTTTACAAGTAATGAGACTAATTTGCACATCATTTACAACTATTGGGTTCGTGGGCGTATTTAGCTCTAAAACAAAGTACGTCTCTAGGAGGAGTTGGATCCGATCGGTAGGGTAACCTTCTACGGGACGAAACCACACCGATTAAGGATCCAGCCACTCAGTGGCAGAGCTTGCCCAAGTTTCCTAGGGGCAAATTACAATATACAGGTTCGGGGGAGGGGGGGGGTCAAAACACACATAATCTTGATAGAATAAGCTGCCCCAAAAAAATCCTTCACACATGTACTAATTCAGGGAGGGGGGGGGGGGGCGGTGGCCCCCCTGACATACAGTTGATACGTGTCAAACGTATCTATAATTTCCGATTTTTCCAAGCTTGTTTTATACCATTGCTACATGTTTTTACTATGGTTTCACAGCATTTTCTGGACTAACCTATTAACTCAGTGCTCAAGTAACACATGTGCTTGAACTTCACCATGGTCCTCTTCGATATCCACGTCGCTTTTCTTTTGTTGCTTGATGCCATCATCATCGCTTGAAATCGAAATGTCACTTGATTCTTGAACACAACCAGCCCCATCACCCATTTTATGTAAATCATGATATTATTAAAAAATTATATTTGAAAGGCAATATAACTAAATATTTATTAGGTGTGACTAATTCTCGGTCGACTGAAAATTAATTTAATTCTTAGCTGACGTCATCAAATGCCAGATACAACCCATGTTGCAACTCATACCTAGCACGAATCACAAACCAAATCTAACGGTCCAGAGTATTTTTCTCGGTCGTATGCAACTGGAAAATTCTGAGTTGCAATAACTTACAGATGCAAGAATCGCGTGCAAATCTGACGATGCATGACTTGACTAAGCACTAACTTAAGCTTAAAATTAGCAAAATCAAAATATATATGATATCTGAGCTAAATTATGTAATATTAACTGAAAATAAATATAATAAGTTAATTAAACAAAAAACATATTAGTCCATTGATTAGTTTATCTGAGATAGGACCTCCATATTCTCGTCGAGGTAGTCCACCTTGGATCTTTGTAGAGAACTGTTCGCTGCTGGTTAGTGTCTAACTAGCTGAGTTTCAAGACAGTGCATCGATAAATTTAACCAACGTGTGCGTTTATAAGTGCTAACTATCATCCAACTACAATATATAAATCAAAGAGCCATACACATCCGAGATCTCAATAGTTGTTCATGATATGCAAATTAGTCCCACTACCTATAAAATGTCTCAGATCGTACTAAAACTTGCTACAGTGTAAAAATAGTCCCAAATAGTTCTCGAGCCAACACATGGCATCAGGTTTTTGCAAAAACACCCATGTATATATTTTATACAACACCTTACTACTATGTAACGATATGGTCCCACTAGTAGAAGCAAATAATTTATGCGCTCACTTTGTTCTCAATAATACAATGGTGGTTTCTACTATGAAGAAACACATTTGTCGGTTGTGGTGGTTGGTGATCGTCGTACGGGAGCTAGTTTGTCGGAAGTTCGAGTCTTCTCTCCGCGTTTATAATTTTAAGTATTTTCTTCTTTTCTGACAAGTGGGCCACATAAGTACACATTGCAAAGATCACATATGCTATATAAAAAATGTATGGGGCTGTTTTTGCAAAAATCTGGCGCCATGTGTCGGCTCTAGAACCATTTGGAACTAGTTTTGTTTACAAGTAATGAGACTAATTTGCACATCATTTACAACTATTGGGTTCGTGGGCGTATTTAGCCCTAAAACAAAGTACGTCTCTAGGAGGAGTTGGATCCGATCGGTAGGGAAACCTTCTACGGGACGAAACCACACCGATTAAGGATCCAGCCACTCAGTGGCGGAGCTTGCCCAAGTTTCCCAGGGGCAAATTACAATATACAGGTTCGGGGGGGGGGGGGGGGGGGTTCAAAACACACACAATCTTGATAGAATAAGCTGCCCCAAAAAAATCCTTCACACATGTACTAATTCGGGGAGGGGGGGGGGGGCGGTGGCCCCCTGACATACAGTTGATACGTGTCAAACGTATCTATAATTTCTGATTATTCCAAGCTTGTTTTATACCATTGCTACATGTTTTTACTATGGTTTCACAGCATTTTCTGGACTAACCTATTAACTCAGTGCTCAGTGTTAGTTTCTGTCTGTCTTGTCTGTACATTGCAGAAAATGCTCAAAAATGAAAGTACTCAGAAAAATCTGAAAAATTACAGAAATTCTAATTCGCCAGAAAAATCCGGGGAGCCAGAAGGACAGGTCCAGGGGAGGCCCAGAACACACCACACGGGTACGAGCCGCGGCCAAGGGGCCACCTGCGGCCGTAGCCCACCCCTAGCCTCTAAAAAACCCCAGAGCCATCCTTTGCACTATATATTCGTCCCGATGAGAAAACACTAACCCCTGGTGGATTTTTCCACAAACTTGACAGAGCTCCGCCGCCATCCAAAACCCTAATTCGGGGGATAGAAGTTCCTATTCCGGCACCCTGCCGGGATGGGGATCGACCTCCGCAGCCATCTTCATCGACATTGCTGCTTTCCGAGATGAAGAGGGAGTAGTCCCTCATCGGGGCTGAGGCTTGTACAAATAGCTATGTGGTTATCTCTCTCTCCCATGATGTGATCTTGATTATGATCATGAGCTTTGTTAGTATAGTTGAATACATGATTATCTCCTTTGTGTAATGGATATGATGGTGCTCAAGTGGAGTTATCTAGTATAATTTCCGGAGTCACCGTTGTGATCACGATGTAACGGTGACAGTGCGGGTGCCATGTGTGACTCTATGGATAATAGATTAGAGGGATCTTCATCATGAGTTTGTTCCTTATTCTTGGTGGATTGAATAGATCATGAGGTTTGGACGTCTCGGATGACGACTTCGCCTCCTCGTGGACACGGTGGTGTGTCGTGGATACTATTGTTACTGCCGCCACGACACCATGCAAAGCAGCCGCTGCGCCGCCGCCCCCACCATGCGGTCGTCTCTACCTACACCGCTGCCACCATGCATCGACGCGGGAGGCGAAGGAGGAGCCGGTGGATGTGCCGCTGGAGTACCGCGTCTCCTCGTCACTACGGGATGAGCACGACGACGAAACTATCCAATCTTATCTATCCGTAAATTATATAAGAATCTTTATTTCTTTCCGTATGGTTTGACGGATTGGCGTGTAGCCGGCGGTGCTTCTAATCGGCAGTGCATATTTATTCTGCGCTACAACTCGACATACGCAAGGAACCTTTCTTCTTCTCACGTGTAGTTTTCTGCCGATTTTTTTAAAATATTTTACTTGGCCCAAGACAAGGTAAGAAAAGCTCGGAACGGGTAAAAACCATAGCCCAAAACCTTTCTACTTGGTCCAAAACGAAAGGTACTTTCAACTTGGCCCAACTTGGTTGAAGACAATTATTTCTTGGCGTCGGCTGGCGACGTGGCCGGAACAACCTTTGGGTCCTGACGAAAGAAACTAATTGACTAGGGTTAAGACGATTATTTTTGAAAATAATTTTTTTCCCATATTATTTTTTGAATTGCTATAAAAAATATTTAAATTTTTTGTAAAAATTCCCTCTGCATCAGTGCCTCCGTTGTGGACAGCGCACCTGGATTCTCCCCGGCCCTGTGGGGCTGTGGCCGTCCACATGTGAGCTGCCGGCTCTACCAACAGTCTCAGGTCTCAGGAAGGAATCATCCTATCACCAGCCCAGCCGGCCGACCAGCTGACCCCTCTTGTAGCCTTGTGTGGCATGTCAACGATAACCAGACAACTCAGGAGATGACAAGTGTTGATCCCGAGAAAGACGCTACGCCTGATTCCACCTAATCATTTCCCTCGTCGACTGATGGATCGCCGACCTGCTGCTGCTGCTACAAGCGCAATTCGATCTAGCTGAGCGATCCAGTCCAGTGTGTGCATGCACGATGCACCGGCTGGAAGAAGTGTTAAAAATTCAGTTGAATTCGACTCGATCGCTCACTCCCGCCAGCTGCTATTTAAGAACCGTGCGTACGCGTGTACAGTGGATCACTAGCGATTCATCTGTTCATCCAAAGAACAAAAGCGATTCATCTGTTCTGTTTATCACAGTATCAGTCTCGCTGACGCTCGTGAGCAATGGACACGCGGAGCAGTAAGCCATGGAGCTTTGTGCTCTTGGTCGTCGCTGCTGCGACGGCGTCGCGCTTCCCCGCAACGACGGCGGGCTGGTCCAAGGGCTCGGCCACGTTCTACGGCGGCAGCGACGCCTCCGGCACCATGGGTAAGCTCGCCGGCGTCTGCACATTTTAGAATCTACTATCAATATGGAGCGGTTAGACAAGCTGTGCGTGCGTGTATACGCAGGTGGGGCGTGCGGGTACGGGAACCTGTACTGGTCGGGGTACGGGACGAGCACGGCGGCGCTGAGCTCGGCGCTGTTCGGCGACGGCGCGTCCTGCGGGGAGTGCTACCAGGTGGCGTGCGACCACGAGTCCGAGGCGCAGTGGTGCGTGCGGGGGAAGTCGGTGACCGTCACGGCCACCAACCTGTGCCCGCCCAACTACGAGCTCGCCGGCGACGACGGCGGCTGGTGCAACCCGCCGCGCGCGCACTTCGACATGGCCCAGCCCGCCTGGCTCCACATCGGCATCTACAAGGGCGGCGTCGTGCCGGTGCTCTACCAGAGGTAAAATAAACAAACTCCATCACTGGACGGTTTGACTTTGGATAAACTTGATTTACTCAGTCTGCGATCATCGATGGTTCCTGTGTAGGGTGGCGTGCGTGAAGCAGGGCGGGGTGAGGTTCACGATGGGAGGCTTCCAGCACTTCCAGCTGGTGCTGATCTCGAACGTGGCCGGGACCGGGTCGATCAAGGCGGTGTGGGTGAAGGGGACGGGCACGGAGAGGATGCCGATGAGCAGGAACTGGGGCGCCAACTGGCAGTCCCTCGCCGCGCTCGTCGGCCAGGCGCTCTCCTTCGGGGTCACCGACACCACCGGCCAGACCGTCGTCTTCCTGAACGTCGTGCCGGCGTGGTGGAGGTTCGGCCAGACCTTCACCTCCAACCTTCAGTTCTCCACTTCTGCGGAATTGTTCTAGCGTTACAAATTTTATCGGTTTTTTGATAAAAGGGAATTTATCAATATCAATGATGTTAATTATATCGGGTCTATTCAACAACGCAATGTCTATATCTTGTGAGGATCTAGGGTTTTCGCCTTTTTCACCCCGCAAATCGTGACTCGGTACTCAAGAGTCAAGAGCACCACCAAAAAAATGAAGCCATCTCGTGTCCACGCCTCACTTGCCGAGAACAATACTGTATAGATAGACCACCGTCGCCACTACCACAGTTATTGACATCGACACCGTCACACAAATAAAATCGTGTTTCGTAACATGACGTGAATCATTGTCTTTCTCTCCACCTGTTGCATACACACCCAAAGGCAACCGCACACGCGCATGGTCCTGACGTGTACATCACCACATCACCGAAACCATGCCTATGCAAAGCTAGTTGTCAGGTTGTCGTCATCATTCGTCACCTTCACAAACACTTACCAGGTGATGTCCGCAAGTACACATGATTTTTCAAAGTAAGAGTGTCGAATCATGAGGATATGAGGAAATAGTATTTTGCCTCTTGTAGAGGTTTATCGAAGAATGCCATCAAGTTATCTTAAATTCTAAAAAGAGTTGTGAATGTGAAAATTTGTGATGATGTTTGAGAGCAGGATTAAAGTGTGTAATTGACTAATTGTATAGAATAAGAAAAGAGTGTTCTGCTTCATGAGTGAGACGTATCGGTGCAGATATGCGCACGCGGATGTGGTATTTTTGACGGTCAATGCTTTAACCACCTCTCTCAACCGACATGCGTAGATTTGTTTCAACCTCAAGGGGTTTTCTGCAAAAACAATTATGCCACGTGTAAGCACGAGAGCGATTTAGACTAGTCGTGCACCTCGTCACAAGTAAATGGTTCGATTCGTCCCAACTTTTAAGTTATTGTATTAGTTTCCTCCCATCCGTGCAAGTTGTTGTATGATCGATGCTATTACCTCCTCCTTGTGACTCGACTAACAAATCACTACCAAAAGGAGAGTATAATTTTTTTCACCCGACCCCAAAGTATGAAACCATACAAGCGAGGTGGCCTTATCCGGTCGTCGTCGTTCTAGATCGAGGCGGATGTCAAGGCGAGGGTGATGCGAGGTGCGGTGGAGGTTGTTTGGCGACAGCCTGAGGAAGAGAGGAAGAGGTGCGGGAATGATTGAACGAGTGGAGAGGAAATCTAACTTTTACAAGTTAGAATTGACCCTATAAAAAAACAATGAGGACACACACTAGTGTTGTTATGTTAAATCCGACACGTAGTTTGTATCCATATCATAGGTGAACAATCACCTGTGGTTGGATGGTTGTATCCCCAGCCCATCAAAGTTTAAACCTTAGGTTTGATACTTGTGTGTGTCACATAAAAACGGAATATTCTTTGACGTCCCGTCATAGCGAGGCACCTGTGATGACTTCGTCAATCTCAAGATCTGATCCGCCGACTCAGTCTCTCGTCTCTCGGAGGTGCTTATAGGAATAGAGTGTGCATGTGTCCATTCATAAGGTAAGTGTAGGTGTATGTGAACATCTGTTGTACTGTTTAAAAAAAAGAAAGGGAGTGTCTAGTTCTCAGTCGACTTCACGAATCACGACATAAATCTAAAGGTTACAGAGAATTAACTAAATCTTAGTCAGTTGCACACAGTTATAAAATATGTGCTACTCTTAGAGTAGCACGAATCACGATATAAAATTCAACGGTAAACGACTGAGAATTACTTAGAATTAACAAAACCGAAAAAGAAAAATGCCCAGAACTTAACGCATCGGACGGCCTGGGTCCATGTGTCGCGTGAGGAGGCCTAAGAGCATCTCCAACATACGCCCAACGCGCCGGCGCGCTAATTTTTTTTTGCGGCGCCAGAATTGCGATTTCTCGCGCGCGACGCCTGTTTTGCTTTAGCAGACGCGCTATATTCCAGCGCGCGCTCAAAATTTTTGCTCCAGCGGTTGCGCTAAAAATTCCAGCGCGCGTGCAGCACAGACAATGTTTGCATTTTTAGAACGAACAGACAGACGAACGAACAAACATACGAACAAACCGAATCAAAGTCTCGATTAAACTGACTACATTACTAACGAACAGACGAACGTTCGTTGACTACACTACTAAACAGACTCGATTAAACTGACTCGACTAAACAGACTAGAAATCAAAGTCGGAGTCCGAGCTCTCCGACGTATCGGAGATCTCGGACCACAGATGCTCCCACCTGGGGTCTTCCTCGTCCCAGGTGGTGTTGTCCATCTGCCTCTCCGCCTCGGCCTTGCGCCGGCGCCGCTCGTCCCGGAGCTCCCGCCGCTCGAACCTCCTCTCCGCCCGCTCGGCGGCGTACGTAGCCAAGAGCTCCGCCTCGGCGGCGGCTTCTTGCGGATGGGTCCGGCGATACTCCGCCACCATCTGCGCGTCCCTCTCCGCGATAAGAAGGCGGGTCTGAAGCTCGCGGTGGGCGGTCCGCTCGTCGGCGGTGACGAGGCGCGGCGGAGGCGCCCGATCCGCCGCCTGCCGGGCGGTGGTGACGTCCGTGAAGTTCATCTGGCGCCGGCTCCGGCCGAGGCGCCATGCTGCCGCGTTGTACGCGCGGGCCGCCGCGTGCGCCGTCTCGAACGTCCCGAGGGAGATCCGCTCGTCGCCGGAGCGGATCTCCGCGTAGAACGTGCCGTTGGCCCGCGCGCGCACGCCGCGGTACCCGGACTGGCTCCTGCGGCGCGGAGGCATGGTGGCGACGGCGCGGGGCGCGGTGGCGGCGGCTGTCGGTGCGGATTCCGTGCGGTGGCGCGAGCGGTGGGGAGAGAGAGGGAAGCGGTTGGGGGGAGATTGGGGGACGCGTGGAGTGAGCGCGCGCCGCGGGGCGGTGTATATAGTGCAGAACGTACCGCTTCGACCAGCGCGCCGACGTTTTTTGCGCGTTTTTTTCCCGCGACTGCTGGAGCGCGCGAAATGGCCCCACCCGCTCCATTTGCCGCTTCTGTTGTAGATGCTCCAAGCTATAGCAAACGTGACGGGCCCGTCATATGGCAAACCTAAGCCAAACGCACCAATTGCAAACGTGACGGGCCCGTCTTACCTGTTACTCTGTCCTGCTATCTCCATAGTCCCGAAGGAGACGGCCAGCGCCGCCGCCGCCGCCACATCGCCCGTCTCCCTCCGTACCCCGCTCCCTCGTCCCCCTTAATCCTCTGCGCCGCTAGGAACCTAGGCGGGCGACCTCTCCGACCGGCGCCATGGCGACGAAGTTGCCGACGGTGGACGTGGAGGCCGGCCTCCTCGCTCACCTCAACTCGAACGCCGAGATCGCGGATTCCCGCTCCTTCGCCTCCTCCCTCGGCGTCTCGCACAAGGAGGTCGAGGACGTCATCAAGAGACTCTGCGCTTTCAGCATCGTCGAGAGCGCGGTACTCCCCTGCTTCCCCCTCTCCTTCCCCAATCCCCACGATTCTTCATCCCAGTTCCTAACGAGCTCGATCTCCCGCAGGACATCACCAAGGAGACGTGGGTGCTCACGGACGAGGCCAAGGGGTACGTCGCGAGGGGCTCCCCCGAGGTGCAGCTCTTCGCTGCCCTCCCAGCGGAGGGGGCTGTCTCCAAGGGAGCGCTCAAGGTGGTTTCTCTCTATCAGCTTTAGGTGTTCAAATTGGAGTCGAGGGTTTGGGTTTAGGTGTTCAATTGGAGTCGAGGGTTTTGGTTCTGGGGAATGCTGATGTTTAGAGTTGTGCACTGCAGGAGAAACTTGGGGACGTCTACGACATTGGGGAGAAGGCAGCCTCCAGAAACAAGTGGATTAGGGTCGAGAAGGATAAGGGGAGTAAAGACCGGGATAAAGACCTTGTGCGGCGGATTGTAAGGAGTTCAGCTCAGTTTGTTTATCGTTTTCAACAAAGTATAGAGTTTAGCTCATTTTATTTCATCGTCTTCAGAGAGATAGAGTTGAGTTCAGTGTGCAGCTCTCAAAGGAAACTTTCCTGCTGTATCTGCTGTTCTTATGGTCGTAATGCTCTCGCATTGACAATTTCTTCCATGAGTTCAGTTCATGTCTGGATTGTAGATGTAGGAATTGGCAGATCATAGTTCAACTCTTTCAAACTGCAATAACTATTTTGTGTTCACTAAAGGTCTCTTGGCAGTGCTTTCATCTAGCGTCCAGATTTTTCTCTAGACATGGCATCTAATTCTTTTTTGTTTTATTCAGGTTAAAGAGGTGAACAAGGATGAGTTGCTAGAGCAGCTTCAAAGGCTGGAGAATGGGGAGGTTTGTGTTGATTATTGCTTGTCATTCATCCTATATTTTTCATTTGTATTTGAACAATTTACCGAATTGTATGATGGCACGGTACAAATAGCTGTTAGGTACAATAGATAGATTCAGGTTTTCTATTTGATCCTTGTCAGTGTATCAGCCTTTTACCTCTGACAAATTTTGTACTTTTTAATCTTTATTTACGAAATGAAATTATCCTGTATTGCAGTGTGCTGTTTCCTACCTTTTTTCTGTGGATTCTTTACCTCCCTTTAAGAAAAAACGTTTTCTATGCAGGTTACTGCAGAGGATATCGCCGATTTGAAGAGAAGAAAGCTTGTAACAAAAGAGTAAGTGGCTTATTTGAAGAGAACTTTTTTCTTGCGGTTTGTAACTTTGCATGGTCAAGATGACTTGGGCTCTTGGACACTATAACTGTTCTACATTTGCTGTGACACATGTCACACATCTCAAAATAGATAAATTTCCTCATGGACACTATAAATCACGGTCGCTTGGAAAACCAGGGCACAAAGTGCGGTTGGAAGTCAGCAGAGTGCAGTTGCCATTACCAATTTCTCTGTCTTTCATCTCTCTTTGAGGGTAAACATGATATTTCATACCAGTGACCTGCCAAATTCCAAAATAAGAATGCCTTAATCTCTTAGGTGCGTTCCAGCAAATTACAGTGACTTTATCGTCCATAAGAAATTTATCAAGAATGTGTGTCAACAAATGCCAACTAAGTGTCTAATTGTTGTTAATTTTTACCTTAATAATGTCAATTTTGCATAATCCTTACCTGATCCACTGTTTTTCAGGAAGTCAATTTGGTACTCACTAAAGAAAGGACCCGAGTTTGCTGTAAAGAGAAAATTTTTGGCAACTGATGTGACACGAGAACATCTCAAGAGGTAATTTGGTGTCACTTCGCTCAAGCCAGTATTCAAAGTTGAACCTATCATATCTGTCATGGACTATAAAACAGCATTTTGTGATTGTCAGAATTGACTGTTTCATTTATTCTGTATACCCATACACTTATTGTCATGCTAAATTGATTACTTCGAACTATTGTGTGTGTACCTATTAATGCATACAGTAACAGACTTCTGATATTTATTTTCTGTTCAAATGATTTTTCTTTCCTGAAGTGGCGAATGGAAGGATCTAGAATTTAAAGATTATAATTATGGAGCTCATGGACAACCTATCTCGATAGGATATGTGCAACCGTTGTTAGAGGTACTTTTATTTTTTATAGTTGCTCCATTTCTTCATACAGCTCTTCTGATAAAGCAGATAACCCAAAACTTTTATTTGGTGGATTTGTGTCAGGTCCGTGATGCGATCCAGAACATTTTCCTCGAGATGGGGTAAACAAAAATAATCTTCTAGTGATATTTGCAATTAGAAAAGCATATTTGGAAAATGGATTAATTCGTTTTATTGATGTAACAGATTCAGTGAGATGCCGACAAACATGTTTGTAGAGAGCAGGTGTGTTCCAATGTTTGTACTACACAAAAGTAACCATAAGCTGTATATCTTCCCTATCTTCGATTGGTCCTACTCCAGCTGATAAACTGCCGTGCTATATAAAATAAAACACTGTATCATTACTTTTACATGCTGCTTGTGGTCGTACCTCGTAATGATAGATCTTCTCAGCAAACCTGAAGTTATTTAGGGGTAATAGATCGAAGACAACACCGTATAACAACTTAAAGATAACGTAGCGTATTGAGCACATCACTGTTTGCTGGAGAAGGTTCCATATATATCTAATATTACATATGATTGCCGTTTCTTTGGTAGCTTCTGGAATTTCGATGCACTGTTCCAGCCACAACAGCATCCTGCTCGGGATTCACATGATACATTTTTCCTCAAAGGTATAGGTTCTGTTAATCTCTTCAGTCATCGCTTCTGCAAACTTTTTTGATTGGTCCTGTTTTTTTGCAGCCCCTGCTAAAACAACACAATTACCTGATGACTATCTTGAGAAAGTAAAGCAAGTCCATCAGTCTGGTGGTTATGGCTCCAAAGGGTATGTTGTTGTAGTGCTTATGTTGCGATTTAGCCAGAGTTTATAATTTGAGGTTGTTGTCTGCAGATATGGTTATGATTGGAAGCGAGATGAAGCAGAGAAAAATCTGCTTCGTACTCACACAACTGCAGTTTCCGCAAGGATGCTATACAAGCTAGCGCAGGAGGTATATTAATTAAGTGATGCTTATTTTATCTCTTTCTAGATGCTTGTTAACTTATACTGTCTTAGTTTGCTAAGTTAGTGGAGGTGATATCTAATGGCGTTTTCTGTTCTGTTGAATGAGTAATGAGATATTTTTTATTTGATAAACCACCATGGCTGTGCAGAAACCTTTTGCTCCTAAGAGATACTATTCCATTGATCGTGTTTTCCGGAATGAAGCTGTGGACCGAACTCATCTTGCGGAATTCCACCAGATAGAAGGCAATCATTCTCTTCTTTCTTGCCTTAATTCGTTGATATTTGATCCATATCTTGGATGTCACACAGTAACCTTCTAGCTAGGAAGCTACTTACAATGCTTCTTATTTCAGGTCTTATTTGTGATTATGGTTTGACACTTGGTGATCTGATAGGTGTATTGGAAGATTTCTTCTCGAGACTAGGTGCTAAGCCAAAACCATCGACTTTTTATACTCCCTCCGATCCATAAAAAGTGTCGCCCACTTAGTACAAAGTTTGTACTAACTTAGTACAAAATGAACGACACTTTTTATGGATCGGAGGGAGTATAATATTTATGGATCTTGCTGTTAAATTCATAAAAACTGTACTGTGTGGTGCTCAACTGCTCCAACAATATTTATTTTGCATTCCCATGTGCAAAATTTTCGACAAGTTGGCTTCTACGGGTGCAGTATAATTAAGATGGATAGTCTAGATTTTTATGTAAACACTATCAAGAGAATGGAGGGCATATTTACACATGTCTTAAACAAGCTTTAATTAATACTCCCTCCGATGCATATTAATTGTCTCTGATTTAGTAATCAGCGATCGGAGGGAGTACAAAATAGTGACTTTGTGCTCTCTTATTTGGTCATAACAGTTGCTTGGAGATGCTTTGTTCTTGTGCTGTTCTCGCCTTGAACTTGAGTAATGCTGCATTCCTGGAGGAGAACCCTATCATGTTTTAGTAATACAACCATGCTGCTATTTATGTACTGAACACACAGATAAATGTCCATTAGTCTCTTTATCTTGTGAACCATATGTCCATCTCTATTTGGATTATGTATTCCGAAGATAGATATTGTATCGTGTATGTTGCCTACTGCCAAATAAGTTCGTACTGCGAGGCATTCAGTTATATCCAGCTGTAGAATTTATATCCATCACACTGTCCTCTGTATGCTGATATTCTCATTTGTACTGTATCTTTTATGTGTACTACTCTTTATACACAGAGATTTAAGATTGCTGCATCTTGTTTTCTGACTCTCAGGCATGTCAAAGCTGCGTTTCAAACCTGCCTACAATCCATACACTGAACCAAGCATGGAAATTTTCAGGTCAGAACACCTTCGTTTGCTGTTATTTTTCATTATTATTGTGATCCCATGAATCATTGTTGTGTTTCCGTATTCAGCTACCATGATGGTTTGGAGAAATGGGTGGAAATCGGCAACTCCGGCATGTTCAGACCTGAAATGTTACTTCCCATGGGACTGCCAGAGGGTGTTAATGTTATTGCATGGGGTCTTTCACTTGAAAGGTAAAAACTAGCATAGTCTCCGCATTGAAGATTCCTTTATGTGCTTTTACCTTTTAAATGGTATTTCTTCCCAAAATCTTTCATCCGAATCCCTGTATTGCCTAATGTCTTGAATAGAAGAGCAAGAAAAAAACTAAACGAGTTGCTTTACCTATCAAATATTCAAATTGCAAGAAATTTTTTCTGACCACATTTTGCTGCTTAATCCAGGCCAACCATGATTCTATATGGCATCGACAACATTCGGGACCTCTTTGGGCCAAAGGTATTGTGCTATTAACTTGTTCCTGCTATTTGAGCCTGTGCTAATATCCTGACCATTCCAGGTTGATTTCAATCTCATTAAGAGCAGTCCGATGTGCCGCTTGGGGATGAAGTAGCTTGGTTATGGTTACACTTAGTTGGAGGTGGCATACCTGTTGAGTTGAACAACTGTGGAAAGCGAAGGATTTTGTTTTTTTACCTTTAAAACTCAGTACATCTGCATTTTAACAGAGGAAGTGCAAAATCGTATGTAGCATTGTATACAGTTTTGAGGTGACTATGCTCATGTTACCTTCTCACTTTCAGTGTAGTCTTCACCTTGTGTTATGTACCTTTGGTTTCCTTGATTAGCTTCATGTCTTTCTCCTCCTATGTCCTCCAACTCTGATGCCTCTAATAAGTTGGTGAGCCGGCTGTGTGCATTTTGCTATACAGAGGCCGGGTGTAATACGTATCTTTAAGTAATAAAGCCCTTTATCAAAAAAAAAAAAAGTTGGTGAGCGACGTTCGATGAACCCTAGCCCCACCTCCTCTCCTACTAGAATCTTATGCCGCTTCAATGTTTTGTTTTCATGGATTGCTGAATTTAAGTCTTGGGCTTCCTTGCGTGTTGCGCCTATTTCTTTCAAATGGTGAGCTGCGTTCTCTTTCAAATGGCGAGGCGCTCGCTTGCTAGCTCGTGACGACAGTTAGCTGTAGGCCTTCGCAGCATGCACTGAGGCCACAATTATCTTGGCACTGCGTCTTTTCTTGTGCTGCCGAGGTCAAGCAAGCAGACTTGCACACATGAAGTAGATCATGCCGATCGGGTTAAATATGCTGCCGACGGCTGGAATGAAGTTTCCCGAAGTGGATGATCAGTGAAAAAAAAAAGCAAGCAAGGTACCGTATAGCTTTTTTATATTATATAATAATCCTAGCGGACGAAACAACCGTGATTCAATGTTGCATTCTTCCGTGAAAAACGATAAATTGACTATGTGACGAAATTTCAGCCCAAAATGAAGCTGTTTGGAATCTTTTTTCCGAATCTAACCTTTTTTTTAAGGATAGCGCCCAGGTTAGGGCACTACCCCACCAGCATGGCATTGTGGGACCTGCCCCCCTGGGTTGTGTAGCGCCGGACTTCGGGGCGCTACACTCCTGACTTTGACCCGCAGCATGGATATCCTGCCCAGCTACGAACAGAACAGGACATGGCCACGCATCCCTCCCCCACCCCCTCTAAAATCTCCACCGAAACTCTCCCAAATCTGAATGGTTACTCGGTGGATTCGTCCCCCATCCTTTCTCCAAGGTATTCTCCTCTGATCCCCTCAATTTCATCAAAAAATAGTGTCACATTTGACCTATTTTGCAAATATAGGTGAACCCTAGTTCTTCATGTATTTCTAATTTTTTTGTATGGATTAGCAAATGTTTGGTGTTATTTGGTGTATGTGAGAGATGTTTGCCCTATTAAAACTATTTTTTTGGATTAGGAAATATGTTTGGTGTTCTGTGGTGTATATGTTTCATGTGTGAGAGATGTATATGTGTTTCATGTGTGAGAGATGTTTGCCCTATTAAAACTATTTCTTATTAGTTGGATTGTGTAGGAATTGTCAAATAGCTAAATCTTATCAATTGGATGTTTCTAATACTCCCTCCGATCCATAAATAGTGTCGCTCATTTTGTACTAAGTTAGTACAAACTTTGTATTAAGCGGGCGACACTTTTTATGGATCGGAGGGAGTATGTAGGATGGAACTAATCGAACAAAAATATAATGTTGAAAACTGTGCGCAGTGGATGACGGATAAATACATATAGATCATGTTAGGTCATATTTTTTAGTTGGCATTGACATTTTTTAACTTGTAATTTTGTTTGTAGGTGTTGCACCCCTTCGTCTGAGTCTCACAAGGCCTCATCCAATAATATGCCTAACAAAGAGAGGTACACCGAGAGGCTAGGACTCCGTTCCATTCATGCAGCTTGTCTCTCAGTCGACATCGAACATGAACCCAGCCACCAGTAACCGCTGGAGGCTGGAGACGTAGACTTTTCACCTCCGCATCGGGGAGATGACAGTGACTCTCCATGACATGTCGATGATCCTGGAACTTCCCATCAAGGGATCTCCTGTGTATTTTAGCACAAATTCTGCAGGGTGATGTGAAGGAATGAATAGCCTTATCGGAGCAGTACCTCATGAATTGCATGAAGACCCTGACTACGAACAGAAGCCCCACCATCGAGACATTTGTTTGGATCATTGAGACATTTAACCAGTGCCCTGCTAGTGCCGATGATGAGGTGATTCATCAGTATGCACACGCATACGTGTGGTATGCCATCTCCATGACTTTTTTCGCCGATGGCAGTGGCAGGAGCACACCGTGAATGTGGCTAGAGGTGTTATCTGGTTGGGATACTAAACTGCAAGATTTAAATTGGACAAAAACATGAAGGATGGGGGAGAGTACCTCTTTGCACGTACGGGAGCCGAAATCCACAAATAAACGGAGCTAAAATGGAGAAATTTGAGAATGGGTGAGTTGGGGGAGTGAAAAGGAGAGGGGGGGGGGGGGGGGGGGCGGTCGGATCAGGAGGAGGAGGAAAACTAGCTTGGGGTGGGTTGACCACCCACGACTCCAACCACTTATCAAGTCAGGGGGCATAGCGCCCTCGACCACTGCGCTACACTAATGAGGGTAGCGCCCCCAATACCGGTTCCTCATAACCTGGAGTAGGACCCACGGTGCCAAGCTGGCGCCATGTTGGTAGGGGGTAGATCCCCAGGCTAGGGCGCTACCAGAAAGGGTCAGATTTGATTTTTCTCTTCGAAATAGGTTTATTTTGTGCCGAAGTTTTGCCATGTGATCAATTTTGTTGTTTTTCACCATTCTTCACGGCCACGCCGACTCCATGGACGTACACAAACAAATGAACCAAATCAAAATTCCAGTTGAGAACCACTAGTTCAGTTCAATAAAGCTTGAAGATGTGCTTGCTGTTGCCGACTGGGAGGCACCGGAGGTTCTTGCTCTAGAACAGAGAGACGACAAATGGTTAAAATCAAATACATGGAGAAACTCAACTTTGCCCAGGCAACAACTCCAAACTTAGAACAATCTCATGTCCATAGCGTTCACACCACTACACGGTTTTTGGTCAGTTTATAGGCCCCCACTAAATTTTCCGTCTTTCAGAAGCAATACCCCAAAAACAATTAGAGACATAACTCTTCATGTTGTTACAACTATTTCATTCCACACCTTTTTATCCACAAAAATTATTGAATGAAAATGCATCAACAAGATGATCCATGTATCACCAAAAGAAACTAAGAAACACCTATTTTCTAGAAAATGATAATATGAATAGAGAGACGGAGAAGAAAAAAAAAGAATATACTTCCTCTGTCCCGAAAAAGGTGCAGATTTCTCCATTTATGAATGTAACGCGTGTAGATACATCCCGTATTTAGAGAATTTGGTGACATCTTTTCTAAACGGAGGTATATTACATCACAACAAAAGTGACATACCATCAGCACTAAGCAAACGATATCACAAAACAGTATCGACAATATGTAGCATGACTAATTTGAAAACACAACAAAGGTTCCCTTTTTTTCCTATCGATGAGAATAACATGGAGTTAGTTGCTAACAATCGGAAGTGGTGGAGGGTTCCCTATAGCAGAGAGTCGTCTGACCCGCACGCCTCTAAACTTCTCCTAGCGAGAGTGTGGAGCGCCGATGCACTGACGACTCCTGTTTTACCGGCAACCGCTGTCTCCTCGCCCTACTCTTGAATCCTGAGCACAGGGTAGCTAGATTGAATCGCCAGTGGAAGGAAACGGGCAGATGGATCCTCCTACTGAGATTCTGGAAAAATCAAGAAGACAAATTATGATGTAAAATAATGATGCGAAATGGACGTATCAAGAAGCAATACCCCCACAAATATTAGAGACATAACGGGCGAGGCGTTTTGGTGCCCGGGCTCATATGAGCCCGGTTTGTTTTCGATTTTTTTGAAATAGTAAAATGCTACAAAAAATTCTGAAAAAAATTGTACATGAACATATTGGAGTATTCAACACTTGTGTAAATTTTCGACAGAAAACATCAAATTTTGCGCCCTGTGCAAAAAAGACAAATCTGTCTTTTTGAATAGGTGAACAGTCCACTATTTAAAAAGACAGATTTTTGTCTTTTTTGCAGAGGGCGCAAAGTTTGATGTTTTCTGTCGAAAATTTACACGAGTGTTGCTCACATGAATATGTTCCCGCGTAATTTTTTTCAGAATTTTTCGACGCTTTTTCAAATTTTAAAAAATCGGAAAGGGCAGCCGGGCTCATATGAGCCCGGGCTCCGAATTGCTTTTCCGCATAACTCTTCATGTTGTTACAACTATTTCATTCCAAACCTTTTTATAAACAAAAATTATTGAATGAAAATGCATCAACAAGATAATCCGTGTATCACCAAAAGAAACTAAGAAAACCTATTTTCTAGAAAATGATAATATGAATAGGGAGATAGAGAAGAAAAACAAGAATATACTTCTTTGTCCCGAAAAGGATGTCACAAATTTCTCCATCTATGGATGTATCTAGACGTAAAACGCGTATAGATACATCCCTTATTTAGAGAATTTTGTGAAATCATTTTCTAAATGGAGGGAGTACATTACATCAGAACAAACGTGACGTGCCATCAACACTAAGCAAAAACAGTATCTACAATATGTAGCATCACTAATTTGAAACTAAAAAGACAATAACAAAGTAATAATTTGATAAAACGACAGCAAAGTCTCCTTTTTTTCATGTCGATGAGAATAACATGGAGTTAGTTGCTAACAATCGGAAGTGGTGGAGGGTGGATAGAGAAGTGGTCGCATGTGTGGATGGGGTCCCTATAGCAGAGAGCCGTCTGACCCGCACGCCTCTAACTTCTCCTAGCGAGAGTGCGGAGCGCCGATGCACTGACGACTCCTGTTTCACCGGCAACCGCCGTCTCCTCCCCAGCTAGATTGAATCGCCAGTGGAAGGAAGCGGGCAGATGGATCCTCCTACTGAGATTCTGGAAGGGTAAGAAAGATTCAGCTTCTTCCTCCGTTTCATTTTCGACCTGTTTCCATGCATGGATGGATTGATTGTAATTCATCGTCGATCCTGATTGATTTCAGGGTCGATCACGACGCGGCGTCACCTACGGACGGCGCGAGACGCAGGGGCCCTCCGCAGGCCGCGGACGCGGTATCCATGGTGCTCGGCAACGGCGACCTCCTCCTGGAGATCATGCTCCGCCTCGATCTCCACGTCAGCCTCGTCCGCGCCATCCTCGTCTGCAAGCGCTGGTTCTTCGTCGCCTCCGACCCGTTCCTCCTCTGCTGGTTCCGCCGCCTCCACCCGCCCCGCCTCCTCGGCGTCTACGTCGCCACCAGGTCGACCACCAGCCAAGCGCTGCTCCGCCCGCGCTTCGTGCCCATGCCGATGCCGCCTGAATCCGATCAGCCGCAGCCGCAGGAGTTCGCCGCCGCCGTCCGCATGGCCGAGAGCTACACCGGCCTGGACGCCTACGACGAGGACTTCGCGTGCATCTACGACCTCCAGAACGACACCATGCTCGTCAGCGGCTTCTACGGCAAGAGGTTCGCGCCCGTCCAGGTGCACTGGCCGCTGAGCCCTCACCGAGGCGTCCTCGCCCTCCCGGTGACTCCCTACGACCAGCTCGACGGCACGGTCTGCACCGCCGCCCACTTCCTTCTCAAAGACCAAGGCGCCCACAACAGTCTCGTCTATGTGTGGCTCTCCATGGGTTTCCTCGAAGGAAAAGGAGAATGCTCCGTGAAGTACAAGGCGCACATATACGTGCTGCAGGAAGACGGCCAGTGGCGCTTCCATTCGTCGGCAGCGGCCGTGCTCCCTTCCCCCGGGTCGGGCTGGAGACCTCTGCTCGTCGGCACCAAGATCTATATGGAGAACTCTACCAGCATCGCCGCACTGGATCTCAAAACCTCGAGCTTTTCCACGATTCCGCTCCCGGAAGGAATGGAGCGGTACGATTGCAAGGATATGATGCTGGCACCGGCCTTTGAAGATTCAGGGATTTTCCTCGTCCATCTTGATGAAGACCTCGAGCTTTGTATCTGGCTCCACATGGGTCACTGGCTCCACATCGGCGGCGGCGCGCCCAACTGGCTACTTCTTGATGTCATTAGCTTGCCGGAGATGTTTGACGCTTTGGGGATGACAGGATGGACGTCTGATGGCAAGCCTGCGACTCTTTTCCAAACATCCCAGATGGGGGATTCTCTGGAGTTTGTCTTCCTCAAGTTGGGACAATGTGCACTCTGCTTCGATACTAGGCGCAGGGTGCTGTTTAAAGTGTATGAGGTGACACAAGAGGATAAAACTCTAGACCGGATCCATCCTCTTATGATGACATGGCCTCCCAAATTCCCTGCGCTCAAGGATGATCATCTTGCAAGGTTTGTCTTTAGCTTTCTTAATTTTGGTGATCTCTGGACTCTGACGATATTACCGAAATTCGATATGCGAATTATGTTAATACTTTGGTGCTCATTTGCTTTATGTACATGCTTATATGTGGTTTAAACTTGTGGTTTTGATAAACGCATTATCATAAAATGTTTTATAAAATAGGCTGCACTGGTCATCCTACATCCATTACTTTTGTTACTGTTTCATCTCATCTACCATTGATCGTTTGGTATAACTGTGAAATGTGTATATGATTATTTCTTTCGTAAGCTATTTTAAGAATTCTATTCAAGCAACATATTGATGGGTAAACTGTGACAACACAATATTTGATTACTGTCGTACCTCCTCTTTTGTCTTTGACTATCTTCAGATGCCTGATAATGCTGATTCCTTTCCTTTTTTTTTTTAAATTCTAATCCAAATAGAAACTTCAGCTGAAGAACAAGGATGGGATCAAGAGTTTATATTTATGGTATCTGTGTTAGTAGCAAGGGCGCCCGCCTTTAGGGAGGAGCAGCGAGTCTCAAGTCCTGTAGTGCAGTCCAATTTTGCTTTACTGCCTAGACCTGGTTTGGACCTGTTATTGATATCTTATTTTTTGATTTAAACATAAAATGGAAAAGGCCCTCCAGTCGAAATAATTGCCTTAGAGATTGAAAGGGATCACTTGTTTTTGTTCAGTAATTCTTAACAGTCTGTAACCTTTTTAACAGAGGAAGTGCAAAATCATATGTAGCATTGTATTACAGTTTTGAGGTGTCTATGCTCGATGTTACCTTCACACTTTCAGCATAGTCTTCACCTTGTGTTATTTACCTTTGGTTCCCTTCTTGCTTAGCTTCATGTCTTTCTCCTCCTATGTCCTTCTCCTACTCAGATGTCTGTAATAAGTTGGTGAGCGACACTCGATGAACCCTAGCGCCTCACCATTTACGTGTTGGGCTTCCTTGCATGTTGCATCTATTTCTTTCAAATGGTGAGTTCTTTCTATTTGTTTCAAATGGTGAGGCGCTTCACCATTTACGACAATTAGCTGGAGACTTTTTCGCAGCATACACTTGGACGTGTTTGGTTCACGAAATTGTAACATAACCTGATTACCGTGTCAATAGGTACCTTTAAAATCTGTTCGTTTTGATTGCTCCGTTATCTGACTAAGTGTAATCAATTACACCGAAATACAAATCCGGTTCAGCTGTCGATCCAGCGTAATAAAAAAACGGTACGGCACATCCATCGCTTCTTGCCCTCGCGCCTTCTTCCTCCCCGTTCCCCCTCTTGTTCGTAGCGCTGACGACGAGCAACTCTTGTGTGTTTCTCAGCTGTGCTAGTTCAGCCACACGGAGACAGCTATGGTGGTGTGGTGTCCGAGCGCCGGCCGAGTCTCAGATCGATGCAAATCCAAGCGTATCTGCCGTTTTGACGCATCTCCTTTCGTCGAGATCTTTCAAATTCAAGTCGACAGATGTGGAACGGAGAGACATCACATGGTTAAAATCAAATAAATGGAGAAATGGTAGCCAAAGCAGCGACATGCTAACAAATAACAACCCAGCTAAAGACACTGACCTTTACAGGAACAGCCTATTTCTAGTTTCTTTGCCACACAAATTATTTAGCCACTGATTCAAATTGTTGCTTTTTATTTTATTTTTGACAGCATCAAATAGGCAGATTCGACAGAGTAAAAAGCCGGGTTTTTCATGTGCCCAATAAGATCTTGCAGTGTTTAAATGCATGCCATCTTTGCAAGTTGTAGTCTTGAAATTAAAGCAATCTATAATCCAATAACAATGCAGACATTTGTTTACTTTACAATGGTAATCCTGTCAATTGAACATCTTCCCAGAATATATCTACCAGTAAGGACATGTCTCCAGGTACAACTTGAGTGCAGTGGCGTATGTAGGAAAAAATTGAAGGATGGGCACACTGCAATAAAAATGTCGCACCGCGATTTTTTTTCCAAATAAATAGTATAAATAGCTCAGGATGACCCAACAAACATGGGTGTATATGAGGGGGTCCAAAAAATTCTGAAAATTCTGGGTGGGCCACGGCCCCCCCTGCCCACCCGCTAGATACGCCCCTGCTTGAGTGCTTCATCCTGGACGCCGATAAAATTTCTCCATTGGAAACTAACTTTGCTCTAAGAACCCAAGGACAATCTTAAATGAGGCTTGAAACATCAACTTTCTCCGGCAATAACTCCAAACTTGAACAATCGCATGTCTATAAAGCCCGTACCACTACGCAGTTTTTGGTCAGTTTATAGGCGCCAATGAATTCTCTCGCTTTTCGAAGCATTACCCCAAGAACAATTAGAGACAAAACACTTTATCTTTGTGACACCTATTTCATTCCACACTTTTTTATTCATAAAAATTGAACGAAAACACGTCAACAACAGATGAAGAGATGATCCGTGTATCGCCAAAAGAAACTAAGAAATACCTATTTTCTAGGAAATGATAATATGAATAGAGGGACGGAGAAAAAAATCAAGACTATATGATATATATTGAAATAAGCGTTCAACCCGCTTTATAAATAAAGTCAAACGGCCGAACCGATACAAAGTGATGAGCGGAGCCTCTTATAAGCAGATCAGAAATAAAGAAAAAGAAGAATAAAGAGAACCAAACTTGCCATCGGAACGAGCCGAGGGATATCAAGGCCCCACGACTACCCCACCCCCAAGAAGGTAACGACGTAGCGCGCCGCCGTCGTCGTCGAGACCAAGATGGTCAAGGGTTTTCACCCGGAGCCCTAACGCGGCTAAGGTACCCACAATAGCGCTCACAAGAGGGTAATAGTACCCGAGAGCATCACCACTATTGGCATCGGAGCGTAGAGATTTCACTCGGAAAAATCTTCACCCCATGCCCAATATGTCGAACCGCTCACTGTCCCCGAGCCTGGACTCCGGAGCACGATCTGGGAAATGCCTTAGCCGAAGCACCGCCGCCGTTAGGAACCCCGCCCGCTCCTCGCCATCCAGACGACCAAGGAGAAAGGCCATCACCACCGCCACATCGCTCACCGTGGAGACACCCACGCAGTCCACCTTCTAGGGCCGCCGCCCCGACGTCCACGAACTCGCACCCCATAAGTGACAACAAACACACTGTGAGGCTCGGGCAAGGTAGGATGGTGACAGAAGAACTCGTGTGTGGTCCGCATAAGTGTAGTAAGCAGGCGGTCACCTGCTTACTGCCGGTCGCACTACGGTACCCAGCCGTGCGACAACCAATACGAGTAGATCCGTCGTCCTCCACCATCGAAGGCAGTCGGCGACCGGATGCAACAGCAGGGCCTATCAGGCCAAGATCAGCCCTAGGTCAAGCCAAGATCCTATCAGACCCGACTAGCCCCGCCGCCGCGGTGCAACGTCAAGGCCGCCGCCGCCACCCATCCACAGAGCTGCGTCGCCCAACCGTCGCCATCCTCGCCGCCATGCCCTGTCGTCACCATCCCGAACCGAGCTCGTCGGCACCCCTAGACGCACAACGACGAAGCGCACCAACAGAACCGGTCGACTGCGAGAATACCAAAGCCTAAGAACTCATGCCGAAGTTCACACGGCCCAGATCGGGCCCGTATAGGTCCATGCCGGGCCCTGCCTTCGCCTGGTGCACCTCCGGCCTCCATGGCCTGATGGCCTGCTCGCCGCCATCCCAAGCACTTCACCCCGGAGAACGGCGCTATCATGCCCCGATGAACCCACCTTCGATGAGCACAACCGCTAATGGGGACGCCCCGTACGACCACCACCACCGCCGAGTAAGGAGAGATCCGTCCCCACTGACACGGCTTTGCCCGGCGGCGGGGGAGGAAGCGAGTAGACAGCTGGTGGAGGAGACGTGGGGTCTCGCATTGTCGCCCGCGGGGACCGAGCGAGACGAGTCGTTCTACGTCACTATGCATTATATCACAACAAACAAACAACAAACATGACGTATGATCAACACGAAGCAAACGATATCACAGAAGGGGGGGGGGGGTCTGTTTTGGCTCCCGAGTTCACATGCTCCTGCCCAAATATATTTTTTGAAAAAATAGTAAAACATTTCAAAAAATTCTGAATTTTTTTGGTGATGAACATATACAAATTTTCTACATACATGGAATTTTCGTGGTCTAATATCATTTTTCTACTCTGTGCAACAACAAAAAAATCAGTGTTGTGAAAAGATATGTTTTAAATCTCATATTGGCCACTGATTTTGTCTTTTCTGTACAGAGCAGAAAAATTGTTATTTAACCGTGAAATTTGTCATGTGTTTAGAAAATTTGTATATGTTCATCACCAAAAAAATTAAAAAGTTTTTAAAATGTTTTACTATTTTTTCGGGTTTTTTAATTTGAACAGGAGCATGTGAGGTCGGGTTCTAAAGTGAATTTTTGTATCACAAAACAATATCTACAAATATAGCATGACTAATTTTAAAGGACAACAACAAAGGTTGAACAGTTATGGTTGATCTAAATACTGATTTGGGTAGAGGACAAATCGAAAAACCGATCCGTCTGTCCTCCCGACGGTTCCCAAGGCGAAAGGGAGGCGATCATGAGAGAGTGGCCTCTCACCGGCGAGGCCGGCGGTCTGCTCCGGTTCAGAGGGCCTTTTTGGCTCTCCGGGCTGGCGTGGATCACAGCTCGTCGCCGGTGGGTGGGGAGGAGATCTTCTCTTTGTAGTTTTTAGGGTTTCTTGACTGGGGCGGCGTGGCGGCAGCGTCATCCTGGCATAGGAATAAGGTCTCCGAACTCCTTCCCCGCTGCGGAGGTGCTTCGTGGGGGTGCCGACGCGGAGTTTGTGGAGTCGTCGTTGTGGTTGTGGTTCGTCGCTGCGGCGTTCGTGGTGACGGCGGTGTGCTGGATGGAGCGGATGGTGGTTGCTGCTGTGATGACCTGCGGTTCGAAGGTAGGGGATCTGGCCAACTCTTGTGAGGTGGTGCACCGTCAGGCCCAGATTTGGGGTGGAAGGAGTTTGGGGTGTGTCCCCGGCCGATGGTGTATCTTGGTTTTTTCAGATCCAGTTTTTCGGAATTGGTGGTTATTACGGTTTATCAACGTCTTTGGGGAAGGAGCTTTTTTCATTCTACGGATTGCGAGGAAGACGAAGGAGTGAAGTATTTCATTGCTTGTATACGTCTTTGTAATGTTTTCCAACTCGTATGACTACAAGTAATATACACCTTCGTGTATACGTGTAAAAAAAAATACTGAATTGTGTGCACAGCAGTTGACCAGCCAAAAAATTAGGGCCTAATCCTCTTGTTTTTTTAGTGCCTAATCCTCTTGTTGTTAGGATCGAGAAGTGGTCGCATGAGTGGATGGGGTCCTATAGAGCGCCGTCTGACCCGCACGTCTCCAATTTTTCGTAGCGAGAGTGCGGAGCGCCGGTGCTCCCCTGTTTCACCGGCAACCGCCGTCTCCTCCCCCCTACTTCTGAATCCTCATCACAGGGTAGCTAGATTGAATCGCCAGTGGAAGGAATAGTCAGATGGATCCTACTGAGATTCTGGAAGGGTAAGATTCATCTTCTTCCCCCCTTTTCATTTTCGACCTGTATCCATGGATTGCAATTCATCGTCGATCATGATTTCAGGGTCGATCACGACGCCGCATCACCCACGGCTGGCGCAAGACGCAGAGGACCTCCGCAGGCCGCGGACGCGGTATCCATGGTGCTCGGCAACGGCGACCTCCTCCTCGACATCATGCTCCGCCTCGACCTCCACACCAGCCTCGTCCGCGCCATCCCCGTCTGCAAGAGCTGGTTCTTCGCCGCCTCCGACCCCTTCCTCCTCCGCTGGTTCCGCCGCATCCACCCGCCCCGCCTCCTCGGCTTGTACGTCACCACGAGCTCGACCACCACCCTGGTGCCGCTCCGCCCGCGCTTCGTCCCCATGCCGACACCGCCTAAATCCGATCAGCCGCCGCCGCAGGAGCTCGCCGCCGCCGTCCCCATGCCGCCGCCTGAATCCGACCAGGAGTTCGCAGCCGCCGTCCGCATGGCCGAGAGCTACGGCGGCCTGGAGGCCTACGACGAGGACTTTGCGTGCATCTACGACCTCCAGAACGACACCATGCTCGTCCACGGCTTCTACGGCCAGGGATGTCCGGCCCTCGAGGTGCACTGGCCGCTGAGCCCTCACCGGGGCGTACTCGCCCTCCCGGTGACCCCGTACGACCAGCTCGACGGCACGGTGGGCACCGCCGCCCACTTCCTCCGTAAAGACCAAGGCTGCCGCAACAGGCTCGCCTACATATGGCTCTCCATGGGCCTCCCCATCAAAGGAAATGGAGGATATTCGGTGAAATACAAGGCGCACATATACGTGCGGGGAGAAGACGGCCAGTGGGTCTTCCGTTCGTCGGCCGCGGCCGTGCTCCCTTCTCCCAGGTCGGACTCAAGACCTCTGCTGGTCGGCAGCAAGATCTACTTGGAGCACTCTACCAGCATCGCCGCGCTGGATCTGAAAACCTCGAGCTTCTCCACGATTCCGCTCCCGGAAGGAATGGAGCGGTACGATTACAAGGATATGATTCTGTCACCGGCCTACGAGGATTCAGGGATTTTCCTCATCCATCTTGATGAGGACCTCCAGCTTTGTATCTGGCTCCACCTGGATCACTGGCTCCACATCGGTGGCGGCACACCGAAGTGGATGCTTGTTGATGTCATTAGCTTGCCTGAGATGTTTGAAACTTTGGGGATGACAGGATGGACGTCTGATGACGAGCCTGCTACTCTGTTCCAAACATCCCAGATGGGGGATTCTCTCGAGTTTGTGTTCCTCAAGTTGGGACAGTGTGCACTCTGCTTGGATACTAGGCGCAGGGTGCTGCTTAAAGTGTATGAGGTGACACAAGAGGATCGAACTCTAGAGCAGATCCAGCCTCTTATGATGACATGGCCTCCCAAATTCCCTGCGCTCAAGGGTGATCATCTTGCAAGGTTTGCCTTTAGCTTTCTTAATTTTGGTGATCTTTGAACTCTGATGATATTACCTAAAATTTCATATGCGAGTTCTATTAATACTTTGGTGCTCATTTGCTTTATACATGCTTATCTGTGGTTGAAACTTGTGGTTTTGATTAACGCATTATCATAAAATGTTCTATATAACACTGATCATCCTACATTCATTAAATTTTTTTTACTGTTTCATCCCATGTACTATTGATCATTTGGTTTAACTGTGAAAATGTGTACTACCTCTGTCCCAAAAAGGATGTCAGTGTTTAGATACATTCAAATTTAGACAAAGAAATGATATCATTTTTAGGACGGAGGGACTATATGATTATTTGCTCCGTAGGCTATCTTAAGAATTTTATTCAAGCAACATATTGATGGATAAACTGTGAGCGTAAATTATTTCTCTTGTGGACATTATGTAACCTATATAAGCTCGAACTTGTGTATAATTTTGGGTTTTGATTACCACATAATATTGATTACTGTCCTACCTCCTCTTTTGTCTTTGACTATCTTCAGGTGCCTGATAATCCTAATTCCTTTCCTTTTTATTTCTAATCTAAATAGAAACTTCAGCTGAAGAACAAGGATGGGATCAAGAGTTATATGGTGTCTGTGTTAGTAGCAAGGGTGCCCGCCTTCAGGGAGGAGCAGCGAGTATCAAGTCATGTAGTGCAGTCCAATTTTGCATTACTGCCTAGACCTGATTTGGACCTGTTATTGCTATCTTATTTTTTATTTAAAACATTTAAATGGAAAAGGCACTCCAGTCGAAATAATTGCCTTAGAGATTAGAAGGGATTACCTTTTTTTTTTGTTCAGTAAGTCTTAATAGAATGTAACCTTTTTTAGCGTCAGTAATATTCTTTTCTAGCAAATAATCGCTATTGTGCTTTTCAGCGCTTTACTGTATTTTTTTTGTCTATACGCCATTATGAGCTTCCTATAAATTCTGGTATATTTATTTTATCTTAATGATACTTTTACTTTTTTTTATTGCGGGGAATGATACTTCTACTACTCCATGCATTGAAAATCTTCCACTTGTGAGCGTCCAGTGTCCTGCTTTGTGGTGAGATCGACATGTATGTTGACCCTCCTTTAGTTGTCTATTTAGACTACCCATAGTGGGAGTAACATAGCTAATAACTTTAATGCCACGTAGGTAAAAAGAGTGATGTGGCAAGTAATTAATAAGGAGAGAGGAGGTTGGAGTAACATAGCTAGTTACCATAACATCACATATTCCAATGCAATGTGAGTCTACAACTTAATTAATGAAGGCTTGCATGACACCACACTTATGTTACTATCCACTATAAAGGTAGTAATATAAAATAGTAACATGTGCATGTTACTGTTTTATGTTACTCTCCACTATGACTAGCCTTATGCCCTTAGCATACACGGTGTAATGGAAAACTGGGCATGTCAAATTATCTCCATTAATGGAAAATGTAATGCTGAGCGATCCTATGTGCATTGGGAATATAAAAAAGCTTATAATTGCTTGTTTAGTGTGCCTAGGTTATTTATTTTCTGTCCCAGGCTAATTGTAGTATTATCCCAGGTCAATTGTAGTACTCCCTTCGTCCTGGTTTAAAGGATGTGTATGACAATTCTCTAGACTCTAGGTATTTGTTAATTTTTTTTAGGGAATAGGTATTTGTTAATTAGGACTGAAAACTTACATGTATTGATGGAGAGAAGCAACCAGCTAATAGTTGAAAGGTAATTAATGCAAATACCCCTACATGATGGGTGAATTTTAGGACAACATGATTTTTCAAAGGAGTCCATTAAACCGGGACGGAGAGAATATTATCCCAGGCCAGTGTGACTAGCAGTCTAGACCTGTCATGTTGTAGCGTGAAAATGGATAAGCTAATCTTAAAACATGTAATGTTAAATGACCCTGCAACTACACTTAGTGGTACTTTTCTTCGTATTTGGTATTTACATTTAAGCCCTGCATTTTATAAGGATGATACTGTAATTTGGGAGCATTCTCATAATTCTCATTTACTCCCTCCGTCCCAAAATATATGGAGCGTTATTTTTGTGCTGATCTTTGATGCTCAATTTTGACCAACAATAAATAATAAATTATAAAGATTGAGAATGTGTAAATGGTACCGTTGAATTCATCTTGCAAAATTCCTTCATTTCCTATATCTATATACTAATTTTGTGGACATACTATAAATACAAATCATGGTCAAAGTTATACGTTGTTGACTAACAAAATTAAATGGCGCCTTATATTTTGGGATGGAGAGAGTATGTTTTGTGCTGTTAATTTTTTGTGTATTTCATTATTCATGCTCATTTCTTTGTTTTATTTATGTTTAGCCTAGTTTAGTCCCATTTCTGCTAAGACTACTCACTGTGGGAAATAATATAAACTAGTATCATGCATATGATATTAGTCTATGTTACTATCTTCATAGTGGGTAATAACATACTTGTGATATCATAATACATTGCATTTATTAGGTTGTAGACTCACTGTGTCTTCAAATCCGTTATGTTACGGTATCATATTATGATACTACTACCACATCTCTCTTCATTTATTAACGTGCCACATCATCTTTTTGCCAACATAACATTTATGATACTACTTATGATACCCCCATTGTGACTAGTCTAAAAAAGTTGCGGGAAAAGTGGGAAAGCATCACCAACTAAAATCTGCTGCGATAAGTGGGCCCCAGATTTATATGATGTGATGTTAGTCACTTATGTTGATCATTCAGTGAAGAGCCACCAAAGAATAGGCGGAAACAGTACGGCTAGAAAAGTGACTTCCACGACGATGTTTGTCAATAATCCTCCTACGGAAAGCGGACACGATTTGTCGTTTAGAAGCGGTTGTCTGCAACCCAAAATGTGTATTGTTGCTGCCGAGCCATTATTATAATGGTGATCTGGAGGAGATTTCTGAATTTAACGGTTTCGACCGCTCTAGCCTTCAAAGCCCGAAAAAGAGTTTTTTGTAGGCTGGAGTAATGCATCCATTAAAACCTAAATGATGTTATTCTTTGGATTAGGCAACATAACATTCTTGTTACAGAATCCCTAGATTGTTGCTCAACTGCAACTGCTTGTTCTTGCTGATCAGTTTCACTGGGATGTGCGACACTGTGGTGGATCTACATGTGGTATTTTTTTTTCTTCCGACAGACCAGCGGGCTTGTTTGGATACTGGGTGCACTCGAATGGTGATCCACAACGCGGAGCTTCGGATCAAAACCCGAGCCGACCCAGCAGTTATGCCCCCACGCAAAACAGGTCGCTCGACGCAAAGGCACTAACATGTCGGTCGACGCTACTCTCTTTTTTCCATGAGCCTCTGAATGCAACAACAATATACTGGAGTTTGACATGTAGCAGTTTTGTTAGCTCAGATCAGGTGCCAGCTGCCGAACGAACTAACAAACTTATCTGTTCAAATTAACAGACGGTCAACAGAAATCCAGATTAATTTCTAACATTTTCTTTTGACATGACAGGCCTTGTTTTGACGATAGAAAAAACCATGGAGTTTTTTCTTCTCAGGTCTTGCAGAGTAATTAGCATAAAACCACCACTTTTGTGGCCGAAATTCTCCAAATCCACCATTTTACGTTTTCGGGACAGAAAACCACCACTATTCGGGTCGTTGTTTGCAAATCACACTAAAACGCGAAATGATCACAAATTGATACCGAATCTGACGAGTGGGACCCATTTGCAAGGGCTGAGTAGGCAGAAATATGTGCACTTTGCTGAGCTGGACAGCCGAATATTTTTTTAGAAAAATCCCTTTATCCTCAAGGTCTCTCTCCTACCCCCGTTGACTTCATCCAGTTGCGGCCCGTCCGCGCCTCCCCCGGCGCTGGCGAGCACCATCTGTCCCCTACCCTCATCTCTGCCCTCCGGTCTGCCGTGGCCTCCGTCCGCGCCTCCCCCGACGCCGGCGAGCACCCGTCATCTCTGCCCTCCGATCCGCCGTGGCCTTTGTCCGCGCCTCCCCCGGCGCAGGCGAGCATCGGCAGGGCCTGAACCTCATCTTCGCCCTCTGATCTGCCATGGCCTCCGTCCGCGCCACCCCCGACGCCAGCGTGCATCGCATAGGCCCAACCCTCATCTCCATCGTGGCCTCCGTCCGTGGCTCCCCCGGCGCCGGCGAGCATCGCACGGGCCCGGCCACGCAGCCGCCGCTGATTGCGTGCTAGCGCTCGCGCAACAACGTCGTCATGCGCACCTCCCGCTAGTTCCTCTACATGAGCGAGGTCGATGCCGGCCTCAAGATGGCCGACTTCTTCGGGGAGCTGCTCCGGTAGAAGGTCCCCGGCGTGGTGGCCAGGCGGGACATGGTCCGTAGAGGGGACAAGCTGACGGCGGCGGAAGGGGTGCAGTGGGGCGTGGTGGACGCTGCAGTGGACGGGGGCGTGGACAACGTGGTGTCTGTGGCCGTCACGACGGCCAAGGTGCTTGCGGTGAGGGGCTAGCTAGGACGGCGGCAGCGAGGGCAGGGGACGCGGGTGGCGACGAGGCGAAGCGCCGCGTCGACGTCTTGGTCGCTGTCAGCGGGGCCGTGGCCGGACTTGGAAAGGTGGAGAGGAGGACGTTGTCGCGACGGGCTGCGAGCCGCCGGGAACGCTGGACGTAATCCAGGTCCAGATTTCTAGGTTTTTTCTGTCTTTGGATATTGACCCAACGCCACGTCAGCATGACGAGTAGGGCCCCATGTCATAATCCGTGTCAATTCACGATCAGACGCGTTTTAGTGTGATTTGAAAAAACCTTGCCGAATAGTGGTGGTTTTCTGTTTTTTAAAATGGTGGATTTTAGAAATCTCAGCCATAAAAGTGGTGGTTTTATGCTAATTACTCGTTCTTGCATGATATATAGATATACAGGATGCAATTCAACTCTCCAGCTCGTAAAATCCCCGGCCGTGTTACAAACAGGCCATGACACAGTGCATCTGCAGATGTCAGCTCAAGGGTAAGTAGCATATTTCCATCTGCTTGCTGAAATGTACATATCATTGACAAATTACCAGCAGGGTCGCTGAACCGCATGTCAACATCTTGCTGAATTTCATGGACAGATGAGCTGATGGATCAGAATTCAGAAAACGTATTGGACTGAGAAAAAAAAAACTCCAAGTCATATGCGTACATGTAACGTATGGAGAAATACAAAGAAATTAAAAGCATCTAGGCAATACGCTCAATATGCGCACCTTGCCCTTACCACGCCACCTATATGCTCACTACCACTCAGAATCCCGCCTATCGCTCCTGATACATTACGCCGTTGCCCTCCTCCTGTCCGTTGCACATCGCTGATCCACGGCGCCTGTGCAATGCTTCCACCTCCCATTGCCCGCCTCATCTGTGACTGCACCGTCCCCGGAGCTGAGCCAGAAAAGCATGACCTCAAGGACGACCCCAAGCTGATTAATTTCTCTGAGATCACTGGCATACAAGAGGAAGCCTCGGGAGAACCTACAGAAGCGCTGCCAGAACCCGTTGTGGCTGCTCTTCAGACTGAAGCACATGAGGTGCCTGCATCTCCACGTCGTAGCCCTCGGATCATGTGCATGTATGATGGGCCAAGGGTTGGCCCTATTGAGCGGGCATCTAGGCGCAAGGCTGCCTCTCAGTGCAGCTCTGCCTCATCCAGCTCATCGCAGCCAAACAAAAAGAACAGGCAGATGAAAGTCACTGATATCTCACCTCTGTTGGACCTGCCTCTGAAGAAAACCCCTAAGAAACTCAAGCATGACAAACTGAAGCTGTTATCTGAATGTTGTGGCCTGAATGCAGAAGACATCGCTGAGGAGGCGGCTGGCTCCTCGGCGTCCAGTTCTGTTGAGCGTGTACTCGACCTCAATGAGTGAAGAACGTTGGCTATCTGGCAACCGTCTAGGGTTATCCTCGTTGCGTCCGATTAGGTCTAGGTTTTCACTCTGTGTTCTCTGTTTGTCATGTTGCAGCCCATCAGCTGTTGTGTCTCCTGCTACTTTATTTGTTGTCTTAGACCTCAGCATCGTAGATGCTTTGTATGCCCTTAAGGCCAGTATCTCTGTACTTCTGTCTAAGTTCAATCGGACGCTAGTTTGTTTTTTGTTTTTTATCCTATCTCTCCACCGTTTGCATATTTTGTTCTCCTTTTTTCCCCTCTCTTATACATGTGTCAAGCCTGGTCACCATGAGGATACTTAACTGGAACACTAGGGGTCTTGGCGACTCCGAAAAGACCGATCGTGTCTTTGAGATTATACAAGAATGCAGGCCAGATTTTGTTTGCCTGCAAGAGACAAAACTGCAAGTAATTTCCAAGTTCAAAGCTCACAAGTTCTTGCCGCCTTCTATTCGGTCTTTTTTTTTTTGAGCCATCTGATGGAAGCTCTGGAGGAATTCTTATAGCATGGAACCCCTGCAAGTTTAAGTGCAGCACTGTTAAACAAGACAGATTCTCTATCACAGTGGCAGTATCATCCTTGTCTGACAATATGGACTTCATAATTACAACGGTATATGCTCCTTGTCTGGCTCAAGATAGGCCGGATTTCTTTCAGTCCATCACCGAATCGGCTAATTCAGCCCATGCGGCCCAGAAAGCTTGGATGATTCTTGGGGACTTTAACATGTACAGATACACGTTCGAGAAATCGAGTGGCCGAATTAATTGGAATGTCATGGAGTTGTTCAATGAATGGATCAATATGCATGGACTCATGGACATTGACATCTCTAACAGAAGGTTCACCTGGTCCAACAGGCGACGTGACCCAATAATGGCAAAGCTGGACAGAGTGCTTATCAATACAATTTGGAGTCAGAAGTTCCTGCAAACCTTTGGACTGGCTAAAACAGCTCCAACGTCTGACCATCACCCTGTCCTCGTTGATTTTAATCAACAAATTCCGGTTGTCAAACTATTCAGATTTGAAAATCACTGGCTACATGTTCAGGAGGTCAATAATATTATTACCGATTACTGGAATAGAGGAACACGTCCAACTAGTTCGTCTGCAACAAAATTCAACATCAAGCTACGACGGTTGCGGGCTGTGCTGAGAGCATGGAATAAAAGAAAAGGGAATCTACAGCTCCTTATCTCCAACAATAAGCGAGCAATTGATTTCTTCACCGCTGTCGAAGAAAGGCGCAGATTATCTGACCTTGAATTCGTTTTCAGAAAACATGCTTACAGCAAACTGGAGCAGCTCCTCAAGTGGCAGGCAATGTACTGGAAACGGCGGGCCAAGTTAAACTGGTGTAAGCTGGGAGATGAAAATTCCCGCTTCTTTCACATTGCAGCAAACTGCCAATCACAAAGAAATTCCATCAGAGCACTAAGCCATAATGGAGTAGATCACTTTGAGTTAAAGGATAAACTCAACATTGCTACAGCTTATTTCAGAGAGCTTTTTGCAACAACCACAGCACACCTGCAAACCGTGCGTCTCTCAGATCTTTACATTCGCCTAGATCTTAATTGTCTCTCAACACCCTTCACGTGGGAGGAAATTGCCAAAGCAATTCTGTCCTCGCCAAATAACAAAAGTCCAGGACCAGATGGATATACAAATGAGTTTTACAAGAGGCATTTAAATTTGCTCAAGACTGATCTGCTGCTTTTCTTCTCTGATTTCTACAATCATCGGCTAGACCTGAAGGGTATCAATTCGTCATATATTACCCTGCTTCCTAAGACAGAAACTCCAACTGAAGTCAAGCATTATAGGCCCATCTCTTTGGTGCACAGTCTGCCTAAACTGCTTACCAAGGTTCTGGCAGTCCGCTTACAATCTCAAATTCCACATTTGATCCATAACATGCAGTCTGGTTTTATAAAGGGCAGGGCTATCGCCGAAAACTTCATTCTCGCATCCGAAATGATACAGTGTGCAAGGAAGAGTAGAAAACCCATGTTTGTGCTGAAACTAGATTTTCAGAAAGCTTTTGATAGTGTCAATTGGGAATGCTTACTAAATATTCTTGAGGCCCGGGGCTTCGACCAAAGATGGATAAGATGGGTTCGTGATATCTTAACCTCTAGTTCTGCAAGAGTTCTGATCAACGGCCAGCCAGGGGATGTCTTTTTCTTCAGAAGAGGTGTAAGACAAGGGGACGCCATTTCCCCATATCTATTTGACCTTATGGCCGATGTCTTGCAAAGAATGTGCTGTTTGGCTTTCTCTGAAAACTCACTTCTGCACCCTCTTGACGCTGACAGTTTTTTCCCAACTTTGCAATATGCTGATGATACGCTAATTCTACTAAAAGGGGAAGTTTCTCAAGCCAGGAAAATTAAACAGATCTTACAGGATTTTGCTGGCTTCACTGGGTTACAAATCAACTATCATAAAAGTACGTTTGTCCCTTTAAATGTTGATGAACAAGTTGCAGCTGAAGCAGCTCAAATTCTTGGTTGCCCAATAAGCGCACTGCCTTGCACTTATTTAGGACTGCCACTATCGACAAACAAGATTACGATAGTCGATCTCATGCCTGTAATTCAGAAAGTTGACAAGAGACTAGCTGGATGGATGGCCACATACTTATCTTGGGGAGGAAGATTAATCATGATCAATGCAGTTTTATCTGCAATTCCTACCCACTTCATGTCATGCTTTATTTGGCCAGCTAAGGGGATTGAGTTATTGGACAAGCTTCGACGACTATTCCTATGGGAAATCAAGGATGGAAACAGCTCTGGCCACTGCCTGGTGGCATGGGATCAGGTGATTCAAAGCAAGGAAAGTGGGGGTTTAGGCATTCGAAATATGAAGGCACATAATCTAGCTTTGCTATGCAAGTTCCTTTGCAAAACCCTGCAAACAACAGATGCCCCCTGCTATCAATGGTTGTCTGCGTGGTACCTGAAAAATCAAATACCGCACACCTGCAAAACCCTAGACACCCCAACTTGGCGGACTTTCAATGCCCTGATTCCTCTGGTGCAATTCGCCACCACGTGTAATCTCGGATCAGGGCGCAGCATTTCCTTCTGGTATGACAAGTGGACTGAACTCGGAAGATTATACCTATATTACCCAGTTATATTCTCGTTTGCAAAAAATAGCTGCTGTACAGTTGCCTCTCAATACAATAATGGTTGGCAGATCGATCTGCACCCAAATCTATCACATGCGGCTACGCTTGAATTACAGGACCCGGCAGCTCACTTGGATTTAATTGCACCTGAAGATCATCTATCCGATGCCAGGTCTGCCTCCCTTGCCAATAATACGACTACCTCGTACTTTTGCGGCCTCAACACTTATGCTGGAGTTGCTTGGGAGCCATATCCTTTCATTTGGAATCCGATTATACCGAAGAAGCATTCGATTTTCCTATGGTTAGCCTTCAGAGATCGTCTGAATACACGAAGCAACATGATCAAAAAACAATGGAAGGTCACCTTCCATGCTGGATGCGAATCCTGCCCAGCTGTGGAAACAATCAGTCACATCATCTTGAGGTGCAAAGAGGCTCAGCTGGTCTGGCGTCACTTAAACTTAGAGCAACTGGCAACTACCAGTACCGGAATACTGGAGTTCGCCAAGGCTGCTGCACAAAATACGCCCCTCTGGAATATTGCCTTCGCCAGTTGTGCTGTCACTCTATGGGACACAAGGAACGCTAAGATTTTCGAGGGCCGTTCTTTCGGTTGGACTGATATTGCAAGGCAAATTTCGGAGACTCTGAAGCTGTGGAGTAACAGAGCTATGAAGGAACAACTCAAAGAGGGTGTACTAGCGTGGGCTGAAAAGTTTCTTCTTTAAGTGTCTTCAAGTTTCTCTTTCGTTAAGTTTCTTTCTCTTTTGTTTTGCCCCTTCTGTAATGTACTTGGCATCACTGCCATGTACGTTTTCAAACTTACAGACTACGGTCTGCTTTTGAATATAAATAAGGTAGAGATGCCTCTACCTTCTTAATTCAAAAAAAAAAAATCATCTCCCAAGTACAAGTACACGAAAGTTCAAACAAAATACAAATTCATGTAGAAAGATCAGCCATGCGAAGAATAATTCTAGACAAAGAGATATTTTAATTTAAAATGCAGCTCAGCTAATTAAAAATCACGAGAACGTGAGGACAGGAGCAAGGTCAAATGAATATCCTTCCGCTACCAACAGTAAAATATTTTCTGACCAGTAATTTTAGAAGTGGCAAGCATGCAATCAGAGGTGCTATTTATAGAAATTAAAATCATGATTGGCTCAATTGAGTGTGGGAACAAATTAATAAAATGATGATCCTCTGAGATCGAGTTCGTCTTCGCCGCTCCGCCTTTGGACGCCACCTTCCTCCTAGCTAGCACCACCCCCGCCTTCTCCGCGCGCACCACGCAAAATTCTCCCGATCCAGCAACCTCCAACGATCTCGATCGACTCCTCTTCCTCCTCCCAGCCTCCCGATCGGATCCCGCGCGCCATGAGCGAGCCACCCGCGACCGCCGGAGACGACCCTGACGCCACCGCCGACGCCGCCAGCGATCAGCAACAACAGCAACAGGCGGCGCCTGAGACGCTGGACGACGCGGACCAGCTGTCGGAGCTGCGACAGATCTTCCGGTCCTTCGACCGCAACAAGGACGGCAGCCTGACGCAGCTGGAGCTGGGCTCCCTCCTCCGCTCCCTCGGCCTCAAGCCCAGCACGGACGAGCTCGACGCCCTCATCCAGCGCGCCGACACCAACTCCAACGGCCTCGTCGAGTTCTCGGAGTTCGTCGCCCTCGTTTCCCCCGAGCTCATCGACGACCGCTCCCCTTACTCCGAGGACCAGCTCCGCAAGCTCTTCGAGATCTTCGACCGCGATGGCAACGGGTTCATCACCGCCGCCGAGCTCGCGCACTCCATGGCCAAGCTCGGCCACGCGCTCACCGCCAAGGAGCTCACCGGGATGATCGAGGAGGCCGACACCGACGGCGATGGCCGGATCGACTTCCGGGAGTTCTCACGCGCCATCACCGCCGCCGCCTTCGACAACGTCTTCTCCTGACCGGGTCCGGGTCCTGGCTGGCTCCTGAGACCCATCCATCCATGCATTGGATCGATCTCATGGATCATTCGATTGCGCTCTGTTGATTACTATGCTTCTCGATAGAATATGTTCTTCTCGGGGGGAGGTCAGTGATCAGATTATATTTAGGCTTCAGGTGTTGGTGAGATGAACTGTTATGTGTTGCGAATAACAAACCAACGACATGTCAATGGCAAGATCAGTTTAGGGAGGAATTATCCATGCAACTTCATTGTGTTTGTTGATTAGTGTGTCCATGGACCATGTCTAGGCTGTAAATGGGTATGATAATTTTCGTACCGAACACGATTCCAAAAATGTTATGAGAAATCCATATCCGATTTGAAGGAGTCCGACGGATAAGATATCCGATTCCAAATATGATACTCAGATAAGGTATAGGATATGGTATGTAAAATAGCCACGAATATGGATATACAAAACTTAAATAGGATTATCCGATGGTTTCAAACTGAACAATCTGATTTTCTGCCGAAATGTTTAACCTAATAGATCGCAAATTCACAATTAGTTGTTAGTTAGTTGTCGAGTTCGTCCGTTACATAGTGATTGTTCCGACTATGGACTAAAACTTTGTTAGGCTATTAGGATATCGAACAATTATTTTTGTTTGTATGGTTCGCCTATGTGTTTTATGCGCGTACAATCCGATTAATTTTGTGTCCGCCCTAAATCGGCTCCGCTCCGTTCCGAATCCACAATCTAATATATCCGTTTCCGAATCAGCAACCGGTCATTATACGCTCCGCTCTAAAGCCGATAAAAATTGTGGTAGAGAATATGCATGGTAACTGCAAAATTCAATCCGATCATGCTTACATCCCTCTCCATGTCTATCTATCTTCTTTTTTTTGGAGATTGGTCACTTTTCAAAAAGGGTACAATTCCATTTTATGTACGATTTATGATTCGGTCACTTTTCAAAAAGGGCATGATTTTTATTTTAGGTAAGATTTAGGATTTAGTCACTTCCCAGAAAAGGTTGGAACTGACCACTTTTTAATCTAAATAGTGGTTGACCACTATATAGTCGTGTCCTAGTTAGTGTCCCAAGCAAGATCTCATGAATATTGCTTGATATTAAATTTTATTGTTTAAGCACCACATCAAGGGTTCCTGCGCTGTGGTCTGAGAGGTTTCAAAGATACTTAGAGTAGTTTTTTTTTAATCTTTGTTCTTTTGGTGATTCATTCATGTTGCCACCTTATGTGATGCGTGAGCGGTAAACTTATACTCCCTCCGTACCAAAATATAAGTCGCGCTATTTTTGTGCTGGTCTTGATGCTCGATTTTGACCACTAATATATAATAAATTATATGGATTGACAATGTATGAATGATACCGTTGAATCCGTCTTGCAAAAATCTTTCATTTCATATATCTTTGTGCTAATTTTGTGGACATGTTATAAATACAAATCATGGTCAAAATTGTAGGTCGTTGACCTGCAAATTTAAATGACACCTTATATTTTAGGACCTTTCTAAACTTCATAATCAATAAAGTGCGTCATTTCAATGGAGAGGATGGGGTCTTGCTCCCTTTTCGGGAAAAAAAAAACCAGTTGAGCGGGTAACATAGCATTCTCATATTTGTGATAAAAGTCCTTGCTGTTCTGCACTTCAGATGTTGGATTCTTGTGAAGTATTTCCTTTCTTGTAAAGGAATTAGAAAGTACATCTTGCGGAAATATTTGCAGCTGAACATATTTATAATCTTTCTTCTTAAGCACGTTATTTTACTTATTTGGATGATTATTGACTTGTAGACTGTACTAATCATATACCTGTGCCATGAATCTCATTGAGTTTTTTGTGATTTTTTACTGAACAACAATTCCCTGGTAGCTTGCTAGCACCATATACTTCCTCTGCACGGTATTTCATTTCGATCACTTCCGGTGTTAACAAGCAAAGACGGCCACGACCCAAAACAGGGTATACATTATAGTACATCATAGCGAAAGAACAAACAATGCCAATAACAAGAATTTTCCTCGATGTCCATTACGGCAGATATTCAGAAGTCCAAGTTGCCATGTTTTCCTTGTAGGCTTGACCTATTCCTCTCTGGACGTTTGCCTTGCCGCTCACTGTTACCATCAGCTCCAGCACCGCTTTTAGCAGCCCTCCCTATGCCTAGTTTCGGCAAGCCTCGGTTCAACCCATCCAGCAGGACGCACGCTTTGCATAATTTCTACAGAGCCAGGGTTTTCATACAGTATTCCGTCAGCAAAAGCGTTGAGAAAGCTCAAAGGAGACAAAATCAGGACAAATTCATGAGAGCTAATTGTGCTTTGGTGGTGTTATTATCTGAATAATTTCAAGAAAATAGTTGTCACTGTATAAGCAATTAATCAACCTATTTTAAACTGTCCTAGCAAATGAATCATTCTTTGGTTGGTTATCTTGAGTTTACAGAGGATCTAGAAGGGGGACGCGGACGAATTGTGCTCGAGCGCGTTTGATCCTGGAGTATTTCAGCGTGAATGAGTGGTTGTGGATGACTGGGGCATAATAAATGCTGAAGGGTAGTTGTTTCATTTATGAGCATGCAGGTTCATTTGTGAGCATGTTTCGTCATTAGTCTAACAGATTTCAGATTACTTAACAAATAACAATTACAGTTCAGAATTTGTAAATACCGATTTATTTTTGTTCATTGTGCAAAAAATGCTAGCGTACATTTCTTTATTTTGTCTAGCAGATTTGGGATTAATTAACAAATGACGATTACATTTGAAAATTTTTAATTTCAAAATTGAATAAAAAATGACAATTACATTTCATAATTTACAAATTGAGAATTGTTAACAAATGAAGATTGCATTTCACAATTTTAAAATTGAGATTTGTTCATGTTCATTGTGAAAAAAATACCACGCACATTTTTTCATTTGTCTAGCAGATTTGGGATTAATTAACAAATGACATAATATTTCACAATTTGCAAATTGAGAATTGTTCATGTTAACTGTACAAATAATTCCTAGCGCATTCTTTCATTTGTCCAACCGATTTAGGATTAACTAAGAAGAGTTAGAATTAATACAAAAGGCTAAAATGAAGTGCATTGAATGCATGCATTGAAGTGGATGGTGTCATATGGGAATTTTCTACCGAGAGCAAGCGAGCTCGGGCATTCTTAGGAGTTTTGCTCTAGAAGGGGGGCTAGATAATCACAAACCCAACGAGTCAGGGGGGCTAGATAATCCAAAAGGTTCAGGCTGGCCCCAAAGGCCCGCCGTAGTTACAGTCAAACAAAAAGTGGGCTGGAAGGGGGGCAAATTTCACAGTAGATGTGTTCCCAATACCTGACTAGAAATGTAACCGCACCGCTCACATGTTCCTTGCTCTGGCATTCTTGTTGTCGTGGATATCCGGAAATTCTCGCCAGAAGTTATGATGTCCAGTATAGCTCTAGGCCTGCACCATTTATTATGTACATTAACAGATGAAGAGATGTAAACTAAAGAAATAATCCTACTTTTGGACAACCGAAGTCTTTACCTCATCCTTTCCAAATCTTTGATAAATTCACGAGCAAATCCACGATATGCATTTGGTGAATAAATACCTGAATTGTGATAGAGATCCAATAAACATAACTTTGATTTCGACAGCAGATGAGAACAGTGGTCAACAAAATTTGATGGATTCGTACTACACATCAACCCAAATTTGGAGGAAGAAGACTTAGCAGAACTATAATAATGTGTATAGCATTGATTATCAAATGTTCGTCCCTGGTTAGCGTTAACTTATAGTTTGATTCAATATTAACCCTCCCTGATATCTAGATAATGGAATACGGAGCTACTGTTGAATTACAGAGAGGCAGAAACTGCATAAGAAATGAACTAGGAATTACATTCGGTGGAGAAGTAGTCCAGCTTTTTGAAATACGCATACGTGTCATACAGTCAAGGAACAAATATCATCAGCACATGTTTGATGGATAAAGCATAATAAGTTAATAACGAATTTAAACAGATTATGTAAAGGATATATAACAATCTCCTTCTCGTAGGTGTATTTGAAAGGTTTGCATCTTGGGATTGGTCCATCTTCACCGGTTGTTATGAAGGTGCACCTACTTAACCTATAAAATAAAAGCATAATTCCACACAATTTTATTAAAGAGAACAAAGATAAATAGCAACCTTATTTAGTACTTCCTCTGTACTGTTATATAAGACGTTTTAGTAAGTTAAATTAGGCTACTAAAATGTCTTATATATTCGTACGGAGGGGGTATTAACCAACATTTACCTTGCAATATCACCGCGTAAGATATTCAGCAAGACAGTCTCTGCAATATCATCTGCATTATGTCCAGTTACAATCTTATCAACCTTCAAGAGAGCAGCACCTCGGTCTAGTGCCTAATAAGAATGGAATGTTCACTTGATTAACGAGCATGCAATTGCCTTACTGACAAGGCGTATATAAGATCTACCTGACGTCGAAAAACACCACAGAATGTGCAATTGTTTTTCAGGCCAATTGCATTCACAATATCATCCATTGTCCAGTCATAGAGGTCCTTATAAGAAACTATTTTCAGTGGCAGGCCATACTGCAACAAGTGAATTGTATGGTTGAATCAGCAAGACATGAATATGCATTTAAATGGTAATATTTAATGACCTAAATGTATGCCAAATATAGTATAAGAGAAATCATTAAGAGAAATAATTTGCACCAGAACTATGTGTATTGAGTGAGGAGGGGAACCTGGATCTCGTTCCTTTTCACAGTTTCTAGAGAGTCGTCTCTGTAGCCTGTAATTCCCTCATCAATAGATAAAAGGAATAAATCCAGGCCATAGTTGTGACGTTTGTTTAACTCTGATAGCACGTAAGCAAGCACAGTTGAATCTGCATAACAGTAACAAAAAGTGTTTTAATCTGCCTACAAGATCAAGTTCAATAAGCAAGAATTTCCACACTAAGCTCATGCAACATTTTCGATACAGATAAGATAAATGTTTAATACTACTAGTAGGTTTATCACATTTGAGAAACAGCTACGATCAGTTGGTAGCGGCCATCAGAAACTATATTTGTAAATCGGCCGCCTTAATTAAAAATCTTATCTTTGTTGCAGCGGCAAGAATGTTGAACAAACATTTTGATAACACACACTTTTGCAAAATGTAAGGCTCTCAAGGAGGTAATAGCACCTAGCGTACCAGCCATGAAAGTGATATACCGAATGCGGTATCAGGGTGTCTATCATTCAACGAGTAGTGAGTAGGAAGCACATCTATTGCATAAAAAGCATTTGTTACTTGATTGTTTCGTAGAAGTCTGTAGGTACCTTTTCCACCAGAAGCTCCAATAGCCACACGTTCACCGGCTTTAAACAAATTATTGTCAACAATTGTTCGATGAATCTCGTCCTCGAAGACGATATAGAAACATTCCCTGCATATCTAAAAAGCAAATGTCAAAGCTCCTGAATAACAGCTAGATGGAAAAGTGAAAACACTTGTCAGCTAAAAGCAAGAAGGCAATATAGAAGAAACATAAGCATACACATAAAATTGCACAGATTATGGTGAAACATCACAAATTCACAATATCAAGAAATTTCTCAAGAGCTTGATGAGTGGACAAATGGAACATCCTTCTTGTGTACCCACCTCGCAAAACTATAGCAATCCGGATGAACAGATATGAAGCTCCTACAGGCTACAAACAACTAAACCGTGGCCGCCCAGTGCCGGAACTACCCCCGAAGCATAAAAAAAAAGTGTACTGGAAGAGCGAAGCCGGCTATGCTCACCTGATCTAGTGTTTTGGGCCGCTTGAGCGCGGCCTTCCGCTCGCCGCAGCGCACGCAGAGGCGGCTCCCTGCCCTCGCCGGAGCGGCGGCTGACGGCATGGGCGTCTGGATGCGTCTGATCCCCACGCGAATCCGGTGGAGGATGGGGAGTACGGAGGAGGAGGAAAACTGCCGGGTAGAGTAGCGGCGCTTCGGCAGGAAGAGGAGGAGGGGCAGAGGCTGCTTCGGCCACGCCGGAGAAGGGATTTCGGCGGCGAGACTGGGGTACAGGACCGAGGAGCAAGAGAAACCTGGGTCACGGACTCACGGTTGGCCTAGAATAGGCGGGCCTATATTGGGCCCCATATTGGGCCAAACTCTGTATAGGCCTCGGCTCTGCGGGCTGCTAGGTTCGTGTGTGTTTTTGTTTTTGCAAAATGTTCAGAATGTTACCTCTCCAAGAGCCACTCTTAAAAGAGTTCTCAAAAAAAAAAAAAGAGCCACTCTTAATTACTGTTGCAAAAAAGAATATTTGAATTTAGCACATGGGAAGATGCTAATGGTACAAAAGCTTACGGTCATGTTATAATAACGGCTTGCACTGCTCCTGATAAAAAGACGCAGCTTTTTTCACTCTTCAGACACATGCAACTTTTCTCCTATCATAAGGCGAAAAAGGAAGGGGAATATTTCGTTGCTCATCGTCCCCCTTATCATGCACGAGATCATGATATGGCACTTTTGCCATTGTTCGATTCGTTTCACAACTAATCAGCCGCTTGAACTTGAAGTACCTTTTCTACTTTTCCACCTAGCTCGCTAGTTCCTATTCCTGATCATTGCAAGCCGAGCAGTTAGCTAGTAGTAGTATGAATTTTTCAAACATCACCGGTTATGCACGCCCTTTTCTCTCTCTTTCTTTTTCTCCAATCGCGCGTGCCACGTTTGGTAGTACGCTCTATGCCTCTATGTCGATTCATGCAAAGCTATCAGCTTGGCTGCGTTCGGCACCGAGGTGGTCCGGTGTATGATAATCCAGCTTTTCAAACTAGTCTCTCCATGTTTTTTCTCTATTTGGGTGAGCAGCTTTCTCACCTTTCGTGTCCCTTTTCTCACAACATATTCTAAAATAATTAAGTTAGCATGGCATAATTCAGCGACCACAAATTGAGTCTTCAATGTCTATGTCCCTTCAAAAACTTAAATGCCTAGCTCTGTAAGATATAGGTGCACAAATTTTCTACATAACAAACATGTGAATTTTTCGTACCCTAGATAGCTAAAAAATTCAAAAAATGCAAAACTAGAGTTCAAAAATTGTACTCCCTCCGTCCCAAAAAGGATGTCATAGATTTGTCTAAATTTGAATATATCTATACACTAAATCATGTCTAGATACATTCGAATTTGGACAAATCTATGACATCCTTTTTGGGACGGAGGAAGTATAAGACTACATATATATGTACAGAAAAACCCATGTCTTGGATTTTACAGGGTATCTTTAGTGAATGACTTCCTTGAAAGCATTTAGACGACTCAGGATTCTTTCATGCGCGATAGTTGATTTATATTACTGAATCCCATACGATCTTCTCCTAATTATCTCTTTCTACATCCATAGACCTAAAGGAGTTTCCATCGACTCAAACAATATGGAAAGAGTCGTTTGTTTTTACTCTGCTACATTAAAAACACTTCGCACAAATTCACTAGCTAGTGAAAGTTTGACTAGGCATGAATATGAAAATATAGCAATCTTACATTTTTCTAGTCTCTAGTTTATTACCCAGACGATCAAATATGTCTTTACTCGATGGTTGATGCGACACGAGCGGGGTTAGGGATGCCAATAATATTCATGGATACGTCTATCCACAGATACCCATCACGTTGGGCACGGGTATGAGGGGCATTTCTTCCTACAGATTTCCTGGGACTGATCCAGTGAACTCACGAGTTAGGAATGGACGAAGATTTGCTTCACGGATATCCATGAGATACTTGTTTGACGAGTGGGACCCACATATCAGTGGCTCATATTATGTAAATGATCCAAATTACACTTCTTCAAAATCTAAGGTCTCAGAAATCACCTAATTGTGTTACATGAAAATGAGACAATTAAATTTTTGTGTTGAGTGGGGATATTATTTGCAATGTTTTCACTACGGTTTGTACAATTTTTACTGCTAGTATTGTTGTATTCATGTATTTTCATTGCTCCATGGATATCTGTACATTGTTAAATATCCGTGAGGTATGGATACAGAGGGATTTTTTTTGCCCAATCTCGACAGATAGCTTCGCGGGGAAGCAATGAATGGTTATATGGATATGGGCATGGATTTGGGTGAGCTCTGCCTATGCAAACCCGCCCCATTACCATTCCTACATGGGTCGTAAGAAATCGACAACCTCACTCAAACTCTACCAATCAATGTTGTATCCGCATAATCTCAAAAAAAATATTGCTTGATTCTACCTCTCTCTATAATAATGTGGCTTGTCTAAGGAAATTTACATTAATCGATATGATTGCTTTTCTGTTTTGTTAATTCTTAGTCGGCTGATAATTAACTAAATCTCAGTTGACTCTCCTCGTCTATTTGCATCGTGATTTCTGCTATTAATTTTTTGGATTTGCACATACGGGTTGCAACTGGAATTTCTCTAGTTGCACGTGCTAATATGCGAGTTTCACACGAGTTATAACTAGAATGTAAGTGAGACATAAATGACGTCACCCGACTAAAATTTAGTTGAGTCTCAGTCGACTGGGCACTAGGCATGCCTAATTTCGCACCTTCTAGGGGAAATAAGATTGTATTATTGAATAGATTATCTCCTATTTTTCTCTAGCAATTGTGTTTGCATACATGTAATTTTATGGGGTGACAGTTATGTTGAAATATAAATATAGTACATAGGCCTTTTCATCAGTTTAGACTTTTGATTTAGTTGGCTAGCACATTAAATCTAATATGGTATCATAGCCAAGAGGTCTCAATTTCAAGACGCTGCTCGCGCAGTATTAAAAGTAAATATTTTGCGTCCTGCACCGAACTCACGATAAGGACTAAAATAGCCTAGACGAGAGGGGAGTGTCCAAAATATAAATATTTTGCATTAGTCATTTTCATCGGTTCAGACTTTTTGTTGAGTTGGCTAACGTAACAATTCAATATGGTATTAGAGCCAAGAGCTCTGAAGTTGAAAAACCCTACTCACCCAGTTAAAACAAAAAAGATTTTGCGGGCCTGCACCGAATAGCCTAGACGTGAGGGAACATGTCATACTAAGAAATTCAAATCCGATAGTTTATACTAATAAACTAGAAAACAACTTACTGACCAAAAGACGTTGCATACGAAACATGTCATACTAAGAAATTATCTGTTATAGTTAATAGTAACTCTGTTTCATAAGATAAGCCATTGTAGCAAGCTGAAAATAGCTTGCTAAAAAGGTTAATATATTATGGAAGTGGAACGGAGGGAGTGTACTCAAGAGACGACGAACGTTTTTCTCGCCTCACCTCTATTTCACCTCGATATTACCAAGCTATACTCGATGTGTTCCCTCAAAAAAAAAAAACTACTCGTATGCATGTGCCCTGATCCCAACTCTGTCGAAAGGTGCTGTTCGTTTCCTCCCAACAGCTCGTGAACCCAGCCTCCCAGCACCGGCCAATCCTCGTGTGCATGAAGTCCATGAATGCCGCCCGTCCGTCCGTCCGTACGCGTGACGGTGCCAAACATCTCGAGCGATTCTGCCGCATAAATAACCAGTCACGGGGACGAGGGGCCGCCGGGTCAGGCTTGCACACGCGTGCGCGGCCGCGTGACCGCCTCCCTCGTAATTCATGGGCGGCGTACCCGGTCGGTGTAGGTTGGCCACACCCAGTTAACTATACTAACCGCATTACCTGTACCTTTTTTTCCTTTCCTTTTCTTCCGGAAGCGTGACGTGTACTGACTGTCGACTGACAGCACGCTCGCACGCATGGCTGCCGCTGCTTGCTTGCTTGCTTCCTCTGCACATCAGCAGCAGTCCAGCTGTCGGTAGCAGTGGCAGACCGACAGACGACAGTACAACATCATATACATCGACGGTCGTCGGGAAATACACATCTGAACAGCATATGCCCCGTTTTCAAAAAACGGGTTTTCACGTGCTAAAATATTTTGAAAAAAAATCCGAGCATACACATCCACATTCTATGGCGGCGCCAAAAGTTTTATCAATAAATGATCATTATTTTGGTCTATGTGAAAAAGACAAAAGAATGTCTCAAACAAGTCTTTTTTTCCAACACCAAAATTTGTCTTTTTTGCGGAGGCAAAACAAAAGTTTTTTTTCCACAAAACTTTATGCCGCACACATATTTCGGTGAGATGTACACATAAAATTTTATTTCGGATTTTTACACAATTTAAAACGTGTTTAAAATGCATTTAAAAAAACAGGGGCAGATGCCCCCACGTTTAGAAAGTGCACTCTCGACGGTCGTCATAACACTATCAGTCTCTGATTTTGAAAAACTTACTACATGTTGGTGTAGTGTCCCTGTTAATTCTGTGGATCATTCTTTAGATGCTTGCGGCTGTTAGAAGACCGTCGGTCGAACTTTGTATTTCTTTTGAAGCAATCTAATGAAAAGAGGAGTAGCCCAGTTTTAAAAGAAAAGTTAGAAGACCGTCGGATCAGGCTGTAAAAAACAGGGTGCCAAGATTCGTGTAGATATCTCTACTACTTAAAAAGAGAATAGTGTTCCTCAATCTGCCTCTCACATGTTCTGCCCTCCTCTTCGTCACACGGTCGTCGTGCTCGTGCAGCGGAGGAAAAAACGCTCCTCGCGTATCCTCCTACCCGTAATCGCCGCATTAAATTCAGTCGTTCGTCGCGCCCTCGCAAGTAGGCGGATGGGCCAGACCCGGAGAAACTTTCGCTGCTCCTCCATCCTCCCGCTGACCCCGCATCGACGGGCCACGACTCCCACCATACGGCTGCCCCTAACCCCCGCCATCCACCGTCGCCTCCCGCTCAATCCCGCCGGCGCGTTCGCTTTGGAAGTGCACGGCGCCCTCAAGATCCCTGCACGCCGCCACGAGACTGCCCACTGGACCCCCACACGCATGTCCCACCACATACGCCCTCCACACTCCACCACCTCTCCCCACTATGGTCTATGGATGTCTCAATCGGCGGCTGTAGGAAGGAACTCGATCAGTGTCTGACCTAGCGCGAGGGCGGCTGCTGGACATCGGCGTCTAGATCAGGTACTCGCTCTCTATACTAGAAGGATGATTGAGGAGGTGAGGGTGTTTGAATGCCGCACAACAAGGGGTGTACGACGGGCGACGGCTCTCTCCCTATCCCTCTCTGCCCTCGATTTTTTCATTGAGAGATGGGAACAGATGAGTTGTGTGCTCGAATCCTGTAGGGTCACCGATTTGTAAAGCTTCATGTTCACTTAGTTTTCTGAACTTGCGTTCAGTGTGTTTATTTAAATCCTGACATGGACAATATATACATCTTTTCCGTGATCATGATAATGAGTTTTAGTTTGTAGCAAACACGAGGAACCTTTTTTTCCTGTATGTTTAATGAAATTTTAAAATTTGTGGTTAATATCTTAGAGTTGATTGGAATGTCCTGACACCCCCTCGAACCAGTAAACTGCATACAACTTAAAATTATCAGGGATTTTTCATGTAGTAGCATGTTATATGCATTACTTTTATAATATCTGATTAGGTGAAACATGTTAAAGCTGCACTGAAATTCAGTTCAAAGAATTAACAGCAGTTCAACTAAATGGTAAAAATCATTATCCAACCTATAATGTGTACAAGGTTGTTGTTTCGGTGGAATTTTGCTCCATGATGTTCCATGACGGTTGAAAATTTGGGAGCTTTCTTATATACTGCTTAATTTGGTATGACTGAAACTCAGTTACTACTGATTGCAGGGCCAAGGAGCTACCTAATCCAATGTGTACAGGGTATATTTGTCAGCAAGGAGATAAGCACTGTATGTCAGTTTAATTAGCTCAGACTTTACTGTGGCCTCATCATGTTATTTGCTAGCTTCATGTTCTGGAAGCTACATCTACCATCTTTTAACTTTTCATCTGGTACTACTGGGTGACTAGCTCAGCACCTATTGAACAACATGTTTATTATTTGCACAAGCATGTTCTTATGAGATTTTTTCTGTTTTTAGAACAAAAAATGAACACAGCTTTATAAAGTTTTTTTAAGGTACCTGGGAATGTAATCTTCAAAAACAGGTTGATTTTCCTTAGAAATGACAAGAAAATAGGTGGACTGTCTAACACAAATTTCCATATTGTATACCCTACTTTCCGGCATCCAAGGTGAAGTTAATTACATGCGGCAAACTGTCAATCTTGTGCCGAATGGGAGCATATGGAATCCAGGTTAGAGTGAGCTGAAGCAAATTTAGATATTGAAAACCAAGCAGTAGGTGTGTAGCAACTCCTTCAGCTATCACTGCTCTGTGTTATGACTTGGACCTTTAGTGTGGAAATTTATTGTCTTGAATCTTACATGTGATAAACTGCTCCTTGCGGGTCTCAATGGAATTCTTGATCAACTTCCAAGAGCACATGCATCTGAATTTCGATTAGGGGTCACAACATGTAACACGAGTTTGCGTCTCATTGCGGCACCGTTCTCCTTTTCAACTAGGTACACCTCATGTGTTGATTAACTAATCTCATTACCTTAGTAAAGGCGAACTATGCAAACTATGTGCTTGAATCTACCCAAATACATTGTGCCTATCTCCCTTACAAATTCGTGGCTATTTTGTTGATGGAGCAATCTTGCAGTATACATCCATCTCAATATTATTTTACCCTCTCCGTGCAGATCTCTAGCCTAGCTTCTCAGGTCAAGAAGGACAAGCGTGTGCTCAACTCCGCCCTCATGAAGATTGTGAAGTACGGCATCCCTATCTAAGTCAGAACACTGCTGGATTCGGGAAAGTGAAGCCGGTTTGCTGCCACTCTTGCTCCTTGTCGTTAAGTTTATTTTATCTATTGGAATGTGGTTTTAAAAAGTACAAATTGAAAATGTTCATAAATTGTTCTGTTATCCGATTGGTTCCACATGACGTATGATTGTTAGCAGAATGCTAATCCTACTCGATCAATTCATATCTGATTTGATGATGAGTTGCTGTTATTCCATCCTAGAAGGAAAATTAGTAAATACTTCATTTATCTCTCAATTTTGCCCAAATACATATTTACTATTTACGTGGACCGTGGCAATGCACATGTCTAAAACTTGACAATGATGACATTTGATACGCTTAGTGTTGAACCACTAGAATAGGTATGCCCCCGTTGCAGCGCACGGGCATTTGGCTAGTATTGAAAACGCGCGCGCGGTGGAGCTGCTTGCACGAAGAAACTTGGTCCGTCCAGCGCCCGTGATATCACTTGTTCGGACTCCTATTCTTTCTCGCTTCACATTGCCTCTACTCGAGTGGGAAGCTGTCGTCCCAAGTCATCTGAGAGCTAACACAAGATTTTTTTTTTTGAAAGATCCAGCAATTGCTGGCTTTTCGATTAATAGCAGGTAGAATATGTACAAGATAGCCCTTGGGCAAATGAAGAACTGACAAGAAAAACAAGAGAAAAAAGGCACAAAACAAAAGGTCACAAAATGTCTTCCGAGGCCGCCGCCTTGGCGCACAACCACCGTCCGGGGCCGCCGCCCCGGCATCCTCTAACCTCGCCGGCAAGCTATGTTGCACGGGCTCCCACAAAGCACCTAGGACTTCAAGGCGGTGCCTTCATGAAGAGAGCGACGTAGACGCCGCCACCGCCCACTCCATCGGAGTTTGGGTTTTCACCCGAAGGAACCTTGGCGTTCGAGGTGTGGAGAGGGCTGGGGTTCCACGACGATGCCTTCAGGAAGGAATAGCGACGCACGGAGACGTCGTCATCGTCGGCACCGGCCAATGACCAGTGCGGGGCTTTCACCCGGAGCACCTAGCCCACGCCACAAGAGCTGGAACATAGACCTCGCCGGCGACCACCAACTCCGGCAAAGCCCACATCGGCCGTGGCACCACACACCGCGGCAGACCAAAGCCACCACCGATCCGGGGCCGCCGCCCCGGCATGCCAACACAACTTGGAAGGCCAACTGGGTTCTGTTCTGCCACACAACCCACTACACATCCAGCCGGCCAGCCCGAAGCTTGAACTCCAGCTAGCCGGAACCCAGCCGTGGAGCCATGCATGGCAGCAGTCCAGCTCACCAGATCCGGCGGTCAAGTCGCCGGATCCACCGCCTCCCGAGCTGGGCCGCAACAGCCAGGCCATGCCACCGCCACGCGTCGCCTGCGCACAGCCGCTGCCGACAACTAGTGCCCGGGGCCGCCGCCCCGGCTTCCGCACACCGAAGAGAAGCTGTCCGTGCAGCTCGCCATGGTCAGTTGGCCGAAGCCGCAACCGCCCACGACGCCACGCCGCAGTAGCTGGCGAGCCGCCACCACCACGGCCCAGAACCTGCTCAGCCGACCATCACCCCGCGCGCGTGACGGCAGCTCGGGCCCACCAGGCCCAGATCGGTCCCTCTTGGGCCCAGATCTGCCCCGCACGGCAGAGGCCGATGCCTGCCACGCCGAGGACGCTGCCGCCCGCTCAGGCCGTGGTGCTGCCCACGCAGCCACCACGGCCGCCGACTCGCCGAAGAAGGTCGGGGCCACCGCCCCGGCGCCCAGCTCCGCCGCGAGCCACACGTCGTCCAGGGCGTCGTGCCGCTGCAGCCAGAGACCCCCGCGTGCGAGGGAGGAGGGCCCGCCGCCGCCGGCTACTCCCCGGGATTTTCCCGGCGGAGCTAGGCCTGACGGCGGCGAGGAGGCGGAGGAGAGGGGCGGTGGGAGGCTGGTGCGCAGGTTTCGCCCGTGTCGCCCCCCCTGGGAGCGACGCGGATGACTCAGAGCTAACACAAGATAAGATGCATATTTCTATGGCTAAGAAAACTAGTACATGAAACCTAGGTAGTGTTAGAACTAAAAATATCTAGAATTAACTAGATGCACTGTGACAGCCAACTAGAATACACAATTGAATCTATCAGAGAGGGATTAGATGAATTACGTAGTCCAGCATTTGTCGCCTGCTCGGTGCAGGCGAGGTTTAGGGTTGGTGTAGTCGAAGTAGTCGTAGCAGAGGTCGATGTAGATGGCCGGATCACGCGGTGACCCTCCGGTCTCCACCGACACTGCCCAGGCACGGCACGGCGAGGTTCCAGCCTTCCCGTTGCTGGTGCGCAGACTGCGATCGGTGCAGGGCTTAGGAGGTGTTGGGGAGCAGCGAGACTTAGCAATAACTGGGTAGTCGTAAGCCGCCGGGGCTCCCCCTATTTTATATGCGCATGTAACAGGGGGCCACGAACCATTAGTTGGTTAGCGACGCTCCCGATCAGAGCGTTCTGTTTCCGTACGTGAAGGTCCCGAACGTTGGTTCGTGGGCCTTCACTTATCTCTATTTTTTGTTTTTTGACTCATCTCTTTATTTATTTGTTTGACTCGGTTTTTATTTTAACCATACAGATCAACCAACATTCTCCCCCTTGATCGTTCGGTTCAAACTGCATTCGCCCATTCTCCATAGGAATAATATATCAAAATGAGGTGTTACAACAACTAATGAAATGTCGTTGAAACTCAACACTTATAACATACCAGCCTATTTCGAAATGGATAACATTCATTCTTATTGGGAGTGGTTCTTTATGGTGGTCCCTTTATTCCAGAATCATAAGGCTTCCAGTAGTCCCATGCCGGCAACATGCTCTCTAAAAATACTGGGTGGTAAGCCTTTTGTTAGTGGATATGCAAGCATACGAGTCGTACTTATATGCTTAACCTCAATTGTATGATCCTGGATTCTATCTTTCACAACATGATACTTAATGTCAATGTGCTTGGCAGCAGCACTTGACTTGTTGTTACTCGTATAGAAAACTGCGGGTTCATTGTCGCAGTATAGCACAAGTGGTCTCGAAATGCTGTCTACCACTTTGAGCCCGGGAATGAAATTCTTTAGCCATACAGCCTGCCCAGTGGCCTCATAACATGCTATAAATTCTGCTTGCATCATAGATGAAGCAGTTATCGTTTGTTTGGAGCTTTTCCACGATATGGCTCCTCCGGCAAGTGTGAATACATAACCTGACGTGGATTTCTTACTATCCACACAACCGGCATAATCAGCATCTGAATAACCAACAACTTGTAGATTATCAGATCTTTGATATGTAAGCATGTAATCTTTTGTCCCTTGCATATAACGCAAGACTTTCTTTGCTGCCGTCCAGTGGTCCGGTCCTGGATTTGATTGGAATTTGCCAAGCATTCCTGTTATGAAAGCTAAATCAGGGCGTGTGCAAACTTGTGCATACATGATGCTTCCGACAGCTGAAGCATAAGGAACGGACTTCATTTGATCAATTTCTAATTGGTTCCTTGGACATTGAAAAGTCCCAAATTTATCGCCCTTAACTATAGGAGCAGGTGAGGCAGACCACTTATGCATATTGTATTTCTTCAGTAGTCGCTCAAAGTATGCCTTTTTTGGATAGTCCTAACATCCCCTTTGACCTATCTCGATAAATCTCAATGCCAAGGACATACGAGGCTTCACCGAGAACCTTCATATCAAAATTGGATGACAGAAAATTCTTGGTCTCATGCAGCATATCCTTATCACTGCAGGCCAACAATATGTCATCCACATATAGGACTAAAATCGTGAACCTACTGCCCTTAAACTTAACATAAATGCAGTTGTCCACGATGTTTTCTGTAAAACCAAAATTCCGAATAATCTTGTCGAACTTAAGGTACCACTGTCTTGAAGCTTGCTTCAAGCCATAGATGGATTTCTTCAGACGACATGCTAAATGTTCCTTTCCTTCCACAACAAAACCTTCCGGTTGAGTCATGTAAACATCTTCATTAAGGTCGCCATTTAGAAAAGTCGTCTTAACGTCCATTTGATGTAATTCTAGGTCGAAATGTGCTACTAGAGCCATGACGATCCTAAAAGAATCTTTAGATGACACAGGAGAGAAAGTTTCATTGTAATCGATTCCTTCTCTCTGTGTAAAGCCTTTCGCCACAAGTCATGCTTTGAACCTTTCGACATTCCCTTTGGAGTCATACTTGGTTTTGTAGACCCATTTGCAGCCTACTCTTTTAGCACCATTGGGAATCTCTACTAAGTCCCAAACATTATTTGAGCTCATAGAGCTTAACTCGTCTTCCATGGCAACTTTCCACTTGGACGAATTTATACTTTTAATGGCTTCTTTATATGAGGTTGGATCCTCCACCTTTCCTATATCATTTACATCCTCACTCATGTAAGTGACATAATCTTCTGGGATGGCTTTCTTTCTATCTCTTTGTGATCTTCTCACAGGAGGGGGTGGCGGTGGAGCATCATTGTTTTGAGGATCTTCTTCGTTATCTGTATGGTGATCCTCTTCACCTTCTGGATTTGCGTTATTATTTTCAGGATCACCGTTGGGTTCAGGATCTGAACCATGAGATTCAGAACCTGCATTAGACGTTACTTTCCTTCGTGTTGGCAGAACGAGCTCTTGGATGGTCGGGGATGGGACACATACCCGCTTCTCCTCAAGATCGATCTTTCTTAATTCAGTGACTTCATCATCCTCAAAAAATATCGCTTGTCGAGTCTCCACAAATTTGGTGGTATGACTTGGACAATAAAAGCGATATCCCTTTCCCCTATGAGGGTATCCAATAAAGAAACAGCTAACTGTTTTTGGATCTAACTTCTTAAGTTGTGGATTGAATATTCTAGCTTCAGCGCGACAACCCCACACACGCAAATAATTCAAGCTCGGCTTTCTTCCCGTCCACATCTCGTAGGGTGTGTTCGGTGCTGACTTAGTGGGAGCAAGATTCAAAATATGTGCGGCTGTCTTTAATGCCTCCATCCATAGGCTTACTAGCAAACTTGCATGACTAAGCATACTTCGCACCATGTCCAAAAGCGTGCGATTTCGACACTCGGCCACACCATTCTGCTGAGGTTCACCAGGCATCGAATATTAGGCGACAATTCCATTCTCAGCTAGGAACTTGGCAAAAGGTCCTGGAATTTTCCCATAAGGAGCATGCCTTCCATAATACTCTCCCCCGCGATCAGATCGTACAACTTTAATTTTAACACTCAGTTGGTTCTCAACTTCGGCTTTGAACACTTTGAATTTGTCCAAAGCTTCCGAACGATCACGTATAGGGTAAATATACCCGTATCGGGAAAAGTCGTCCGTAAAAGTGATGAACGAATCAAAACCGTCTACAGACTTAACATTAAGGGGTCCGCATATGTCAGTATGAATAAGTTCTAGGACACCCGAGGCTCTTACTGCTCCTTTCTTAATCGTTTTTGCGTATTTTCCTTTTATGCAGTCAACACATTTATCTGCATCGGAGAAGTCTAATGGGAGGAGTACGTTATTTTTAATAAGTCTTTCAATTCTCCCCCTCGAAATGTGGCCCAAACGATGATGCCACAATTTCGAAGAAGTACTAGTACCCTTCCATTTCTTCTCAACATCACAAACATCACTCACATGCAGAACATAATCATTCACTAATAACATATAAAGTTTGCCTCGTCTGACACCGAGGCCGACATTCTTATTACAATAATTCAACTCGAATTGTTTGTTGCCAAACTTACACTCAAACATGTTATCGTCTAGGCAAGAAACTGAAATCAAATTCCTACTTAAAGTAGGTACATAAAGGACATTATTCAGATGAAGACTGAAGCCGGTGTGAAGCTCCAAAGTGAGGCACCCTACAGCTTCGACATCGACTTCAACTCCATTCGCGACTTTAAGTCTTCTTGCCCCCGCTTCTATAGTTTGGATCGTACTTATGCCCTGCATGGAATTAGCAACATGAGCAGTTGCACCTGAATCAATCCACCAAGCGGTACTAGAGAAATTAACATATTGCAATTCATCAACAAAAGTAATTTCGTCTGTACCTTTCTTTAGAAGCCATTTCAGAAAATCTGGACAGTTCTTCTTAATATGCCCTTCATTTCCACATAAGAAACACTGATTGTCTGAAATCTCCTTCTCCTTCCCTTTGGACGACTTGGGCGCTTCCTTCTTGAAGACCTTCTTCTGTGGCTTGGAAGAACTAGGCCCTTCATGTTTTCTCTTGGAAGAGCCAACATGAAAAGCCTGATCCTTGCGTTGCCTCTTGATTCTCTCATCTTCCTCAACTATCCGAGGGGATATCTCAGCGAGTGTCCATTTTTCCTTAAGAGAATTGTAGTTGATCTTAAACTGATCAAACTCTTCTGGGAGGGATTCCAAGATCATAATCACAAGGAGGTTCTCTGTCGTGGGGTTACTCTTTGGCTACCCCACGGTGGTGATACCTGGGTCACGCCGAGTCCATCAATCCTATGGCAAGGGTCCAAGGAAGGCCCAAGAAGGACGACGTGCGGCCCAAGGTAGTCGACGTTAGGTCATCAGCCTTGATCGTCCTGTAAGTGCCATCGGCACCGTTTACTCGAGACCCAGCCTATCATATAAAGGCTGGGAGGGTCCCTCGTCTAGGAAACCGAACTCACCCCCAGCTCATAGCCGCCAGCTAAAACCCTAGCGAGATCGCCATCTCGCCATTGTAGCCACGCTCAACATCAATACCAGACAAGCAGGAAGTAGGGTGTTATCCTCCGGGAACCTGAACCTGGGTAAAACCTCGCCTGTTAGCCGTCATGATCACCAGCGCTCATCTCTCTCCCCCTCAATCAACCCAGGGTGCTCAACCCAGGGATTTGCCGAGTCACAACCTCATCAATTGGCGCCGTCTGTGGGAAAGAACGAGCGTTGGAACCATGGTCGCTCCGGCTCCATCAACCTTGAAGACCGACGCCTGCACCAGGGAGCCAATCCGGTCCGGCTCCCTCGAGTACATCAGCCACCCGCCGGCTCATCGCTCGGCGTACGCTGAACTGAGTGAAGGTACGTGGATCACCTTTGGTACCATGCGCTACCTCATAAACAGCTACGGAACGCTCCGATCTACGGTGGCCGCGCTACGCGCAGAGATGACACCCGCGTCTTCATCGACTACGTCGACCACGCCTTCACCTGCCGTGGAGATCGCATCTGCTACGAATGCAGCGATCGCGTCTTCGACTGCCGCGAAGATCGCATCTGCCACGACTACAACGACCACGTCATCACCCGCCGTGATCGCATCTACCGCGACTGCGACGATCGCATCCCCGATTGCCGTGAAGATCGCGCGCGTCTCGCCGCACCAACTGCCTCCATGGCGAAGATCGCGCCTGACGCGACCAAGACACCCGCACCTCCGGCTGCCAAGGAGATCTCATCGGCGGTGACCCCTGCGCGGATCAAGTCTACTTCGACTACCTTGGTCGCATCGCGGGCAAGGCCAAGATCTACATCGACTCCGACCACGCCGGCCACGCCTTCGCGTCGTGAGATCACCCGCAAGCCAACCGCACCCGCGTCGACGACAGCGACTCCATTCCTCGCGTCCGCGGTGAAGGCCGCGAAACTCTACGGAAAGAACTTCAATGGCAACTGTGGTACCCACCACGTTGGAGCAATTTTCGACTCCGAGCACGGCTCGGACGAAGGAAGCAGCAGTGGAAGCATCAGCCCCACTTCCCGGGTTTACCCCGCACAAGTCTACATGACCGGCCCGGTGCGGACCAACGGCGACGAACCCGCATATCCATTGGAGGTGGTCATGCCGGACCAGACACGGCTCACCATCACCCGCGACATGGCAATCAGAGCCCTGAAGCACGTTGAGGAGGGCACATACCCCCCACCAGACGCACCCCGAGAGGACCTTCTGGCGGTCCAGTATCTGCTGCGGAAAGAAGGCGAACGACTCCGCGCAGAGAAGGCCGAGCTGCTCCGACGCAAGGAGGAAGCCGACGCGGCGAGTGCCAGGAGGGCCGCGTATTCATTCACCGCTGCCTCGACAGAGGTCTCACAAGGAGCAAGGCGCCACAGGGCCCGCGTGCCCCGGATGACAGAGGCCGAACGCGCCGGAATCACCCGCAACCTCGAGTCGTCATACATGACTGAAGACTCGGACGGGATACCCGTCCCCAAGACACCCGGAGCTGCCCTCATGGCAGTCGAAACATACCTGCGACTGACGCAGCCGCCTGAGGGTGACGCCCGCGCTCTCCTCCACAAGCAACAAATCATGTCCATCAAGGCAGTTGAAGAGGCTCTGGCGAACAAGACACCAGCAGAAAGGGCGCAAGAAAACCGGAGTCGCCGCGACCATGAACCCGCAGCGCTCGCAGGCCCAGCTCCAAGATAGCCGTGACAGCCGCAGTCAGGCAAAGACCTCCGCAACGTCATCACGCAGAGGACGGTAGACCGCAACCGCACCCAGCGGATTGTCAGCACACCCAATGCTGACGACCGCGACGATAGCGACTTCGAGCCACGTGGTGCCCCATGCTTCAGCTTCAACATCCGCGACACAAGAATGCCTAAGGGCTTCAAGCTCACGGCAGAAGCGGTCAAGTACGACGGAAAGCAGGACCCGAGAGACTGGCTGGAGGACTACCTCATAGCCTGCAGTTGCCAGGGCGGTACTTCGACTACAGCCATGCAGTACATCCAGCTGATGCTCACAGGATCTGCACGCGGGTGGCTCAACACTCAACCCAAGGACGCCTTCAGCACATGGGACGAGTTCGCGGATGCCTTCATCAAGAGCTTCTTGGGGACATACTCAAGGCCGACAACTTTCGTCGAGCTCCAAGCATGCAAACAAGGACGGGACGAGCCGCTCCGGTCCTACATCCAGCGATGGACCCTGCTCCGCAACACCATGGAAGCCACCTCGGAAGACTGGGTGATGGATGCCTTCATGCACGGCGTCTACCGCCGCGACCTCCGCGAGGAATTTGGTAGGCTCCGGCCGAGAAACATGATTGACCTCATGAAGATAGCCAACCAGTGGGCAGACGGAGAGGGATCAGTCCGTGATACTCCATGAGACGAGGCCGGACCAAGCAACTGGCGGGAAGGACGCCAGAAGAAGAAGCCGCGTTACCACGGCAATGACTCAATAGAGTTAGTAGCGGCGGGATTCGAAACCCCCCGCGAGGAAGAAGCACGTGACAGCAGTCGCCAGTACAGTCGAAGCGGCGATGATCAGAATCGCCAATATAGCCAAGGGCAATTCAACCGAAGCGGTGGCAGCACCTACCGTGGCGACGGAAGCCGCAAGCGAGAGTGGCAGAGGCACACGCTAACTCCGGAGGAAGAGCTGGAGCAACCCTGCAAGCACCATATGTTCAGGAACCCGGAAACGGGCAAGTGGGGGTCCCGCCACCTGTTGAAGGACTGCAAAAAGGCACGGAGGATATACCAGGCAATGCAGAAGATAGTCGCTCAGCCAGCCATGCAGTTGGCTCCCCAGGCAGCACCCGTAGCGCAGCCAGTCGCGCAGCTGGCCCTCCAAGCAGCACCCGCACCCGCACCTGCAGTCGCTAACCCAGCACAGGCAGCGGCAGCTTTCTATCAGCAACAGCAGCCACAGCAAGAGGCCCCTGACGCATACCCAGCGGCGCGCGGACAGCTCAACATGATACAGAAGGGGCGCCCTTCAAACAGGACCTAGAAGACCATCACCCGCCAAGTCTACCAGGCTGTCACCTGTCCACCTGCAGTACCCGAATACCTGAGAGGGTCAGAGACACCGATCACGTTCTCCAGAGCAGATCACCCGCCTGCGGTACCACGACCCGGGCACGCCGCTCTGGTAGTCGAAGCTCTGATCGGGGATTACACCTTGAAAAAGGTGTTCATGGACGGAGGCAGCGGCATCAACATCATCTTCGCCGACACCCTCAGAAGGATGAACAGGCCAACAACAAACTTGACGCCATCAGAGACCACCTTCCATGGCATAGTACCAGGGCAAGCAGTCACGCCCATGGGAACAATCACACTCGACGTCATCTTTGGCACACCCGACAACTTCCATAGGGAGGCGATCGACTTCGAGGTAGTCGACTGGAAGTCGCAGTACCATGCGATACTTGGGCGCCCAACCTTTGCCAGATTCATGGCGATTCCTCACTACGCCTACCTTATGCTCAAGATGCCTGGACCCAAGGGCGTCATCACGGTGCACGGCGACTTCGACCGCTCCAACAGCTGCGACCGCGAGTTCAGCCAGATCTCTGAGTTCTTCGGAATGGAGGAGCACCTTGCGATAATGGCAGTCGACAACGACAAAACCATCTTCCCGCCACGCAAGAAACCAGCCAAGGACTCTGCCTTCAACACGACTAACGACACAAGGACCCATCAAGTCCACCCGACGGACGCCAGCAAGACAGTCAAGGTGTCGGCAAGCCTGCCTATCGCATAGGAAGGCGCGCTCGTCGAGTTTCTACGTGAGAACTGGGAGATCTTCGCTTGGCAACCTTCTGACATGCCAGGCATACCCAGGGAACTCGCCGAGCACTCCTTACGCGTCCACAAGGACGCCAGACCCGTCAAGCAGACCATGTGACGCTTTTCAGGTCCCAAACGAGACGCCATCAGCAAAGAGATCGACCGGATGCTCCACGCCGGATTCATTCGGGAAATCAAGGACTCGGACTGGGTAGCGAACCCGGTCCTGGTGGAGAAGAAGAAGACGAAGAAACTCCGCATGTGCGTCGACTTCACCGCCATTAACAAGTGCTGCCCCAAGGACCATTTTCCGCTCCCGCGGATAGACCAGATCATCGACTCGACTGCAGGCTGCGCGCGCCTATCCTTCCTGGACGCCTACTCCGGGTACCAGCAGATCAGAATGAAAGTCGAAGATGAAGAGAAGACTGCATTTATCACACCCCATGGTGTGTTCTGCTACCAAATGATGCCCTTCGGGTTGAAGAACGCTGGAGCCACATACCGGCGCACGATGCAAGCTTGCCTGAAGGAGCTAATAGGAAAGATCGTACAAGTCTACGTCGACGACATAGTCATCACCACTCGAACAGAGGACAGTTTAATTGCTGACCTCCGCAAAGTCTTCGCCGCACTCAACGAGTATCAGATCAAGCTGAATCCGGACAAGTGTGTTTTCGGCGTGCCAGCCGGAGAACTGCTTGGGTACCTCGTCTCTGCAAGAGGAATCGAAGCCAACCCTGAGAAGGTGGAAAACATACTCGCAATGCCAGCACCGACCAAGCTTCATGAAGTGCAACGTCTAGCCGGCCGAGTCGCAGCTCTCAGCCGGTTCATTAGTAAGTTGGGAGAAAAGGCCCTGCCTTTCTACCAACTGATGAAAAAGGCAGACAAGTTCGAGTGGACAGAAGAAGCGCAAAACGCCTTCGACCAACTTAAGAAAACCCTCACGACTCCTCCAGTACTGGTGGCACCACTGGAGAACGAGCCGCTATACCTTTACGTGTCAGCCACGAACAGAGTGGTCAGCACAGTACTCGTAGTCGAACGAGGAGAAGAAGGGCACAGCCACCCGGTTCAGCGACCCGTCTACTTTCTCAGCGAGGTGCTAACCCTCTCCAAGCAGCGATACCCGCATTACCAGAAGCTAGCGTACGGAGTCTTCATGACATCAAGGAAGGTCGTCCACTACTTCTCCGAGCACACCACGGTGGTAAGCTCCTCTGGGCTCTCCGACATCCTCACCAACCAAGCCGCGACAGGACGAGTCGTCAAGTGGGTTGTCGAGTTAGGACCCTGGGGACTGAAATATGCGCACCCGAAGGCAATCAAGGCCCAAGTTCTTCCAGAATTCACCACAGAGTGGATAGAGGCTCAGCTACCAGACGTACCCGATTTGTCCAACGCATGGACAATGTACTTCGACGGGTCCAAGAAGTTCAGATCAGCAGGGGCGGGAGTCGTCCTCATCTCACCCAAAGGCGACAAACTGAAGTACGTACTGCAGATGGACTTTCCAACACCCTCCAACAACGAGGCAGAGTACGAGGCCCTAATCCACGGCATGCGAATGGCCAAAAACTGCGGCGCCACTCACCTCATGATCTACGGAGACTCCTACCTTGTCGTGCAGCAAACCATGAAGCAATGTGACGCCATCGCCGACAACATGATAGCCTACAGGGACCTATACAACCAGTTGGAAGGCACCTTCGACGGCTGCGAGTTGCGGCACATCGGCCGCGAGAGCAATGAAGAAGCTGACACCCTCGCCAACCTCGGCTCAGACAAAGCACCGGTGCCACCCGGAGTCTTCCTCGAGCGCATCACGCAACGCTCCATCAAGCTCCGACCTGCGCCGGGACCCTCTACACCGACAACGAGCACCACCAACCCGCCCAGCACGGAGAAGGAACCCATGGAGGTAATGCTGGTCGAACCCACATGGACAAGCCCATACCTGGCCTACATACTGCACCAGAAGGTGCCAGCGAACCCAGTCGAAGCCAAGCGCGTCGTCCGCCGCTCCAAGGGCTTCACCGTCATCAACGGGGAACTCTACAAGCGAAGCATCTCAGGAGTCCTCCAAAGGTGCATCGATCCAGTCGACGGTCAAGCCATCTTACTCGAGATCCACGCCGGCATTTGCGGACACCACGCCAGCAGTCGAGCCTTGGTGGCCAAAGCCCTACGAGCAGGGTTCTACTGGCCCACCGCAATGCAAGACGCAAAAGAACTCGTGAGGAAATGCATCGGCTGCCAGGAGTTCGCCAACAAGCCGCACGCACCGGCATCAACACTGAAGACCATACCGCTCGCGTGGCCCTTCGCTCAATGGGGGCTCGACATGGTGGGTCCACTCAAGAAGTCTTCTCCAGGCGGACACACTCACCTCCTGGTGGCAGTCGACAAGTTCACGAAGTGGATCGAAGCCACGCCCATCACAAGCTCGACTGCATCCTCGGCGGTTAACTTCATCAGGTCGATCATCTTCAGGTTCGGCGTGCCACACAGCATCATCACCGATAACGGCTCGAACTTCACAGCCGAAGAATTTAAGGACTTATGCTCTGACCAAGGCATCAAGCTCAACTACGCATCTATCTCGCACCCGCAATCCAACGGACAAGTCGAGAAAGCCAATGGCCTAGTCTGCAAGGGCGTAAAGAGGCGCCTGCGAGTGCCACTGAGGCGCGCCGTAGGTGCCTGGGTCGAAGAACTGCCGTCTGTGCTGTGGAGTCTGCGCACCACGCCAAATAGATCTACCCAGTACCGCCATTCTTCATGGTGTACGGCGCTGAAGCAGTCCTGCCGTGCGACATCAAGTTCGACGCTCCCCGAGTGGTGGCCTACGATGAGTCTGATGCAGAGGAAGCACTCGAAGATGACATGGACACCCTGGACGAAGCACGCGACATCGCCCTTACCCGCACAGCTGTGTACCAGCAAGACCTGCGCAACTATCACGGGCGACGACTCCGGCCCAGAGCGTTCGTCCCTGGCGATCTTGTCCTCCGTCTCAAGCAGAAGAAGGTGCACAAACTTGCCTCCCCATGGGAGGGTCCATACATCGTGACAGAGGCAATCGGCGGCGGAGCTTACCGCCTGAAGGACTCGAAGACGGGGATAGTCTGCAAGCAACCCGTGGAACGTTGCGCAACTGCGCCGCTTCTATGCCTGACCGACCCCAATTTGTAACAGTACAATGTCAAGAAGCGGCAGGTTTCAGACGCACTCTTTCCCTCGCCAGGGTACCCGAGGGGACTGGAAGGGTTTTAATGAGGCGGCCTGCTCGCAAAAATCAATAAAGTGATTTGAGGAACAAGCTCTCCCCTTTACTTTCATCAGCAAGCAACATAAACCTAGTCTGCCACCCGAACCACTCGGGGGCTGTGCCATACGGGTCCAACCTCAAAAATCCTCAGCCGCCACCCGAATCACTCGGGGGCTGCGCCGCACAGGTCTAAGTCAACCTAGGCCGCCACCCGACGCACTCGGGGGCTGCGCCATACAGGTCCAACCCCAAAATCCTCGGCCGCCACCCGAATCACTCGGGGGCTGCGCCGCACAGGTCTAAAGTCAACCTAGGACGCCACCCGACGCACTCGGGGGCTGCGCCATACAGGTCCAACTCAAAAATCCTCGGCCGCCACCCGAATCACTCGGGGGCTGCGCCGCACAGGTCTAAGTCAACCTAGGCCGCCACCCGACGCACTCGGGGGCTGCGCATACAGGTCAACCTCAAATTCCTCGGCCACCACCCGAATCACTCGGGGGCTGCGCCGCACAGGTATAAGTCAACCTAGGCCGCCACCCGACGCACTCGGGGGCTGCGCCATACAGGTCCAACCTCAAAATCCTTGGCCGCCACCTGAACCACTCGGGGGCTGCGCCGTACAGGTCTAAGTCAACCTAGGTCGCCACCCGACGCACTCGGGGGCTGCGCCGCACAGGTCTAACACGAAAAGCCTCGGCCGCACCCGACGCACTCGGGGGCTGCGCCGCACAGGTCTAACACAAAAAGCCTCGGCCGCACTCGAAAGCACTCGGGGGCTGCGCTGCACAGGTCTAACTCGAAAACGCCTCGGCCGTACTCGAAAGCACTCGGGGGCTGCGCCGCATAGGCCTGACTCGAAAACGCCTCGGCCGCACTCGAAGCACCCGGGGGCTGCGCCGCACAGGCCTGACTCGACGCACCCCGGCCGCACTCGACCCGCTCGGGGGCTGCGCCATACGGGTTTACAGAAATCTACAATATACAATTTATTCACTCGGAGGCTTCGACAACCTCGGCACACATACACTCATATTTCCACTTGGAAAAATGTCTTTTACAAGCTAACGCTATACAACAACAATCGGGCAGTCTTACTCTACAGGCTCATCCTTCGGCGCATCGAGTGGCCCTGCAAGTTGCTCACTGAAGTTCTGGACCTGTTGAATCATCTGACGCGCAGCCGCAAGGGTATCGGCGTAGTCATCTGCTCCAGGCAAGCCGTCAAGCACCTTGTCCAAGGGAAGATGAGGCCGGTGCATTCGAACGTACGCCAGCGCCACGTTCGCCCCGCCAACAAGCTGGGCGTGCACGATTTCCTTCAACGCCTTGCCTTCGCGGAATCTCTCCAGCAGCGCAGCCAGTCCAGTGGGCTGCTCGTTGTGCGGAAAGTACACCCTGTGGATCTGCAAGAGGGTCTTTCTGCAACCTTCCAGGAGCAAAGCAGCCCGCCAGGTGCGATCCAGCATTCTAGCCAGTACACTGCCTTTGGATTTGTCTGACCAAAATTGACGAGCTTCGAGTGAGTCACCGGCGGCTTCTCTATCCACCCGCTCGTCCACTCGACTCTACTCGGACTTCCAGTCAGCATTCACATCTGCATCAAGACCCAGCACTTAGAACAGTGAAAGCATAAAGAAGGCGGAGCAAAGCGCCAGAAGACCAACCTTGCAGCTGTCGACTAATCAAGTCTATCTGGCCAAGAAGGAATTCCTCACGCTGGGAGAACGGTGCAGTGGGCCGAGACTTCAAGCGCTCCAACTCCAACGCGGCAACCTTCAGCTTCGACTCAAGCTCAACAACCTTGTTCCTCATGTAGGTGAACACTCGCTGGTCATTTACACTTCGCGCTGGAGCCGGAGGAGTTCGACGGCAACGGCGATCAGGTGCGGTTGAAGAGGTGTCCTCCTCATCGTCCACACTAGTCGCTCCAGCAGCCACAGGAGCCTCGCCCATCTCAGACTGCCAAATTCGACAGTGGCAAATGAGGAAGACATTCTAGCATAAATATGACAGAAGACTCGAAGGTATAAATTCACATTTCACATCAGCATGTTCGCGGCCAGAAGACCCGCAAACTATATGGTTCATTACAGACCAAGACCAAAAGTAGAAGCTTAAAATAAAGAAGTCTACATCGCAGACTCCGACTGAGAACGACCCTTCCTAGCGGCCAACTCTGCAGCCTTGGCGATTCTCTTCTCGAAGGTGGCAACCAACTTCGCAGCCAGCTGACTCGCCCGCGCCTTCACACAGCTAAGGGACGCGGTTTTGCCATCAGGCCTCCGAGGGAAGTCGCTGACAACCTTCTCAAAGTCACCTGCGACTTGGTGACCAAGTAGGAGCTGGAAAGTGAGCTCTGAGCCGCGTACCGTCTGAGCATGCGTGTAGTCCGCCATGGTGGTCGCGTCGCCTTCAAACGGAGTCGCAAGCGCATCAACAACGACCGGCGATGGCTGATTGGGGAAGATGCTCCGGTGCACAGTCGCCAAGGCGCCTGTCGACTTCTGCAGCGCCGTCGAGGCATACGCACAGACGCGATCGATGAAGCCAATAGCTTCCGTTAAGCTGACATTGGCACTGGAAGTTCCTTCGGGAGGAGCACCTCCGTAAGTCTCTGCTCCAAAAAGACCACACTGATAAGACACCAGAAGTCGACACAAGAAAAAGTAGGCAAACAGCCGAGATACTTACTTCCAGTAGCATCGGCGAGTGAGAGCAAATGCTCAACCTGGGCCTTCTCTAGTTCATCCCGGGCTCGCTCACGCTCTTGAGCTTCGCCCAGTGACTTCTCCAGCTCCGCGACCCGCTTCGCCAGGCTCTCCCTTTCGCCTATGGATCACCGGAGCAAAGTTAACAATGAAGATAGTCGAGGCACCTCTTGAACGCAAGGGTTAGTACTCACTGTTTGCTTGCTCCAGAGCAGTGCGGAGCTGACCCCCCTCCTTCTCCATTCGCACGAAGGCTGCGGCTCCCTCCATCAGCTGGCGACAAAACGGCTGTGGAAAGAACAAGACATCAATCTGCGCCCGACTATTCTAGTCACGCACATCTTCGGGGGCTACTCCCATCGGGAGCGCTGTTCGCGCACCCGATACAGATCTTGCAGACTGAGTTAAGGGACACTTACATGCTCAAGCAATCCAGCGTCCACCGAGGTCGCATCAGCAGTCTTTTTTCAGGCACGGAGGAAGTCGAAGCCTTCAAGGTCGACGAATCACCCGCCTGCGGCTCTTCTTCGGTCGGCTTCGCGGTCTGCTCGAACACGGGAGCAGAAGTGTGCTCCATCTCTGGAGGCGAAGAACCGACAGCGCTAGTACGGTCGCTGCGACAAGATAATTCAATTCAAATACTCGCAAAGGCAAAAAGGGCACTTGACAAAACAAGGTGATGGTTGCAAGACTAACCTGGTGACGTCCAGATCATCATCACTGCCCAGGGAGACGGAGGGCATCCTCGCGAACCCAGTCGGCGGCGCAGAGCTAAGGGGAGGCACGACCAAAGGCTCCGTCGGGTCGCTCGTGTGCCTGGCACCCGAGGATGACTCGCTCACCTCGTCCACGTCCTCCACCTCCACCTGCTTTGCGGGTGACGAAGCCGAAGCAGACTCGCCACTCTTTCGCCTTTGTCGCTTCTGCAGCGGCTCTTCACCTTCATCGTCCTCCACTACCTCTTCACTCGGAGAATTGGCGGAGAGGACTTCATCGTCATCAACCTCTTCATCCTCAGGGAACTCTGCCTCTTCATGAGGTCCGTTCTCCATCAACGGAGGAAGGCTGACAAAGCTGGAACGACCCTGTCGAAAAAATTCGGGTCAGACAAGCGAAGATTTCGGCAGAACATACAAGACAGAAGCAAAACAAAAAGGAAGCTTACCTCAGGCACGGGGTTGTTCGGCCCATACGGCTCGACCGGGCATTTTACGTTGCACGGATCGGCGGCTCGGAGACTGGTGATGCTCCTCACCTTCGACTCAACTTCGTCATCGCCGAGTTCGTTACCATGCTCAAGCGCCCACATCGGGTGGACGCGAGCGCGGAGCGGCTGCACCCGAAGCCTGAAGAAGGTGGCAATGAGTTGCACCCCACCTGCCTCACGCCCAAGGCTCTTCAGCAGGCTACGGAGAAGCGCCAGCAAGGGTTGAGTCGCCTCCCTGTCCTCCTTCGACAGTGGGTGCACCCATGCCTTCATCTTCCGCAACTCGCGATCAGCCGCGAAAGGAAGAAGCCCCTCCTGGTCGCACCTGACGTAGAACCACTTCCTCCGCCAGCCTTGGACGGAGTCGAATTTCTTCATCTGGAAGAAGGCGGTGTCGCCGCGCACCTGGATGCCGAAGCCGCCCACCGGGTACACTTGCCCGCTCTTCCCCATGTTCCTCCTGACGAGGAACAGCGACTTCCACAGCGGCCAATGGGGTGCGATCCCCAAGAAGCACTCGCAGAGCACGATAAAGCTCGCGATGCTCAAGACGCTATTGGGATTCAGATCATGGATCTGAACCCCATAAGCATACAGAAGACCACGAACAAAATCGTGGAGGGGGAACCCGAAACCCCGCGGAAGAAAATCCACGAAGCATACGCGTTCCCCCTCGCGAGGGGGCAGGGAATACCTCCTTCCCTGGAGCGCGCACCGCCGCCTGGTCCACCGGCGGCAGCAGCCCCTGCGCGCGGAGGCCCTCAAGATCGGCCTTCTTCACCGACGACTTCGTCCAGTCGCCCTCGGGCTTCTTCATCACGCCAGCCTCGGTGACGGCGACGGCGACGGCGACGGCGGCAGACTTTCCCCTCTTCATCGTGACCTTGCTCATGGTGGGTGGAGAAGAATCTGGCAGAGGAGCAGCAATGGAGGAGAGAGCAGTTGAGATGACGGCGAAATGGAGATGGGATGAACTGTTCCCCACCGCGGTGAAAAATATATACCGCGGGGTCAGTTCATCCTGGCCGTTCCCCACGAAACCGCTCTCCACAACCTCATCTGGCCGTCCACACGTCGCGTAGAGATGCCAACCGTCGCCGCCCACGCCGCCCACTACGCGCGGGAATCGAGGCGCTTTCATCACACCGCGAAAAGTTCGCGCCCAACGGTCAGATCAGTCAATGCTGGCACTGGGACCACCATGTCGCGTCCCATCGGATGCAGAGCACGCCGAAAACGTCAGCGCTGACATCATTTGCGGAGGCGTCGCAAGCCAATGGGCTGATGGAGCACCTGGACGGTTCATGCGAGTGCAACAAAGATACAGTAAGCTCTAAGAGCTGAGTCGACTCGACAAGTCCATTCGAGTGCAAAAGAAATACAGTAAGCTCCACGAGCTGAGCAAACTTAAGCAGTAAGCCAAACCGGCCGAATACAAAGTAAGTCATGCAAAGCAAGTTGCGACTCCGTCAATTCGAGTCCCTTCTTCACTCCCATCGGGAGCGGGCTTTTCGACTGAAGGAAAAATTGAGTTTAACCTCAATTGCAAGCAATTCAGCTTAATCTTGGGGGCTACTCCCATCGGGAGCACTGTTCGCGCTCCCGAATGACTCAGAACAATCGCAGTCGAAAAATCACCGACCAGAGCAACACTCGCAGTTTTCACCCTGCAGTCGATGTTTTGACTAAGGAATCCTCCATAAGCCCTGAACGGCCGGAGTCGACCATTTTTGTTTGTTCCTTTCAGGAACCCGCTGTCGTGGGGCTACCTTTCGGGTCTCCCACGGTGGTGGTACCTGGGTCACGCCAATGAAGGCCCAGCGAAGCCCAAGAAGGACACCGTGTGGCACAAGTAGTCGACTTAGGTCGGTGATGCTTTCCTTATCTTGTACGTGCAATCCGCACCGTCCACCCGGGACCCGGCCTGTAGTATAAAGGCCGGGAGGGTGCGCCGTCTAGGGCATCGAATCATTGAACATCGCATTGTAGCCACCAATCGATAATTCCAGACAAGCAGGAGTAGGTCTTTACCTCAACTCGAGGGGCCGAACCTGGGTAAAATCGCCCCCTGTTAGCCGTCGTGTTCACCAGCCTGATCTCTCTCTTTCTCCTTCAATCAACCCGGGGTATTCGACCTAGGGATTTGCCGAGTCACAAGCTCGTCAATTGGCGCCGTCTGTGGGAAAGAACAGATCGCTGGAGTCGTGATCATGCCGGCCTCACCCGCAACCAACAACACCATCAGCGCGAGGGAGTCGATCTACACCGGCTTCCTCGAGTACGTCGAGCACTCGCCGGCGGATCTTTCGGCTTACGCCGAATTCCAACAGAGCACGTGGATTACCTTTGGTAGTCTGCGCTATCTGGTGGACAGTCGCGGAACCCTCCGCCCTACGCAGGCCGCCCTGCGCTCAATGGAGGCGCCTGCATCCATGGCGGCTGCACGGATCGCAACCTCACCCGCCGTGAAGATTACGGAGATCGCATCTACATCGCCATCTGCGTCTACATCAACTGCGCCGACCATGCCTTCACCGGTCGCGAAGATCGCATCTGCCGCGGTCAAGGCGACTGCGTCTACTTCGACTACATCAACTTCGACTGCGGCGATCGCATCTGCGGTTGCCAAGAAAAACGCATCTGCTGCGGCCACGGGGCGAGTCAAGTCCACTCCGACCTACCTGTTCGGGCGCCAGCCAAGATCCGCACCAGCTTCGACTGCGCCGATCGTATCTACGCATCGGGCAGCCGCCAGTAGCAGTGACCGTGGTACCCACCACGTTGCTGTGATCTTCGACAACGAGTACAGCTCAGATGAAGGAAGTACGACAGGGAGCATCAGCCCCACTCGACGGGTCTACCCCGCGCAAGTCTACATGGTCGGTCCATCAGCACCCGTGTACCCCATGGAAGTCACCCTGCAAGACAAGGTGACGAAACTTACCATCACCCGGGAGCTGGCGATTAGGGCACAGAAGCATGTGGACGATGGCACGTTCCCTGCCCCGGAAGATCCACAGGAAGATCGACAGGCGGTCCAGTACTTGCTCTGGAAGGAAGCCGAACGAATCAAACAGGATAAAGCCGAGTTGGCCCGGCGCAAGGAGCTAGCCGACGAGTCGAGTGCCAGGAGGGCAGCGCTCACATTCATGTCTGGATCAGAAGAAGTCAATCAAGAAGGAAGGCACAGAACTCGCATGCCGCGGGTGCACGAAGCCGATCGCATCCACCTCACCCGCAACTTGGAGTCATCTTTCTTGGAAGACGAGGACGGAATACCCATCCCCAGAACACCCGCCTCTGCGCTTATGGGAGTCGAGACCTATTTGCGGGTCATGCAGCCGCCGGAAGGAAGCACCAACGCCCGCGTACACAGGCAGCAGATCCAAGCCTTGAGGCAAGTCGAGGAAGTCTTGGCAAGAGGAGAACCAGTCGAAGGGATGTACGAGGAACGAGGACGTCGTGACCGTGGAGTCGCACCAGCGGCAAATCGGGAACCGATTCGACTGCGACAACTGCAGCCCGGCGAGGATGGCCGCAACGTCGTCACACAGAGAAGGATAGACCGTGCCCGTCGACTGCGAGAAGCAGGACTACTCGACGATGACGAAGACCACGAGCCACGTGGAGCCCCGTGTTTCAGTATAAATATTCGCGACACGAAGATGCCGAAAGGCTTCAAGCTGACGGCGGAGACACAAAAGTACGACGGAAAGCAGCACCCGCAGGATTGGCTGGACAACTACCTCATCGCATGCAGCTGCCAAGGTGGTAATTCAACTACCGCCATGCAGTACATCCAGCTGATGCTCACGGGGTCCGCCCGCGGGTGGCTCAACACGCAGCCGAAGGACGCCTTCAGGACTTGGGAGGAATTCAGGACTGCATTCATAAAAGGTTTCCTGGGAACTTACGCAAGGCCAACCACCCTCATCGAGCTCCAAGCTTGCAAACAGGGCCATGAGGAGCGACTCCGTTCGTACATCCAACGGTGGACCCTGCTCCGCAACACCATGGATGGAGCCACCTCGGAGGACAGAGTCATGGATGCATTCATCTACGGCCTCACCCGTCGCGATCTTCGCGAAGAACTTGGTAGGCTCAGGCCGAAGAATATGATAGACCTCATGCAGATCGCCAACCAATGGGCAGATGGAGAGGACTCCGTCCGCGACTCAATGCCAGATCCCCAACCCAGCAACTGGCGAGAGGGTCGACTGAAAAAGAAACCACGCTTTATCGGCCATGACTCAATAGAGTTAGTAGCGGCGGGATTCGAAACCCCCCGTGAGAATGATAGAGGATATAGCCAAGGCGGTGGCAGTGATAGGGGATATAGCCAAGGCGGTGGCAATGATAGAGGATACAACCAAGGTGGTGGCAGCGGCTACCGCGGAGATGGAAGTCGCAAGCGCGAGTGGCGCAGACGCATACTCACGGATGAGGAAGAACTACAGCAACCCTGCAGGCACCATATGTTCAAGGACCCGGAAACAGGCAAGTGGGGATCCCGACACCTGTTGAAGGACTGCAAGAAGGCGCAACGGTTGGCCAGGGCCTTCACGCGCGTACTTGCTACGGACGGGCAGCAGGTTCATCAAGCATCACCCGCGGGACAACCAGTCGCGGGACAGCTGGCAATCAACGCACCACCAGCTCCTCCACTCGCCAACCCAGCGCAAGCAGCACTGGCTTACTACCCGCAGCAACAACCGCAGCAGCCGCAACAGCAGCAGCAACCGCAGCAACAGGACCCTGCCAACGTGTTCCCAGCACCACGCGGGCAGATGAACATGATACAGAAGGGGCGTCCTTCCAACAGGACCCAGAAGCTCATTACTCGCCAAGTCTTTCAGGCAATCACCAATCCACCCGCAGTACCCGAGTACCTGAGAGGATCAGAGACAGACATCACCTTCTCCAGGGCTGATCACCCGCCGGCAATACCACGGCCCGGGCACGCCGCTCTGGTAGTCGAAGCTCAGATCGGGGAGTACACCTTGAAAAAGGTGTTCATGGATGGAGGCAGCGGAATCAACATTCTTTTCGCTGACACCCTCAGGCGCATGAACAGGTCAACTTCCAACCTGACGCCGTCATCTAATACCTTTCACGGTATAGTACCAGGGCAAGCAGTTACGCCCATGGGAGTAATCACACTCGACGTGATCTTCGGCACACCCGACAACTTCCGGAGGGAGGCAATCGACTTCGAGGTGGTCGACTGGAAATCACAGTACCACGCCATCCTCGGGCGTCCAACTTTTGCAAGGTTCATGGCGATACCCCACTACGCCTACCTCATGCTCAAGATGCCTGGACCCAAGGGTGTCATCACGGTGAGAGGCGACTTCGACCGGTCCGACAGCTGCGACCGCGAGTTCAACAGGATCTCTGAGTTCTTTGGGATGGAAGATCACCTGGAGATGCTGGCAGTCGACAACGACAAGACCCTCTTCCCCCCAAAGAAGAAATCATCCAAGGACTCGGCGTTCAACACCAGCGACGATACCAGGGCCCACCAGGTACACCCGACAGATGCTGACAAGGTGGTTCGGGTGTCATCAAGCTTGACCAGCGCATAGGAAAGCGCGCTCGTCGAGTTCCTGCGCGAAAACTGGAAGATATTCGCCTGGCAACCTTCTGATATGCCAGGCATACCAAGAGAACTCGCCGAGCACCGATTACACGTTCACAAGGACGCCAGACCTGTCAAGCAAACCATGAGGCGCTTTTCGGGTCCAAAGAGAGACGCGATCAGTTTGGAGATCGACCGGCTGCTCCATGCCGGTTTTATTAAAGAAATCAAGAAGTCAGAGTGGGTAGCAAACCCAGTACTGGTGGAAAAGAAGAAGACGAAGAAACTCCGCATGTGCGTCGACTTCACCGCCATCAACAAATGTTGCCCCAAGGATCACTTTCCGCTCCCGCGGATTGATCAGATCGTCGACTCGACTGCGGGCTGCGCACGTCTGTCCTTCCTGGATGCCTACTCAGGCTACCAGCAGATCAAGATGGCAGTCGAAGACCAAGAGAAGACGGCGTTTATCACACCACACGGTGTGTTCTGCTACACCATGATGCCCTTCGGGTTGAAAAACGCTGGGGCCACGTACCAGCGTACAATGCAAGCCTGCCTGAAGGAGCTTATCGGGAAGGTGGTCCAAGTCTACGTCGACGATATCGTCATCACCACCCGCAAAGAGGACACCCTCATCGACGACCTCCGCAAGGTCTTCGAGGCACTCGACAAGTACCAGATCAAGCTGAACCCAGACAAGTGCGTTTTCGGCGTCCCAGCCGGAGAGCTACTGGGGTACCTTGTCTCTGCGAGAGGAATCGAAGCAAATCCAGAAAAGGTGCAAAATATACTCGACATGCCTGCACCAACAAAACTCCATGACGTGCAAAGTCTAGCCGGCAGAGTCGCAGCACTCAGTCGATTCATAAGTAAGCTGGGAGAAAAGGCTCTGCCCTTCTACCAGCTGATGAAAAAGGCGGACAAATTCGAGTGGACGGAGGAAGCACAGGATGCCTTTGACAGGCTGAAGAAGACCCTGACAACCCCTCCAGTACTGGTAGCACCCCAGGAGAATGAACCACTGTACCTTTACGTGGCAGCCACGAACAGAGTGGTCAGTACCGTTCTCGTAGTCGAACGGGAGGAAGAAGGAAGGGCTCATCCCGTCCAACGGCCCGTATATTACCTCAGCGAGGTATTGACAGAGTCAAAGCAGAGGTACCCGCACTACCAGAAGCTGGCATACGCCGTCTTCATGACGTCAAGGAAGGTGGTACACTACTTCTCCGAGCACCCGATAACGGTGGTAAGCTCCTCCGCCCTATCAGACATCCTCACTAATCCATCCGCGACAGGGCGAGTCGCCAAGTGGGTTGTCGAGTTAGGGCCATGGGGGCTGAAGTACGTGCACCCGAAGGCAATCAAGGCTCAGGTCCTCCCGGAGTTCACCACAGAGTGGATAGAAGCGCAGCTACCAGACGAGCCTGATTTATCGACTGCATGGACCATGTACTTCGATGGATCCAAGAAATTCAACTCAGCCGGAGCGGGAGTCGTGCTCATATCACCCAAAGGCGATAAGCTTAAGTACGTGCTGCAGATGAAATTTCCAACACCCTCCAACAATGAGGCGGAGTACGAGGCACTGATCCACGGCATGCGGATGGCCAAGAACTGCGGCGCCACTCGCCTCATGATCTATGGCGACTCCTACCTGGTGGTGCAGCAAACAATGAAGCAATGCGACGCCATCGCTGACAACATGATAGCATACAGGGAGCTGTACAACCAGCTGGAAGGCCAATTCGACGGCTGCGAACTGCGACACATCGGCCGCGAAAGCAATGAAGAAGCCGACATCCTCGCCAACCTCGGCTCAGATCGAGCTCCGGTTCCACCCGGAGTCTTCCTTGAGTGCATCACGCAGCGCTCTATCAGGGTCCGGCCCCCGCCAGAACCCCCTGCATCGACAACAACTACCACCAACCCGCAAAGCACGGAGAAGGAGCCCATGGAGATCATGCTGGTCGAACCCACATGGACAAGCCCGTATCTGGCTTACATGCTGCATCAGCGGCTGCCAGAGAACCCAGTCGAAGCAAGGCGCATTGTCCGCCGCTCGAAGGGCTTCACCATCATCAAGGGTGAGCTTTACAAGCGAAGCATCTCAGGCGTACTCCAAAGGTGCATTGATCCATCTGACGGCCAAGCTATTCTACTCGACATCCACGCCGGAATCTGCGGGCATCATGCGAGCAGTCGAGCACTGGTTGCCAAGGCCTTGCGAGCAGGGTTCTACTGGCCCACTGCAATGCAAGACGCAGTCGAGCTCGTAAAAAAGTGCGTCGGCTGCCAAGAGTTCGCCAACAAACCTCACGCACCTGCATCAGCATTGAAAACCATCCCACTTGCATGGCCGTTCGCGCAGTGGGGACTCGACATGGTAGGTCCCTTCAGGAAGTCCTCCCCGGGTGGGCACACGCACCTCCTGGTGGCAGTCGATAAATTCACGAAGTGGATCGAGGCGGTGCCAATCACAAGTTCAACCGCAACTTCAGCAGTCAACTTCATCAGGTCCATCATCTTCAGATTTGGCGTGCCCCACGGTATCATCACCGACAACGGCACGAACTTTACAGCCGAGGAGTTCAGAGATTTCTGCGAGGAACAAGGCATCAAGCTCAGCTACGCATCCGTCTCACACCCGCAGTCTAACGGACAAGTCGAAAGGGCCAACGGCCTAGTCAGCAAAGGGATAAAGAAGCGTCTGCGAGTGCCGTTGAAACGAGCTGCAGGAGCCTGGGTAGAGGAACTTCCAAGCGTGCTATGGAGCCTACGCACCACGCCGAACAGATCCACCCAATACACACCGTTCTTTATGGTGTACGGCGCAGAAGCAGTCTTACCCTGTGACATTAAGTTTGACGCTCCACGGGTCATGGCCTACGACGAGTCCGACGCAGAAGAGGCACTAGAAGATGACATGGACACTCTAGATGAAGCACGCGACATCGCCCTCAGCCGCACAGCAGTGTACCAGCAGGACCTGCGCAACTACCACGGGCGACGACTGCGACCCAGAGCTTTTGTCCCAGGCGACCTGGTCCTTCGACTCAAGCAGAAGAAAGTGCACAAGCTCGCCTCCCCATGGGAAGGCCCGTACATTGTGACAGAAGCAATTGGCAATGGAGCATACCGCCTGAAGGACCAAGCCACAGGAACAGTTTGCAGTAACCCGTGGAACGTGGCACAGCTACGCCGCTTCTACGCCTGATGTACCCTACACTGTAAACTCAAAGTAGCAGCAGGTTTCTTACGCACTCTTTCCCTCGCCAGGGTACCTAAGGGGACTGGAAGGGTTTTAATGAGGCGGCCTGTTTGCGAGAATAAATAAAGATGATTAAAGAAATTTTGTGTCACCCTCTCCTTTGCAACCTAGGCCGCCACTCGAACCACTCGGGGGCTGCGCCGCACAGGTCCAACACAAAAATCCTCGGCCGCCACCCGACGCACTCGGGGGCTTGCGCTATACAGGTCTAAAGTTAGCCTAGGCCGCTACTCGAACCACTCGGAGGCTGCGCCATACAGGCATCACCCGAAAATCCTCGGCCGCCACCCGACGCACTCGGGGGCTCGCGCCGCACAGGTCTCAGTCAGCCTAGGCCGCCACTCGAACCACTCGGGGGCTGCGCCATACAGGCATCACCCGAAAATCCTCGGCCGCCACCCGATGCACTCGGGGGCTCGCGCCGCACAGGTCTCAGTCAGCCTAGGCCGCCACTCGAACCACTCGGGGGCTGCGCCATACAGGCATCACCCGAAAATCCTCGGCCGCCACCCGACGCACTCGGGGGCTCGCGCTGCACAGGTCTCAGTCAGCCTAGGCCGCCACTCGAACCACTCGGGGGCTGCGCCATACAGGCATCACCCGAAAATCCTCGGCCGCCACCCGACGCACTCGGGGGCTCGCGCCGCACAGGTCTCAGTCAGCCTAGGCCGCCACTCGAACCACTCGGGGGCTGCGCCTAACAGGCATCACCCAAAAATCCTCGGCCGCCACTCGACGCACTCGGGGGCTCGCGCTGTACAGGTCTAAAGTTAGCCTAGGCCGCCACCCGAATCACTCGGGGGCTGCGCCTAACAGGCATCACCCAAAAATCTTCGGCCGCCACCCAACGCACTCGGGGGCTCGTGCCGTACAAGTCCTACTTGAAAACCTAGGCTGCCACCCGACGCACTCGGGGGCTGCGCCGCACAGGTCTAACTCGAAAGCCTAGGCCATCACCCGATGCACTCGGGGGCTGCGCTGTCAAGGCCTAAGACATAACGTTCCGTTCGCACTCTTGCTCACCAAGGACGCCACCCGACACACTCGGGGGCTGCTCCACACGGGCTATGAGTTCACGACACAACGTTTTCATGTACTTAGGGATTAACCCCGTAT